>JACEFZ010006464.1:0-255000 GCA_014155875.1 Cepaea nemoralis | reverse complement strand
TGTCTTATGGTAGAGTCACTAATGACTGTTAAAAAATAAAAGTGCCATTTACTGCCTATATAGTACCTTGCGATGTATGGCAGAGGGGTCTTTGAGCCTGAGGAATAAAGGCCGCCTGGCTAGTGCAGTCACCGCGAACTGTGCAGGTTAGAATTTTCTTTTTGCCCCCGACAAAAAAAAATCCCACACCTTACCGAGGGTTCGAACCCGGGTACATTGTGCTAGCCCCATGTTTTTAAAGAGCAATCAGCACTCGATAGGTGACATGATGAATACATCGCCTGACTCCTTTACTTCCCAACACTTTTCTTTGTGCGCATGTTAGAATGAGTCGACGTGGAAGTTTATTCGAGTTGAGATGAGTTGAGTTGAGTTGAGTTGAGTTGAGTTGAGTTGAGTTGAGTTCAGTTCAGTTGAGTCCAGAACCGACATCACAGCACTCGGGACATTTCCATACGCGATCCATCTTCAACTTCAACAGCGAAGAGTCAATATAATGAACAATAGTGATATCAGATTTAGTCTGATTAAGTGTCCGTCTGACCTTCCATCGTAGTTGGAACAAAAGATTGTCTGCCAAATCCTCTGGTCACTTTCTGCCGCAACATTCGCTCCGGACTATGGCGATTTATATGTCATGCACACTATACACGTGCATACTATGATGATTTATATGTCATGCACACTATACACGTGCACACTATGGTGATTTATATGTCATGCACACTATACACGTGCATACTATGGTGATTTATATGTCATGCACACTATACACGTGATCCCAAAGGGCCCTGGCTACATCTGTCCTATCATGAAGGTTCAGTTTGTGAGATTGACTAAAAGATACATTTACCTTGACAAAAAGATGCATTTACCTTGACTAAAATATGCATTTACATTGACTATAATATGCATTTACCTTGCTTAAAAGATGCACCACAATCATCACATTTGTAGGATTTCTCTCCTGTATGATCCTTAATGTGGTACATTACATGATTGCTTTGAGCAAAAGTTGCACTACAATCATCACAATTGTAAGATTTCTCTCCTGATAATTTCTAACGTGGAGCTTCACACTGCCAGTTCGAGTAAAGGATGCGTTAGAATAATCATATTTGTAAGGTTTCTCTCCTGTACCTTCTGGCACTTCAAATTGGAAGCGCAAGAAAGAAAATGCACCACAATCATCACATTTGATCGGTTTTACCACTATATCTATCATCTTGTGGATTTTCAAAATTTTTCCTTGACTAAATGATGCACCACAATCATTACATTTGTAAGATTTCTCTCAATACACCAGCCAACTGTGCAGACACAGCCAATCTGTCCACCTACTCGTTTCCCACCACACCAGCATGTACTGGGGCAAGATCCAACGGGCACTTCCATGTTTGATTTTTTGTTTTTTACTGAAGCATGCCACACTGCACGAAATATAACTGTGTTCACCTTACTCGGCATGTTCCGTGGGTCCGCTACAATCTAGATACGTGTGTATTGTCTGTCCTCCAGCCAACGTGACCAAGCTTATGTTTGAACAGGCTCCCTCTCGGTAGGGATTGGATCACATGACCATCCGACCGGCAGCCAACCACTTCAGCTAGGTAGGGAGTGGCGCGAGAGGAAGAGGGAGTGAGGGAGGAAGGGGGATAGAGAGAGGAGGCGAGGAAGAGACAGGATTTGAGAGAAATAGAGAGGTGGAGAGGGATAGAGTGAGAAAGACAGTGTCAGAGAAAGAGAGACGAGCGAGAATGTGAGAGCGAGAGTGAGAAAGCTAGCGAGGAAGAGCGAGAGAGAGAGAGAGAGAGAGAGAGAGAGAGAGATAGAGAGAGACAGAGAGAGAGAGATAATCCTATCACGATAAAGTCACCCCCCCCCCCCACACACACCACACACACACACCTACACTCCAATTGTTTGTTATAGTTCTATTATATTCTGGGAACTAAAGCAAGAATCATGATTGTTGTAGTTATGTTATATTCTGGGAACTAAAGCAAGAATCATGATTGTTGTAGTTATGTTATATTCTGGGAACTAAAGCAAGAATCATGATTGTTGTAGTTATGTTATATTCTGGGAACTAAAGCAAGAATCATGATTGTTGTAGTTATGTTATATTCTGGGGACTAAAGCAAGCATGTTGATTGTTATAATTCCTGGAACTAAAGCAAGAATATTCTGGGAACTAAAACAAGATTGTTGATTGCTATAGTTCTGTTATATTCCGGGTATTGAGAATGTTGATTTTACATGGTGCTAGAATTTGGCATTTAAGTGATCTGATGACAAATGTCTCATGCAACATGAGATGACATAAAGAGCTTAAAAGGCGAGAGTGTGGTCTTCATTGCACCAGGTTGGATCCCATATGGCTCGACTTGCTGCCACAGGGCGGCCTGCCGAAAGCGTCGTATAAATCACGAACTCCATAGCTCCAGCGACGACCCCCATGTGTCTAAAAAAACTGCACTCGTGAACCGAACTGCATAGGTCGGAATCGAACCCACAACCTTCCGACCACGAGGAAGGTGGCGTAACAACTTGACCACGGGGACTCTCTCGGACATTAGATTTGAACACATGGCCCCCGAACCGGCAGGCAAACAATCTATCCACAACGCTATTGCCCCCCCCCCCCCCCCCCCCCCCACACACACACACGCATCTAACGATTGTTATAGTTTTGTTATATTCTGGGCACTAAGGCAGTCTGTTGACTTTAAAATAATATTAGAATTGAATGTTTAAGTGATCTTTGGAAAATAAAAAATGTTTCGTGGAGCATGAAGCTGATTTGGATAATTATATCTCTCAGCGTGTCTGGCGTGTGTTTGATTTGTTCTCTGGCCATATTATCAGCGCTGCGTGTTTTAATTACGCTCTAATCAGTCCCAATTTCGTGTCCTGTTATGGAATGTTATTACATGTCGCAGTTAATTGGCCAGCTGGAAAGACATGGCGGGGCAAACAATTGGCCGAGAAAGACGCTGTTAACAAACATCGACATTTGAAGATCACTTCTCCTGCTTTGGGCGCTGATTTACGGCCACGAAATCAGCTCTGTAAAATTGAATGATTTGCATGCACATACCGGGCGTTTGTAAAGTATCACAACACGTTGTATGTGGAAAAATTTATAAAAATGAAATACATGACGTCATAAAAATTGTGCCCCACTGTTCATTCGTTCATTCAGTAGCATGTCCTTTGCAGAACCTCGCTCCCATAACAACCTTCCGGAAAACATCTCAATCACAAGCAAGATGTCCCGCGTCTGATACACCCATCTGGAGATCATCCGCCACATCCTGCACCCATCTTCTCTTTGGCCTTCCTCTTCCTCTCTTCCCAGGCATATACCCTTCCATTATTGTTCTCTCCAAACTTTCGTGACGTTTCAAGTGACCAAAATACTTCAATTTTCTGTGTTTTATCGTCTTTAATAGCCAACCCTCCTCAATATTCAACTCTTGAAGTAAGGATGCATTCGTTCTTTTCTTTACCCAAGATATTCTTAGAACTCGTCTATAACATGTATATTCAAAGGTGTTTATGCGCTGTTCAGCTTGTTTAGTGTGCCCCACTGTACAGCGTGAAAAAATATGCAGCGAATGGCCGTCGTCTGCTGGAGTAATTATTTGCACTCCAAACAGAATGGTGTTATCAACGGATGAAATAATTTTTTTGGTTGTAAAAGTGTTTAGAAGTGGCGGTCGTAACACACGGATGGTTGTACGTAGATTTTTCGCAAGATTTCCTGATAAAAAATTCATCATCGCATTACGGTTATAAATTTGTTGAATAAGTTATAATTAATACTTCATTGGTACTTTCCAGCTTCCCTAAAACAGAGTTAGACCGTAGCAGTATCTATTGTAACTAATTTAATGAGTTGTTTAGCACATATTTTTATGACGTCATGTACTTAATGTTTGAAAATTGTTCTTCTTACAAAGTGTAGTGAGACTTTACAAACAGCCTGTAGTAAAGATAAATGCTTGAAACGGTTTTTTTTTTTTTTTTTTAGGAATGAGAGAAAGTAATGGATTTTTATTAACTCTTTACAGACGGTACGTCAGACAATGGAGGGTGATATGTCTTAGCGTTTGGGATGGAAGGCTAGTATTTTATGATTGGTAACGATCGTCAAGGGACGCGTTAGAGAAGTTGATAGTGGACTGTGCTGACAATGTTATGAGAACGGTTGGACGATAATTGATAAATGTTTGACATGTTTGTGTGTTATGGGCATGAGAGAAAATATCGGATTGTATCAAATGTTGACCAATGGTAGGCCAGTATATGGGTGATGGTACATTTAAGAGCTTTTGATGGAAGGGTGGCATGTGTGGTGGGTAAAGTTTTAAATACTTTTTGTTTTGTCGACTTTTCTTAGGTTGTACATTTTAATAGTCTCTTTGTAACCATGCATGGCGTCGATTTTGTTTGAAAACAAATTAACAAATTGAGGAAAATAAAAACCATACAATTTAACAGTATATGAAGCTTGAGAGAGAGAGAGAGAGAGAGAGAGAGAGAGAGAGAGGCAGAGGGGACCAGACACTCAGTGACAGAAAGACTGAGAGAGAAGGGAGAGAGAATCTGAGAGGGAGAGAGAGATGAACAGAGAGCGAGGACGGGAAAGAGAGAAATAGAGACGGATATTTCTGAGGAAGAGAAGAAGATAAAGATAAGGAGAGAAGGTGAGGAATATAGATACGTTGAGAGAGAGACGGGGAGATGGATAGAGTGAGAAAGACAGATAGAGGGATAGAGAGAAAGAGAAGGAGAGGAGAGAGCAATAATCAGAGATCGAGATCATACCCTAGGATGACAAAGATATCTTAATCTCCAGGTAATGAACACCTTGAACAAATCAACAGACCATGGCTTTAAAACAATATAAACACACCATTCAGTGGCCAAAATGGAAAGCCAGCTATTTTTTGTACGCTCAGATAGAATATAGAAATTAATAGAAGACATTACTGATGGCTGATGCTCATGGAGACGAGCTAATAACATATCAGACATTGCTTGGGCCTAAAAGAGATGACGCAAGCATAAGAGGTTTACATTGTAACAAGTAAAAGGAAACATATCAGACATAGCTTGGGCCTAAAAGAGATGACGCAAGCATAAGAGGTTTACATTGTAACAAGTAAAAGGAAACATATCAGACATAGCTTGGGCCTAAAAGAGATGACGCAAGCATAAGAGGCTTACATTGTAACAAGTAAAAGGAAACATATCAGACATAGCTTGGGCCTCAAAGAGATGACGCAAGCATAAGAGGCTTACATTGTAACAAGTAAAAGGAAGCTAAAGGACACTTTCACAATCTGAACGCCCACTGGCCACAGAGTACTAGACCCATATATTTATAGACCAATCAGGAGTCGGTGGGAGATGTGGTCAATATCACGTGAAGGCAGCAGTGCCTTGGACACGACGAAATCACCAGAGCACCAACAGCAAGCCTTCCTTCACTTGAATATGCAGTTATGTGTTGAAGAGAACAGTTGTCCGGACAAACAAGCACCTTGCACACGCATTATCATATAAGGCAGCCGCCGGAGTACCGGCAGCAAACCGTCCTCCATTTTCTGAATCTGCATCACTACACAGTTAAGATGGACACAAATTAAAAGCATTTCGAAAGAAATCCACAGCTCACTAATTAGCTATCTATTCAGCAGGACATCCGGTTTCTGCTTTCTGCTTGTATTTGGTCAGGTGCTTGTCCATCTTTCTATCTATTCATGGTTCCATTCATCAATTTGCCCAAATGTCGATCATCCCTTTTTATTATTCCTTCACTCTATCGATTAATCCCTATGCACAAACTGCTTTCAATAACTGTTTGTGAACATGCCACATCCAGTGAACAAAGTGTTTTCCGTAGATTTAAAGAGACTAATGTATACAGGGTAGTTCAGGATCTACACAGTCAAGCAATTACACAGGGGACAGTAACTGATTGACTGAGCAAACACAGAAATGCGTCTACCAAGTCATCGTTACAGAGATTTATCATTCATCATCATATAGCAGATCCCTCGCAGATTATCGTTATTATCAAGATTGCCTAAATGTTTCTCGATCTCTGGCCATTTCTCCCACCTTAAGCATCCTCATTCTCAAGGAGACTGCAATGTCCTGTGTCCATGTCCGTGCTGGCTGACTATGCCTATTCTTCCAGGAGCCATGCCTTCCGTCGTTGTTTTCTCCGAGCCATAGTGACGTTTAATATTGCCGAATTAATTCTCTTTTTGAGAAACAATAGTCTTTATGATGCCAGTTTTCTTGTGCCAGTACTCTCTCCATTTCTCCAAGATAGTTCTTGTGTTGAAGATATGGACACCTGTTTCATGTGCCCTGTCTTAACCCTGCCGGTACTTACTATAATTCATATACTTACTTCATGATATTTTGCTGGAGGATTTAGCTAGCATGCACTTATTGTAGTTTTACATCTCCTTTATTTATGGGTTGCGCTGAGTTGGGACAAGAGCCGATATCACAATGCTCAGGACATTCCCATACCCCGTCTTCAACCAGTAGAGAATTTAAATATGAATGGTTCAGTTGCATTCTGATTATGTGCCCGTCTGAGCTTTCCTTGGAGTGCTGAGTGTCGGCCAGATCTGCTTCTGTGAGAGAAGGATGTAGGCCTAGATTGTACTCTTCGATGTGTTGTGCCAAACAGCGCTATTCTACAGGGTGGTTTGTAAAGTCTCACTACACTCTGTATGTAGAACAACTTTGAAAATGAAGTGCGTGCTTTCATTTTTTAAAAAAATGCGCTAAAAAATTCATTAAATTAGTTACAATAATCACTGCTTTAGACGCTGTTTTGGGGGAAGCTGGAAAGTACCAATGAAGTATTCATTATAATAGGTTTGGAAATGTCCACCATGGGTTTCAAGACATGACTGTAAACGTCTTTTCATTTTGACAAATGCTTTCTGCAACGTGTCTGTTGTTATTTCTTGAATGGTAATTCTGATTGCTTCTTTCAGGTCCTCAATTGTCTGTACACTATTTTTGTAAACATTTCCTTTCAAGAAAACCTATAGAATTACTCCAGTACACGACAGCCATTCGCTGCATATTGTTTCACTATGGACTGTGAAGCACATTTTTTGATGACGTCATGCACTTCATTTTTCAAACTTATTCTACATACAAAGTGTTGTGAGACTTTACAAACACCCTGTAGACTTTCACACATAGTGTATAGTAGATAATATATATATATATATATATATATATATATATATATATATATATATATATATATATATATATATATATATATATATATATATATATATATATATATATATATATATATTTTGTTGCATATCCTATTTTACAGGACATCGCTGCTAACACCAGCATTTTACTGCTGTTGTTTATGTCTTTGCAGATTTAAGTTCAGTAGTTTACCATTGCTTTCTGAACGACCGACTCCCATACCAACACGCTAATACCCAGTGCAACGCGATCTGCTGCCAAATCCGCCGCAGCTGTGTTTCGAACGCGGGTAAGCGGGCTTACTAATCGCGTTCGTAAGGCCTTAGCCACGGAGTCGGCTGTTAATACAGTACGCTAAGTAAAATCAAACCGCGAATGTTCACAATGGAGATTACATACACCTTCTAAAGAAGTGATTTGTTAGGGTATGTGTCTTAGCCAGATTTTACAAACCCTAAATTCCAAAACTAGGACAATTTCCACAAATCTATTTTTCTCAGGAAAATAAATCACAGGGGAAATAAGTGTACAGCGACAAGGGACGCGACTCTAGTACATGTTAGCTCAAATGTGTTGTTCTAGACAAGTGAAGAGATGTAAAACCAACATGGGTGGACATGAGATGAACTAAAGTGTTTGATTATCACTGCTCTCCCTTACTGACCAGTCCTTGAGAGAGTTACGTGTGGTCATCACATTGTCCAATACCGGAACTGTTGTGATCCCCCAGGAAAGGAAGACAAAACAAGAGAAAGGCCGACGAAATGAAGAGAAACATTAACCGGCATTTATTGACACTAAATGAAGACTATGTAGATTTCTGAGGACAAACTGGACATAAGAGAAAGTGAAAAGTACATCATAGTTGAACGTCATCATCATTATTATCGTCACCATCATCGGTGTTATCAAGATGTTCAGCCCTTGGGCTAGTTTGAAATGTTCACGTGTTTATGGTAAACATTCGACTTCACGGCCATTTGTTCAAATCCATAAGTGCTCGGTCTCTCTCAACAGAAGTTGAAGCATGCATGCGCTTGTCCTTAAACTTCCGCTGTGTTGAGGCCGGGGTAGCGGATTCAACCCCTACATCTGTCAATTGAACTGAAATGTTGATTTCTCGTCCTTGATTTGGGGACGTAAATTACAAGTATCTCAGAAGTCGGAGTGGGTTCGTCTGATGGCGTGGGACACTCGTAATAGGGAAAGCTAATCCACACGCACATATCAGTCCAGTACACTAGTAGCGCATATCTGGACTACGCTTGAGTTCACAGCGAGTGAACAAACACACCAAAAGAAACAACAACAACAACAACAAAACGAAGCTCGGTCTCACTCAACAGAAGTCCAAATCCAGTCTCACTCAACAGAAGTCAAATCTCAGTCTCACTCAACAGTTGTCACAATCCAGTCTCACTCAACAGAAGTTAAAACCCAGTCTCACTCAACAGAAGTCAAATCCAGTCTCACTCAACAGAAGTTGAAACCCAGTCTCACTCAACAGTTGTCAAATCTCAGTCTCACTCAATAGAAGCGAAACCCAGTCTCACTCAACAGTTGTCAAATCTCAGTCTCACTCAACAGAAGTCCAAATCCAGTCTCACTCAACAGAAGTCGAAACCCAGTCTCACTCAACAGTTGTCAAATCTCAGTCTCACTCAATAGAAGCGAAACCCAGTCTCACTCAACAGTTGTCAAATCTCAGTCTCACTCAATAGAAGCGAAACCCAGTCTCACTCAACAGTTGTCAAATCTCAGTCTCACTCAACAGAAGTCCAAATCCAGTCTCACTCAACAGAAGTCGAAACCCAGTCTCACTCAACAGTTGTCAAATCTCAGTCTCACTCAATAGAAGCGAAACCCAGTCTCACTCAACAGTTGTCAAATCTCAGTCTCACTCAATAGAAGCGAAACCCAGTCTCACTCAGTAGAAGCGAAAGCCAGTATTACTCAACAGAAGTCAAATCTCAGTATCACTCAATGGAAGCGAAAGAAAGTATTACTCAACATAAGTCAAATCTCAGTCTCAATAGAAGCGAAACCCAGTATTACTCAACGAAAGTCGAATCTCAGCCTTACTCAACAGAAGTCGAAACCTGTTCTCACTCAACAGAAATGGAAGCAATGTCTCGTTCAACAGAAGTCGAAATCTTGTCTCACTCAACATAAATCGAACCCTAGTCTCATTCAACATGAGTCGAAGTCTTGTCCCACTTAACAGAAGTCGAAGCCTGGTTTCACTCAACAGAAAACATACAATCAACATGCTTAAGGTGCCCATTTCAAACCGTGCTAATTACAGTCAAACATGAAGCGCAAACATTCACAACAGACAAGTTCATGAGCAATCTGATCCTCGGTACAACCCAGACACATCACGACATCTGATAAGGGATCATTAGGAAACGGAAGTTGCTCATAGACTTGTTTGTCTACCCTTTGTTTTCAGCAGCTACGAACTTTGAACGATGGAAACTGACATAAAAATGACTTGTTGGCACGGGATATGCGATGATAAAATTTGAGAATGATTGAAAGATACGAGGGAACATACATGAGACATTCCCATTAAGATGTACAAACACGATATGGCCATTTGTGCGGAACATTAGAAGTAAAACAGCTCTTGACTGGGTAGTGATCAAGGTAGCATCGTGCTAAACGGCAATGTGCTGATGATGCATGATACAAGACTGAAGTAGCAGTGTGCGCGGGAGGGGGGGGGGGGGCATTGAAAGGAAGGGGGTATTTATTGACAACAGACAAATTAAAAGTTATAGAAATTGGTGATTGGAAGCCATGATTTTAAAAAGAAGTAGGGTATTTATTTGATGGAACACTTGAAGTACACTTGTGTTTGAAGTATATTCGACAGATGAAGTACACTTATGTTTGAAGTACATTCGACAGTTAAAGTACACTTATGTTTGAAGTACATTCGACAGTTGAAGTACACTTGCGCTGGAAGTACATTCGACAGTTGAAGTATAATTCTGCGAGTTGTAATGCACGAATATAAGGTTATGGAATTATTGGCAGTTAATTTGTGATCCATTGAAAATGAAGTTCATTCATTCGTTTGTTTATATGTTCTAGAGAGAGAGAGAGAGAGAGAGAGAGAGAGAGAGAGAGAGAGAGAGAGAGAGAGAGAGAGAGAGAGAGAGAGAGAGAGAGAGAGAGAGAGAGCCAAACAGACAGTGCTACTGATAGAGTCAGAGTGAGACACGGGCAGATAGGAAGACAGAGAGCCAGTCAGACAGAGAGACAGACAGAGATATAGTCAGTTCAGTCAACCAGATAGACAGTGAGACAGAGACATAGAGCCAGAGAAAGAGCAAGTCAGACAATCAACCATACAGAGAGATAGTCAGACAGTTAACCAGACAGAGAGTGAGACAGAGACACATAGTCAGACAGAGAGATAGTCAGACAGTCAACCATACAGAGAGATAGTCAGACAGCCAACCAGAAAGGGAGAATGTCAGACAGATTCTGATAGCCATACAGAAAGACAGATTCTGATAGCCATACAGAAAGCCAGACAAATAGCCAGACGGAGCAGATCTGGCTAGACAAATACACGTTTGAAATTAACGCACCAGAATGTTCTAAACAATCCCATAACAGACTTCTATGATGTTATCCAGGTTCTGTTTCTGTTTTTGTTGAATTATCACTTTGATCTACGCCTGTCCACATAATGTAATATAATACTGTGCGAGAATGTCACTCTAAAGCCAGGCACAGTGCCAGAATAACAGCCAGATACGGAGTCAGACAGACACCCAGACTGAACGAACGAAGGCACGAATTTTATATTCAAAGGCTCACGAACTGGGCACACAGGCCCATCTTGCTTTCGACCATTTCTGACAGAGAGTCAAACAGACAGCCAGACAAACAGCGAGCTAGTCAGCCAGTTCGACGGTCAGACGGACAAACACACAACATATGTAGGTAGGCAGGTAAGCGAACAGGCACTAAGGCAAACAAACTATATATATATATATATATATATATATATATATATATATATATATATATATATATATATATATATATATATAAATATAAATATAAATTAGGATCTCCGTCTGTCTGTCTGTCTGTCTGTCTGTCTGTCTGTATGTATGTATGTATGTCCTTTATTTGTTCGCGAACGGCCCATCCGATTGAGATGAAATTTTCTACACGCCTTCCTTTCATTCCAGCGCTGCCAACTGTGATATTTTGTTAGTGTGAAATCGCCTGCTTACTCAGTATTATTTCATTTTTCATTTTTCATTATAATTTCATATATCTCAGGGGACCTAACTCTGTAAAAGTTATTTCAAGGGGCATAACTTTTCTGTATAACTTATAGTCATATTGTGGCATCGTTTTCAAAGATTTATAAACTCTTTGTCCATAGTTATGTACCGGCATATGAGTTATAATAAATAATGATACAATCTGTAAGGCATTTTCAAAGTTTTCATAAAAATAATGCACAATGCATAACATTGTAACTCATCTTTTTTTGCTTAAGAAGTTACTGTAGTCATGCAGGTGATTAGAAAGAGTTTTCATTAAAAATAATGGATGGTGTGTGGAAGGACATTCTTTTAAGTTACTTTTTTTGTTGTATGAATTTAATGAGAACTTATATGACTACTTATATGAATTAAATGAGATGCTCCCCACCAGGGACTGGGCGAAGCCGGACAGGGTCAGGCAGACAGATAGACAGACAGACAGACAGATAGACAGTCGGGAACAGGAACTTATATGACTACTTATATAAATTAAATGAGATGCTTCACACCAGGAGCTGGGCGATGCCGGGCCGGGTCAGACAGACAGACAGACAGACAGACAGACAGACAGACAGACAGACAGATAGTCGGTAACGGGAACGGGAACTTATATGACTACTTATATGAATTAAATGAGATGCTCCCCACCAGGGACTGGGCGAAGCCGGGCAGGGTCAGGCAGACAGATAGACAGACAGATAGACAGACAGATAGACAGTCGGGAACGGGAACTTATATGACTACTTATATGAATTAAATGAGATGCTCCACACCAGGTGCTGGGCAATACCGGGCCGGGTCAGACAGACAGACAGACAGACAGACAGACAGACAGACAGACAGACAGACAGACAGACAGACAGTCGGTAACGGGAACGAGAACTTATATGACTACTTATATGAATTAAATGAGATGCTCCCCACCAGGGTCTGGGCGAAGCCGGGCAGGGTCAGCTAGTATATATATATGTGTGTGTGTGTGTGTGTGTGTGCGCGCACAAACACATGCAAATTGACGATGAGGGAACACTGTCAATCATGCTACGCACAGCTTCGAGGGACAACTGACGATGATGCTAGAACTGGGAAGGAACATTGACAACAATGCTAGAACTTAGAGGAACATTCTAGTGGGTAGTTGTGTCCAATAGGACAAAAGTGTCCTTTCCATAATTTTTTAATAATGTTTATGTTTGCTTTTGATGTTGACTGATAAAAACGTATCTCCACAGCCTCCTCCACTATTTGTTATTTATTTATTAATTTTTTTGCAAAGCTGTTGTCACTTCTTGCTGTTCCTAATATTTCTGGTGTTTTGCAAAAGACCCAACTGCCCTATCTTTACCGATGGTGGCTTAAAATCAATGGCAGCTGAGAAAATGTCTCACCACTCTCAGAGCTAATTGCTGCTAGTTTTTCATTGCCCTGTTCTTCATTTTCTGTCCCCATCTCACGTCTCTCATCTCACATGCGTTTTCTGGACAAATTATATTACCCGGGACGTCGCCTTGGGCTGCAAGACATCAAGAAGAAATCGCAGGCACGATAAGCTGCCCATTATCAAGGGTGACCTCACTTATGTTTCTATTACTGTCTTCTTCAAGTGCTCGCAATTTGTCGGCACGTGATAAAGCAACGACCAATCTGCACACGAGGACGCAGACAGCGACGTTGGCGATATAGGCCTGTAGGAAATTAAAGTTTGATCAAGCGAAGCGAAAGCTACAGAATGTATACAGGAGGCAATAGCATGTGAATTTAATGATGGGAAAGATAAGAAGTGTAACAAGGTTGGGGAGGAATCTGTCGGCTGCGGCCATCTTTTTGATTTTGTTTAATCATGTGTGAGAAAGAGGACAAGTTGGGTAGGTCACAGAGATATGTAGGTCACTGGACGTTTCTGGAGACTTCATTCATGAATAAACTTTATATGGCAAGTCCATTAGAGAATTTGGAAAGTCAAAATTACGATTTGGAAAGACAGATAGACGCCCTGACAGACCAGGCCGAAAACATCTACTGCTGGATAAAATCCCAAGTCGTATAAAGAAAGAACAGCAAATTCCAATAGGATCCACCGAAAAAAGAAGGGAAAAGGGGTGGAGGGAGCAATGGAGCCATTAATATCCCCACGGTAACGACATGGAATGACACAAGTTCTTCGAATTCTGCCTGACGTCCAGGCTGTTTGTGGTAAAAGCGTTACCACTCAACGAGCAATGCGAATTCACGCTGGACTTACGAAGTGCAGGTGAACACCAGTTTAGTCAACAGCGCACTGTTACTAGCGTAGCAGGTGAATCGATAGAAGATCTCAACCAGAGAGCTGAGAATATTTAAGTTGATAGTCCTGGCGATGCACTCGAGCACTTTTCTGACGGTCCACGTGAGAAGATAAAGTTTCCGCTGTTTGCAAGAAGGAGGCATTGGTGAAGACTGCCTCACACATTACATGACGAACTGAACGGTACACCACTAATTGAGATAATAGAGAGGTTTTAAGAAATCATATACCTTCATTGCCTGCCTCAATGTGGTGGCAGCGAGAGGAAGAGGATAGCCGGTCCGAAGATGAGCAGGCGGCAAAAACTAATAGCGGAGATGAGACACTCGGAGTTAACTGTACGAAAATCTTCGCATTCAATTCCTTCAGTTTTTTTCCCTTATAGCTGTAAATACAGATTTCAGCATGTCACTCGGTAAATATAAACTTCTGTAAATATCATTCAGCATTTTGATTAATATATCTACTCCACATTCTCCTATTGTGATTCCATCTGGCCCAGCTGTTTTTCCTTTCTTATATGTTTGACAGTGTCAGCGACTTCTTCTTTTAATTCTTAGATTTTCACCATCATATACTAATTCCACCTCTTCATTATAGCACCTTCCACTTATAATATCCTTCCTGATTTTTTTTCTTAAAACACCATGTATTTACTCTTATTTTTTTCATGTGAGCTCACTGATTTGTCTGTGCATATTTATTTGTATCTTTAATATAATTTAATTCAAATTTCTTGCACTGTTCGTTTAACCCACTTTCTTTTGCCTTTACACATTTATCTCGCATTTCGTTTTTTAAAATCTTATCATACTCTTGTATGTCATTAAACTCTGTTTTCATTTGTCCATGAATTTATGACATCACATCGAAGGTGCTCAACAGAGATTCAGAACAGAATAGGGATTCAGACGATGGCATGGAGGAATATAATCGATAGAGTTGATGCAGAACACCAAAACCCTTTTTGCCATGTTGACGATATATATGTCCACCTTCTATTAATGTAACAATATCATGTAATGAATTTAATAATATGAACGATATAAGTATAAAAAGTGAGTGCTGAATCTGCCTTAGAATATGGCGATGCCAACAGGACAATCACATTTTCTAGATAACTATAAACTGTGACACCAGTTAGCTTCCTGGAAGGCTCAATATGATCAGGAACAAAAGCGCAACAATTAGCACCCTTCCGTAAAAAAAGCATCTGAACACTAGATCACCCTTTTACAAAACACCTATCCAATTTCAGGTACTTCGGAGACAAAATAAGTAGGAAGAAACCAAATCGTAGCATTTACTGAAATTGGTTGTTAAGACTGTACGGATTTCACAGCCCGTTTGTGCACATTGGAATTCTAAAGATGTTGGCTACTGTGACTAGAGACCGTTTCGACTGATACCCATGATATTTAGTATCAAGTCCGCTATTCGCCATGTTTCATTTCTCGTACTTTCTGTTTTAACACGAGCGCTATTTCTTTCGTCGATCTATTTTTGGATTATTTGTGCTGCGGTAAGTTCGGTTATATTATTTCCGGTGTGAGATACAGCTAAGATGAAAACACAGGGCAGTCTGTATTACAGAAAAGAAATAAAAATAAGTAGTTGTAAGTACAAAGAAGAAAATGTCTTTCCTAAAAGCAACAACAAAGTGAATGAAACAATTCTGAAACAAGTCAATGTATGTCAACATTTGGGTACTTTAATAACTGCAGATGGAAGATGTATTGAAGGAGTTAAATGTATAATAGCCTAAGAAAAAGCAAAACATATGATGAAGATTTTTCTATGTAATATGTCAATGTCACTGGAGGTGAGAAGACAAGTCTTAAGAGCTACATAGAGCCAACCCTGATGTACGGAAGCGAATTATAGACAATTAGCAAACAAGTGACACATAATACGGAAGTTGAGGAGATGTGGTTTATTAGAAGAATAATGATAACACAATGGACGGATGCAAAGATTAATGCAGATATCTTGAAAGAAGTTAACTCACAAAGGGAACTGATTATTCACATGAGAAGCAGACATTCTTTGGGCGTGTCATAAGAAAGAGGAAAGCCGCAGTACGTCATGACAACGAAAATGTTAGAAAGGAGGAGAGGCTTGGGGAGACCAAGTGTCTTGTGTTCATTCACATTGCGCAGTTCGCTCACAGCGCATTGCGCACCCTAAACGTAACAAAAGCTAACTTTGGCTCTTGGCATTTATATTTTTCTTCTGCGGGTGTACAAGGAAATGAGCAGGCTGTCAGGCTAGCAGGTAAGGCTACTGTGGAAGACGGTCGAGCTATGGACCAGGCTGACAGGCTAGCAGGTAAGGCTACTGTGGAAGACGGTGGAGCTATGGACCAGGCTGACAGGCTAGCAGGTTAGGCTACTGTGGAAGACAGTCGAGCCATGGACCAGGCTGACAGGCTAGCAGGTAAGGCTACTGTGGAAGACGGTGGAGCTATGGACCAGGCTGACAGGCTAGCAGGTAAGGCTACTGTGGAAGACGGTGGAGCCATGGACCAGGCTGACAGGCTAGCAGGTAAGGCTACTGTGGAAGACGGTGGAGCTATGGACCAGGCTGACAGACTAGCAGGTAAGGCTACTGTGGAAGACGGTCGAGCTATGGACCAGGCTGACAGGCTAGCAGGTAAGGCTACTGTGGAAGACGGTCGAGCTATGGACCAGGCTGACAGGCTAGCAGGTAAGGCTACTGTGGAAGACGGTGGAGCCATGGACCAGGCTGACAGACTAGCAGGTAAGGCTACTGTGGAAGACGGTGGAGCTATGGACCAGGCTGACAGCTAGCAGGTAAGGCTACTGTGGAAGACGGTCGAGCCATGGACCAGGCTGACAGGCTAGCAGGTAAGGCTACTGTGGAAGACGGTCGAGCTATGGACCAGGCTGACAGGCTAGCAGGTAAGGCTACTGTGGAAGACGGTCGAGCCATGGACCAGGCTGACAGGCTAGCAGGTAAGGCTACTGTGGAAGACGGTCGAGCCATGGACCAGGCTGACAGGCTAGCAGGTAAGGCTACTGTGGAAGACGGTGGAGCCATGGACCAGGCTGACAGGCTAGCAGGTAAGGCTACTGTGGAAGACGGTGGAGCTATGGACCAGGCTGACAGGCTAGCAGGTAAGGCTACTGTGGAAGACGGTGGAGCTATGGACCAGGCTGACAGGCTAGCATGTAAGGCTACTGTGGAAGACGGTGGAGCTATGGATCAGGCTGACAGGCTAGCAGGTAAGGCTACTGTGGAAGACGGTCGAGCCATGGACCAGGCTGTCAGGCTAGCAGGTTAGGCTACTGTGGAAGACGGTCGAGCTATGGACCAGGCTGACAGGCTAGCAGGTTAGGCTACTGTGGAAGACGGTGGAGCTATGGACCAGGCTGACAGGCTAGCAGGTAAGGCTACTGTGGAAGACGGTGGAGCTATGGACCAGGCTGACAGGCTAGCATGTAAGGCTACTGTGGAAGACGGTCGAGCCATGGACCAGGCTGACAGGCTAGCAGGTAAGGCTACTGTGGAAGACGGTGGAGCCATGGACCAGGCTGACAGGCTAGCAGGTAAGGCTACTGTGGAAGACGGTGGAGCCATGGACCAGGCTGACAGGCTAGCAGGTTAGGCTACTGTGGAAGACGGTGGAGCTATGGACCAGGCTGACAGGCTAGCAGGTTAGGCTACTGTGGAAGACGGTGGAGCCATGGACCAGGCTGACAGGATAGCAGGTAAGGCTACTGTGGAAGACGGTGGAGCTATGGACCAGGCTGACAGGCTAGCATGTAAGGCTACTGTGGAAGACGGTGGAGCTATGGACCAGGCTGTCATGCTAGCATGTAAGGCTACTGTGGAAGACGGTGGAGCCATGGACCAGGCTGACAGGCTAGCAGGTTAGGCTACTGTGGAAGACGGTGGAGCCATGGACCAGGCTGACAGGCTAGCAGGTAAGGCTACTGTGGAAGACGGTGGAGCTATGGACCAGGCTGACAGGCTGGCAGGTAAGGCTACTGTGGAAGACGGTGGAGCTATGGACCAGGCTGTCATGCTAGCAGGTTAGGCTACTGTGGAAGACGGTGGAGCTATGGACCAGGCTGTCATGCTAGCAGGTTAGGCTACTGTGGAAGACGGTGGAGCTATGGACCAGGCTGTCATGCTAGCAGGTTAGGCTACTGTGGAAGACGGTGGAGCTATGGGACCAGGCTGACAGGCTAGCAGGTAAGGCTACTGTGGAAGACGGTCGAGCCATGGACCAGGCTGTCATGCTAGCAGGTTAGGCTACTGTGGAAGACGGTGGAGCTATGGACCAGGCTGTCATGCTAGCAGGTTAGGCTACTGTGGAAGACGGTGGAGCTATGGACCAGGCTGACAGGCTAGCAGGTAAGGCTACTGTGGAAGACGGTCGAGCCATGGACCAGGCTGTCATGCTAGCAGGTAAGGCTACTGTGGAAGACGGTGGAGCTATGGACCAGGCTGACAGGCTAGCATGTAAGGCTACTGTGGAAGACGGTCGAGCTATGGACCAGGCTGACAGGCTAGCATGTAAGGCTACTGTGGAAGACGGTGGAGCTATGGACCAGGCTGACAGGCTAGCATGTAAGGCTACTGTGGAAGACGGTGGAGCTATGGACCAGGCTGTCATGCTAGCAGGTAAGGCTACTGTGGAAGACGGTGGAGCTATGGACCAGGCTGTCATGCTAGCAGGTAAGGCTACTGTGGAAGACGGTGGAGCTATGGACCAGGCTGACAGGCTAGCATGTAAGGCTACTGTGGAAGACGGTCGAGCTATGGACCAGGCTGACAGGCTAGCATGTAAGGCTACTGTGGAAGACGGTGGAGCTATGGACCAGGCTGACAGGCTAGCATGTAAGGCTACTGTGGAAGACGGTGGAGCTATGGACCAGGCTGTCATGCTAGCAGGTAAGGCTACTGTGGAAGACGGTGGAGCTATGGACCAGGCTGTCATGCTAGCATGTAAGGCTACTGTGGAAGACGGTGGAGCCATGGACCAGGCTGTCATGCTAGCATGTAAGGCTACTGTGGAAGACGGTGGAGCTATGGACCAGGCTGTCATGCTAGCATGTAAGGCTACTGTGGAAGACGGTGGAGCTATGGACCAGGCTGTCATGCTAGCAGGTTAGGCTACTGTGGAAGACGGTCGAGCCATGGACCAGGCTGACAGGCTAGCAGGTTAGGCTACTGTGGAAGACGGTCGAGCCATGGACCAGGCTGACAGGCTAGCAGGTTAGGCTACTGTGGAAGACGGTCGAGCCATGGACCAGGCTGTCATGCTAGCAGGTAAGGCTACTGTGGAGGCGGTGGAGCTATGGACCAGGCTGTCATGCTAGCATGTAAGGCTACTGTGGAAGACGGTGGAGCTATGGACCAGGCTGTCATGCTAGCAGGTTAGGCTACTGTGGAAGACGGTGGAGCTATGGACCAGGCTGTCATGCTAGCAGGTTAGGCTACTGTGGAAGACGGTGGAGCTATGGACCAGGCTGTCATGCTAGCAGGTAAGGCTACTGTGGAGGCGGTGGAGCCATGGACCAGGCTGTCATGCTAGCAGGTAAGGCTACTGTGGAGGCGGTGGAGCCATGGACCAGGCTGTCATGCTAGCATGTAAGGCTACTGTGGAAGACGGTCGAGCTATGGACCAGGCTGTCATGCTAGCAGGTTAGGCTACTGTGGAAGACGGTCGAGCCATGGACCAGGCTGTCATGCTAGCAGGTTAGGCTACTGTGGAAGACGGTCGAGCCATGGACCAGGCTGTCATGCTAGCAGGTTAGGCTACTGTGGAAGACGGTGGAGCTATGGACCAGGCTGTCATGCTAGCAGGTTAGGCTACTGTGGAAGACGGTCGAGCCATGGACCAGGCTGTCATGCTAGCATGTAAGGCTACTGTGGAAGACGGTCGAGCTATGGACCAGGCTGTCATGCTAGCATGTAAGGCTACTGTGGAAGACGGTGGAGCCATGGACCAGGCTGACAGGCTAGCAGGTTAGGCTACTGTGGAAGACGGTGGAGCTATGGACCAGGCTGTCATGCTAGCAGGTTAGGCTACTGTGGAGGCGTGGTGAGCCATGGACCAGGCGTCATGCTAGCAGGTTAGGCTACTGTGGAGGCGGTGGAAGCATGGACAGGCTGTCATGCTAGCAGGTTAGGCTACTGTGGAAGACGGTGGAGCTATGGGACCAGGCTGTCATGCTAGCAGGTTAGGCTACTGTGGAAGACGGTGGAGCTATGGACAGGCTGTCATGCTAGCAGGTTAGGCTACTGTGGAAGACGGTCGAGCTATGGACCAGGCTGTCATGCTAGCAGGTTAGGCTACTGTGGAAGACGGTCGAGCTATGGACCAGGCTGTCATGCTAGCAGGTTAGGCTACTGTGGAAGACGGTGGAGCTAGGACCAGGCTGACAGGCTGGCAGGTAAGGCTACTGTGGAAGACGTCGAGCCATGGACCAGGCTGTCATGCTAGCAGGTAAGGCTACTGTGGAAGACGGTCGAGCTACTGGACCAGGCTGTCATGCTAGCAGGTAAGGCTAAGTGTGGAGGCGGTGGAGCCATGACCAGGCTGACAGGCTAGCAGGTTATGCTACTGTGGAGACGGTGGAGCCATGGACCAGGCTGTCATGCTAGCAGGTTAGGCTACTGTGGAAGACGGTCGAGCTATGACCAGGCTGTCATGCTAGCAGGTAAGGCTTACTGTGGAAGACGGTCGAGCTATGACCCAGGCTGTCATGCTAGCAGGTAGGCTACTGTGGAAAGGACGGTCGAGCTATGGACCAGGCTGTCATGCTAGCAGGTAAGGCTACTGTGGAAGACGGTCGAGCTATGGACCAGGCTGTCATGCTAGCAGGTAAGGCTACTGTGGAGGCGGTGGAGCCATGGACCAGGCTGTCATGCTAGCAGGTTAGGCTACTGTGGAGGCGGTGGAGCTATGGACCAGGCTGTCATGCTAGCATGTTAGGCTACTGTGGAAGACGGTCGAGGCCATGGACCAGGCTGTCATGCTAGCAGGTTAGGCTACTGTGGAGGCGGTGGAGCCATGGACCAGGCTGTCATGCTAGCAGGTTAGGCTACTGTGGAGGCGGTGGAGCTATGGACCAGGCTGTCATGCTAGCAGGTTAGGCTACTGTGGAGGCGGTGGAGCCATGGACCAGGCTGTCATGCTAGCAGGTTAGGCTACTGTGGAGGCGGTGGAGCTATGGACCAGGCTGTCATGCTAGCAGGTTAGGCTACTGTGGAAGACGGGTGGAGCTATGGACCAGGCTGTCATGCTAGCAGGTTTAGGCTACTGTGGGAGCGGTGGAGGCTATGGACCAGGCTGTCATGCTAGCAGGTAAGGCTACTGTGGAAGACGGTGGAGCTATGGACCAGGCTGTCATGCTAGCATGTAAGGCTACTGTGGAAGAGACGGTCGAGCCATGGACCAGGCTGTCATGCTAGCAGGTTAGGCTACTGTGGAAGACGGTCGAGCCATGGACCAGGCTGTCATGCTAGCAGGTTAGGCTACTGTGGAAGACGGTCGAGCTATGGACCAGGCTGTCATGCTAGCAGGTTAGGCTACTGTGGAGGCGGTGGAGCTATGGACCAGGCTGTCATGCTAGCAGGTAAGGCTACTGTGGAAGACGGTCGAGCTATGGACCAGGCTGTCATGCTAGCAGGTAAGGCTACTGTGGAAGACGGTCGAGCTATGGACCAGGCTGTCATGCTAGCAGGTAAGGCTACTGTGGAAGACGGTGGAGCTATGGACCAGGCTGTCATGCTAGCAGGTTAGGCTACTGTGGAAGACGGTGGAGCTATGGACCAGGCTGTCATGCTAGCATGTAAGGCTACTGTGGAAGACGGTGGAGCCATGGACCAGGCTGTCATGCTAGCAGGTAAGGCTACTGTGGAGGCGGTCGAGCCATGGACCAGGCTGTCATGCTAGCAGGTTTAGGCTACTGTGGAGGCGGTGGAGCTATGGACCAGGCTGACAGGCTAGCAGGTTAGGCTACTGTGGAGGCGGTGGAGCTATGGACCAGGCTGTCATGCTAGCAGGTTAGGCTACTGTGGAGGCGGTGGAGCTATGGACCAGGCTGACAGGCTAGCAGGTTAGGCTACTGTGGAGGCGGTGGAGCTATGGACCAGGCTGATATTCTGAATGCGCTAAGAGAAGCAAGTCATTTGCGAGAACCAAGTAATGACTGCGAATCTACAACCATGGTCAGGCTGCGAGAACAGCAAGTTAAAAGAAGGGTGGCCAAATAAGAACACTGCGCAGGAAGCCAAAAAAGTTTAATAAACCAACACAGAACTGGTGTTGTCAGTCGCTACACGCTGCGGGATTTACTGAGGAGGGGATCATAGCAATCTGTCGACTAACTAACTAATTAACTAACATTTTCCTTCTAACAGTTATTATCCTGTCAGCCTCAACCAATTCACTTGAAGCCGTCCTATTATTTTTTTTTGCTATCTCCTGCAGTTCTCTCCATGCCCTCCCCGTATTGTTTATTTCCGTCTATAATTTATGTTAGTCCACAACAAGGAAACTTATGAGTAACTTTTTATGTAATTGTATTGTTGTGTTTGTTGTGTGTGAGCTGACGAAGGCATTGACGGCGACGTCTGTTAGGTTACTTATGATCGTGTTCTAGTACAGCTTACTAATTCTACTTCTCGTGTTTGGTTGTTTTTTGTTTGTTGTGATTCATTCAATGTGTTTTTCTATGAATGGCGAGAGAACAATGCTGTTTCACCTGTGCCTAGAAGCTTTTTGCCTGTTACGTTCCATATATCATTTCATTTCTTCTACAGCACGTCCTCTCTTTTCCATTTGATATACAGGTCTATCATTCCTGGTGTAAATTCTGGAGATTTTCCTAAGTGAAAGGAAGTAAGACGGCGATTCAGACTCCAAACAGCCTTTTCCAGATCGCATTATACTACTTATAGAAGAGACTTCTTTTATGCTGGTTGATTGAGGTGTTCTTCTTTCTACGTATTCAGACTTCTTTGTGGTTCGTTGACTTTTGCAGCTGAAGTATTCTAAGGAATGATGGAGCCAGCCTCACGCCAGCCCTCCTTAGTCGCCTCTTAAGATATGCATGATGTGTTACAGTTTTACTATTCTTCGCTTCCCTCATATGTATGGTGTGTTACAGTGTCACTATTCTTTGCTTCCCTCATATGTATAGTGTGTTATAGTGTTACTATTCTTTGCTTCCATCACCGTTCAAGTGACACAGAGACGACCAGTATCAACTACTTGTTCATTTATCATGTGCCATGCCGATGAGCGCAATGCCGATGCTTCGCCATCTCTAGCGATCCCCAGAGTCGTGGATAATCTCAGTGTTATTGTCTCGACCATATCACGTGGCTAAGCCATTCTTAAATTTACGTTTCAGCCTTCCCCTTGTTCTCTTCCCCCCGATCTTGCCAGTTGTCACCAAGTTTTCCAATTTAATTCTTCTCATAACGTCGCCAAAATATTGTGACTGCCTACGTCTAATTTCTGTAATCAGTTTATTGTTCTCCATTGCTCATGTAGAACTCGGTCACATTGCTTTTTCTGTGTGTCCATGGTATTCTTTGAATTTTTTTCAGAACCCACATTTCCACAACCATTTACCTACTTATAGATAAATCATAAGGACGTGTGATTCGAGTGCAATTATATTAACTTATTCTAAAACATACACTTCATCATAGGTTGTTTTAATTAGTCCAAATATGACCTGTGTTTGTGTGTGTGTGTGTGTGTGTGTGTGTGTGTGTGTGTGGTGTGTGTGTGTGTGTGTGTGTGTGTGTGTGTGTGTGTGTGTGTGTGTGTGTGTGTGTGGTGTGTGTGTGTGTGTGTGTGTATACTATGTACAAACCGGTTATACACTGACCGTCTCTCCCCCGATGTTCACTTTACCTCCCTCTGTTCCCTGTTGTTATTTTAATTTATTCATGATCCAACTTGTGTTACTTTAACTGATTCAACGCCGTAGGATAATATAACGCAAAATATGACCTCCTATTTGGACAGAAGGACGATATATCGCCATACTAAGGCCATCGTGTTATTTCATGGTATCTTCCGCAATTTTAATGCTCACTGACAGGAAATCTACATTACAATACTTGTTCAAATGATTGTGTGCCATGTTTGGTCCAAACCTACCTTTTGTTTGGCACTGAACCGGTTAAATAAAAGCTGCCTGGGATCCAACGTAGTTAAATAACCATGTCTCATTAGGCGTATTGGGAATATGATGCAAGCCCAGCATTCTTTGACCGATCGCCACTCAATGGCTGATGTGGTCAATACCATACAGGCTGCCTTGGAACACACATAATGAAGAAGATGTTCAACAATTCATTGGGCGGAACGGAGAAGAAATTGATCTGTCCAACATCATCGTGATAATCATGTGTCATGGCGATAAGCTTGGGCGGTCATGTTTTGCCATCTCACTGGATCACCAGATCTATCCATCAACATCATCATCATGTGCCGTGCAGATAAGCGTGGGCTGTCATGTTTCACCATCTCACACGATCACGAGATCTATCCAACAAGAGCTCGATATTGAAGAAGTCTGGTTACTAAGACAAATAAAAATAACCCCCATCATCACCATCAACTGCCCTACCAGCTGGCGTAGGCGTTCATGTCTCTCC
This sequence comes from Cepaea nemoralis, assembly GCA_014155875.1. Taxonomy (NCBI): domain Eukaryota; kingdom Metazoa; phylum Mollusca; class Gastropoda; order Stylommatophora; family Helicidae; genus Cepaea; species Cepaea nemoralis. Next base: position 230,496 of record JACEFZ010006464.1, on the reverse strand, counting down.
ACAGATCGTGGTCCTTCGTGCTCTGGATCAACTCTGCTGATGATATTCCTCCGTGCCACTGTCTCAATCCATCCAGTATAATTTCTCTTGGTCTGTCTTTGCCTATCTTCTCTTTGAACTTTCCAGTGTCACGATGTTCTCCAATGCCTCTCTTCTCATTACACGACCAAAGAAAGCCGTTTGTCTCTTTCTTATTGTTGTATATAATGTTATTGTTTCATTAGCCTCTTTCAGACAATCGTTTTTAGTTACTCTTACAGTCCAAGGAATTTTTAGCATTCGTCTCAGGAACCACATCTCTGTTGCTACCAATCTCTTCCTAATTTGTTCATTTGCATTCCAAGATTCATTGCTATACAGCAAAACAGGCTCTATATAGCATTTCAGCACTCTCCTTCTTACATTCAATGATTGTGTCTAAATGCATAATATACTTTTCATTTACTGAAATGCAACTTTTGCTTGCTCTATTCTTTTCCGTTGTGTATCTTCCATCCAATCTTATAATTGCCCCTAGGCATTTAAAATTATCCACTTGTGTAAGGATTTCCTCTTTTATTGTCATTTCACATTTTGGAGTCACCTTTTTCCTTATAAAATATGACAATAAAATAGTGTGTTCTTGTAAAAAATGACACAGAAGTCAAGAAAAGAGACGAAGAAGAAGACTTTCGCAACCTAAATTAATTCAAGATCATCATCAAGTGCCTTCAATCTTTCTCTTTCCTACTTTGCATTTATAAAATCTCCTAGTATTATTTTTATATCTTGTGATCTAATTTGAGATATCGCCATTTCCACTTCATCATAAAAGTGTTGTACTCAAGATAGGATAAATAATTGACACATAATGACCGTGTGACCTGAATCCTGTTCAGGTTCCAGGATTTCTTTGTCTATTGTGTTACATGCTTCTAGATTACTTGCCGCCAGCTCAGTTTGTTTCAATTTTCAGCGCAGAACACAACACTTTACAGAAGATTCCAGATCCGCTCGTGTCAGAATGAATATTCCTTACGCATCAATGTCCCTGTATCTGTGTTTGTTTCAATCTCTCTATTTCTCTGTCTCATACCTGACTGTCCATATCTTTCTGTCCCTCTCTAACTCTTATCTTTCTCTTCCTCTTCCCCTCTCTGTCTCTTTCTGCCATCCCCCCTTCTCTCTCACTTACTGCCTTTAACTATTTTGCAACAATGTATGGACTTTGAGACCATCAGTGAAATATTGAAATAATTAATTTCTTAATATTCCTGTCATTTCAGGTTTACGAAAATGAAAGGTCTACACTACTTGGCTCTGGTTTTGGCTGTCTGTTGTATTCTTCACCAAACGAAATCAGGTATGACTTTATCGCCTGCAAGGTTCGATTTCCATATAAATAGTTACTGTTTACTGAGTGCCACTCAACTCTAACAACAAAGCAACCCAGCCACTAAATACCAGGCATGGAGCCGTTATAGCAGTGCATTTCCTTCTAGGTTGCTGAAGTGTGCACAAAAAGATTTCTCTATGAACGGAAAGGTGGCTGGGGAAATACTAACTGTGCTACACCTTGCATATCGCCCTTTCTTGACACCATATGAAGAATGTTTGCACTGCAAATGTGTAGGTTTTCTTGATTGTACATATACAGGTAAGTCAGAAAGCAGTATTCCTTGGACTACATCTAATAGCCATCTCATTGGCATAGGGTTTACGGACGCAGTTCGCAACCCCGCTTACCTCGTTAGAAAGACAGCTGCTTGCGATTTGGAATTAAACCGTCTTCCGTTGATATCTGCGAGAGGTGTACTAGGATGCAACCAGATTATAAATTAGAACAAAACACAGCGAATGGCTGGGATTAGGCTTAGGTTGCCAATGTTGCTGCAACAACAACTACTACTCTTACTGATATTACTACTACTACTACTACTACTACTACTACTACTACTACTACTACTACTACTACTACTACTACTACTACTACTACTACTACTACTACTACTACTACTACTACTGCTGCTGCTGCTGCTGCTACTACTACTACTATTACTACTACTATTACTACTACTACTACTAATGCTGTTGCTGTTCTTGTGGCTAATGTTGTTGCCGTGGTTGTGGCGATGCTGGTGATGGTGGTGGTAGCGTAGTGTTAGTAGCAGTGGTGGTAGTAGTTGTAGTTCTAGCGGTAGTATACATAGTACGGGGGCGAGTGAAGAAGTAAGTCACACAGTTCAGTGGGATGGCAGGTAAATGTAGTTGGTATTGTCTACAGGTGTCATTAGGTGACAGCAACATCGAACTTTATATTCCCGTTCGTCAGGTGGCGCTAGGTGTCTCATGCGCATACGCAGCGCGTAAACAAAATGGTGACTCCACTTACGGAGTGTACAAAAAAATAGCAACGTGCTGTTGTGTATGTTTTGTGGGCAATCGGCCTGCTTGCAAAGGACATTCATAAGGAAATGCTTCCTGTTTATGCTGACAAATGTTTGTCCCGTAAAGCTGGGTAGAAAAGTAGTGTGAATACTAATACGGCAACTACGACTTCTACTACCGCAAGTTCTACTACATTTTGCTACCACCACAACAGCACTAACGACGACAGCAACAACAATTACTACTACCACAACCACTATCTCCACCACCATCACCACCACCACCACTACCATAACAACCACTACTATTACTACTACCACTACCACTACTACTACTACCACCACTACCACTACCACCACCACCACCACTGCTATACTACTACCACCACCACGACCACCACCACCACTTCTAATATTACTACCAAAGCCATCACCATTACTACTACTACTACTACTACTACTACTACTACTACTACTACTACTACTACTACTACTACTACTACTACTACTACTACTACTACTACTACTACTACTACTACCACCACTACAACCACCAATTTTTACAGTAATGCAATAACCTTGTCTACTCGATCTAAACAGCTCCTTACCTTCCCGAGGGCGGCGGCGACAACAATTACAACGCCATCAGCGGTCGGCCCTGCATCCAAGAGTGCCAGGCCAGGTGCGGGGGTATCTGCTACCTCAACACCATGGCCTTTAAGTACGTCTGCAGCTGCAGCAGATTTGGCAAGTGACGTCATGTGGCCTGGACTGCTCACTTTCATTACCACGTACATAGTCCCAGGGTTACTGCATACATGCCGTCTTACAGGCAAATGTTTGGCTCCACTTAAATTTACACGTTCATTGAATTGATTTTATCTCCCCCACTTCAGGCCCTATTTCTCGCGTGTCGCTTGTTGGCAACATCTAACGCAATTATATTTGCTGTCAGTTTATTATAGAGTGTTAAACATTGTACACGATAGATTGGATGTAAAGTTTATGTCAGAACACTAAAGTAATGTACGCGATAGGTTTACTGTAGTTTACGCTAGAATACTACATACTTGTACGCGATAAATTCACTATAAAGCTAATGGTAGCATTATAAACACTGTTTTCAAAATAAATACCTGCGAGATGAGATGCTTGAGGAGAGCTGCTAACTTACCTATCCGGGACCGAATAAGAAATAATGTTATCAGACAGACAGTGGGATCAACACCTTGTGCCAGCGTATATTGAAAGACAGAAGATCAAATGGTTTGGCCATCTCGTTAGAATGCAACACCATCAACTACCAACACTGACCCTACCCCAAAGAAGATACGTAACGAGAGCGAAGAGGACGCCCGAGAAGAAAATGGATTGGCGCCATCAAAGCCATTGTAAAATCACTTGGAATTACACTGTCCAGTGCCACACATCGGGTGCTGGAGCGCCAATTATTCCTCTACACAACACTTGAAAAGTGCAAGATGAGGATGATGATGATCACGACAGATACACTGTAAATTTTATGGTAAAATATTTAACATTGTACACTATAACGTGTATGTTAGAATACAAAACTTTGTGCATGGAGATTTACATTAAAATTTTCACTACAAGACTAAATATTATTCATGATAGATTCAGTGTAAAGTTTATGCTTCAAAGCTTAACACTGTACACGAAAGATCCACTGTAACATTTATGCTATAATATTAAACATTGCATACAATAGATTCCATATGCATGGTGGAATACTTGACATTGTACACAATAGATTCACTTTAAAGTTTATGCTGGAACGCTACTGCTACTGTTACTGTGCACAATATATTTGCTGTGAAGTTTATGCTAGAACACTAAACATTATACACAGTTGGTACACTGTGATGCTTAATCTAGAAAATTAAAATTGTGCACAATAGATATAATGTAAATTTAGGGTCGCATTTTAAACATTGTACACAACAGATTCACTGTAAAGTTTATGCCAGAATACATTGCCCGCGATATACTGAATGCAAAGCTTTTACAAATGTAAAATGCCAAACATTTTATCAAAGTCGCTTTGCAGTGACATCTCCACTAAACATTATATTGAATAAGTGAACTGAAAAGTTTATTATTAAATGCTGGATATTCATATAGACTTAAAGTGCAATGCTAAACACTGTACAAAATAAATCTAGGCTACTCGTTTTGATCTCTTTGTGTTTTTTTTTTGTTTTTGTTTTTTATACACACATCACACAAGATATACCAACTCCGATTTCACACGAATCAAATTACTGTAAATTGTAAAATAAACTATGCGTATCCTAAAATACTATATATAAAACAACCTATACTCACAGTAAAGTGTATCATGCAATACTGAAAATGTACGTAGATGGACTTAATTTAAACGTATACAAAAATGTAAACAAAATAGGGAAATTACTAAGTCTATACTAAAACAACTATACTAAAACAACTATACAGCAACTAACCTTTGCTTAATGTAAAGTTTGTTATGACATACAGACATTAATGTAGGCAGAATTACTTTACATTACATACTTAAGTTTGTACACAATAGAGTAACTATCATGGGTAATCATAACATGTTATACATTAAACAACCTATGTTCATTGTAAAGCTTATTATGAAATTCTGAACATTCACTTGGATCGACGTATCTTGAGACGGTATACTAAACTCTGAACACAATAGAGTTGATTCCAAGCCTATGCTAAACTAAAATACATTAAACAACCTCTAATCATTACAAAATTGTTTATAAAATACGAAGCACTCTATACAATAGATGTACTGTGAACACACTGATCCTTTGTAGGGCATATCTAGTTGTGACATCATTTCCCTCGAAAGAAGAAGTAGAAGAAGAAGAAGAAGAAGAAGAAGGAGAAGAAGAAGAAGAAGAAGAAGAAGAAGAAGAAGAAGAAGAAGAAGAAGGAAGAGAGAAGAAGAGAAGAAGAAGAGAGGAGAGAGAAGGAAGGAAGAGGAGGAGAGAGGAAGAAGAAGAAGAAGAAGAAGAGAAGAAGAAGAAGAAGAAGAAGAAGAAGAAGAAGAAGAAGAAGAAGAAGAAGGAGGAGGAGGAGGAGGAGAAGGAGAAGGAGGAGGACGAGGAGGAGGAGGAGGAAGAAGAAGAAGAAGAAGAAGAGGAAGAAGAAGAAGAAGAAGCAGAAGAAGAAGAAGAAGAAGAAGAAGAAGAAGAAGAAGAAGAGTAGATGGGGGATGGAGAAGGTTGAGGAGCAAAAGAAGAAGGTGATTAAGAAAAAGAACATTTTCTGTGGTGTTAATAAAATTATTCCTAACGACTGTACAAGATAAACTGATCCTAAAGTCCGGAGAACACGATTTAATAAAATACATTTATAGCAAGGATTATCATAAAATACAGTGCCTAAAGCAGACACATTTACCCCAAAGTTAATACGCAAGGTAGCGCAACATAGACTGACTACTAAATTTATATTGGAATACAAACACTTTACAAGATTGTAAAATATATTCTGAATTACTAAATACCGTGTTTCCATTTCCAAATAAAGAATAACTTCTTGAAATACTTAAATGTGTGTGTTTGTTTTCTCTTGTGCTTTCATTTCTTGAAATACTAAACATTGTGTTTATATTTCCACGAAAGTAATAACTAGATGACAGTAAAATTGATTATATTTGACTTCACAACCATCTTCTGAAATAAGGAAGGCTTTGTTAATACCTGCACTGTAACTGTCACATTCTGAGATAAAGAAGAAGGACAGAAGAAGAAGAAGAAGAAGAAGAAGAAGAAGAAGAAGAAGAAGAAGAAGAAGAAGAAGAAGAAGAAGAAGAAGAAGAAGAAGAAGAAGAAGAAGAAGAAGAAGAAGAGGAGGAAGGAGGAGGAGGTGGAGGATAAGGAGAAGGAGGAGGAGGAAGAGGAGGAAGATGCGGTGGAGAAGGAGAAAGAGGAAGTCAAGAAGAAGATAAACTTATACTAACAAGAAAAACATACAGCCTGCATCACTGCAGCAGTCACTTTCTATTTAAAAAAAAAAGAGTAAAGAAGTACCATCGGTTGTTTATACTCTGAAAGTTAATAGAAATAACGTGTAACATTGTAGGCGATGTAAGTTATATTTAATATGCATCCATACTTCAAGGGCTGAATATTGAAGAGGGTTGGCTATTAAAGACGATTAAACAAAAAAAAATATTATATAGTTTGGCCACTCGAAACGTAATGAGAGTTTGGAGAGAACAATAATGGCGAGGTCTGGGAAGAGAGGAAGAGGAAGGCCAAAGAGAAGATGGGTGCAGGATGTGGCAGATGATCTCCAAATGGGTGTATCGAACGTGGGACATCTTGCTTATGACCGAGAAGTTTTCCGGAAGGTTGTAATGGGAGCTAGGTTATGCAAAGGACATGCTACTGAATGAATGAATGAATGAATGAATGAATGAATGAATGAATTAATTAATTAATTAATATGTATAATAGCCCAAACAATAGCAATATTTCACACTGTGAAGAATATCTTCGCACTATATATCTTTGTCAATCGAGAGGATAAAAAGGATGGATTCTTAAGATCTATATCGAAATAATCCTGATCTATGGTAGCGATTCATGGAGAATTAACAGACTAATAAGGAATTATGTGAAAGCTGAGAAGATGCGGTTTTATAGAAGAAGGATAACACCGTGGAAGGATACAAAGAATCAAGAAGATATCTCGAAGGAAGTTGAATAGTGTTGGTTACTCACAGCAGAAGAAGTCAACACTCGAAAGTTAAAAAAAAAACCAAAAAAACTTAGTCACATTTCATGTGCATGACGTTGCAATCATCCCCAGTATAACTCATCAGCATTTATTGACTGCCATGATTTACTAGGTAGTCTTGGTTAAGTTGCTTGTCATTGCTTTCTGAACGGCCGACGTTTCATACCATTGAAATCAACGCAAAGCAGGTGCCCTGTACTTTCGAACCCTCGGGTCGGTATGTCGGAGAATTGTGAGAGCTTCACTATCACCTAAGCCACGGGAGCAAACACACTTTAAAAAAAATGGTGCATATCTCTTCATTACGTCGCAGTCAACACCAGCATTTTTCAGCTGCTGTTGATGTACTTGGCAAGTTGTTACGTTCAGTAGTTTGCCATTGCTTTCTGAACGATCCGCTCACATACCCCTAAGTTACCAGCGCGGCGCGATCCGCTGCCGAATCTGGCACAGCTGTTTTCCCGACATGGATATACGGAGACCACGGAGAGCGGAATAAACAAACTACATGCCACTAATTAATTTATTGAATGTGCAAGTGTGTAGAATAAACAACACATTTAAAAAAAAATCTTTATTATACGTGCTATGAATGCTCCGTTCCATGACGAAGAAGTTACAGACGCAGTTCGCATTTCCACATACCCGCGATCGAAACACGGCTGTCGGGGATTTGACAGCAGGCGCCTTACGTTGGTTTTTTTAATGAAATTGTATGAATGCCGGTCGTTCAGAAAGCAATGGCAAACTACTGAACGTAAACGTGTCCAGGAATCACGAACAGTCAAAAAATACTGGGGTTGACTGCTACGTCCTGTAAAGAATATTCAAGTAACTATCAATACTTATCTTTGGAGAGTATACTTTTATAAAGTTTTCCGAAGAAGAAACTCCACTTTGTTTCTGTGAAGTGTTAGAACTATCCCATTGTGTAGGTCTGACCACTCTGAGGAATGGGTGACCAGTCTTTAGCTCTCTTAGCGGACGGCAAGCGCAGGTGTCAAAGCCTCGTCCGACCGCGTTTATGCCAATATTAGCGTAGCCTTCTAACGATTACACCAACGAGGATCTTAATACTGAATAGGAACAACAAATAACACTCCACTAATTCTCTGTTATAATAATAGAACTGCATCTAACAGTAACACTGGACACAGCACAACTTAACTTTATTGCGCACGGCCATCACTGTTTTCTTATTTCAATGTATATACAGCTGCTTTGTGGCTTCTGCTGCAAGTAATTATTTGTTTTTTTCTTTTTACATATCCCATTTACAGGACATTGCAGTCAATACCAGCATTTTTCAGCTGTTGTTGATGTCTTGGCACTTTTTACGTTCAGTGTTTTGCCATTGATTTCTGGACGACCGGCTCACATACCTTTCCGTAAGAAACCAACGCGATGCGATCCGCTGCCGAATATCGCGCAGCTGTGTATTGTAAGTGGGTATACGGGATTACGAACAGCGTCCTTAACACCTTAGCCAAGGAGACCGGCATGTAATTAATTAGTATAGTAAATAATAATGCAATTAAATAATTCAAATCGGATTCCTTCTTCGGAGCATTTGGTAAACGTATATTCTCTTTAGGTGAATTCAAACATAGATGCCACAAACAATATGTTGCACGATTTATTGCCTGACATATTTCGCAGCATCTCGTCAGGGGAATACTACTGCGTTGTATCTTGTAAAGTTAGTAAATGAATAATAACATTAAAGTTAGTTGCATATACTTTATAGGACGGGACAGTGAACCACCAGGTTTTTTTTATGTTTGTAATTTCTTGACAAATTTACGTTCAGTAGTTTGCTATTGAGCCGGCTTCCTGGCCTAGAGGTTAGCGACTTAATCTCCGTAATCTCGTATACTCTCGTAAGTAACGTGACGACGGTGAGAATCAGCAGTGGTTCGAATCGCGTCGGTAACTTACGGGTATGTGAGCCGGTCGCTCAGAAAGCAATGGCAAACTACTGAGCGTAATCTTGCCAAGAAATCAACAATCAGCTGAAAGATGCTGATGTTGACAGCAATGTCCTGTAAAGGATATGCAACAAAAAAATAAGTTTGCTATTGCTTTCTGAACGATCGGCACGCATACCTTTGTGATGGAACCAACGCAAGGCGGTCGACTTTCAAATCTTCCGCAGCTGTGTCTCGAACGCGGTATGCGGGATTACGAATTGCGTCTGTAACCTCTTCACTCCAGAGCCGGTCAATGAATAATAAAAACAAGTTAGTTGGATATCATGTACAGGACGTTGCAGTCAGCCCCAAATATCATACTGCACTCCCCTTTATCATTATAAAGGTCTGTCGCATAATCTGATCATGCATGTAAAATCTGATCTTTTTTTCATGTTCTGATTTTATCATCTTTGATTTTTAGGCAACCCGTTGATGTGCGTTTTCTTTTATTAGTTATGCCATTAATTCTTTTGTGCATTAATTTGGTATTCCAGGTGTTGTGTTGGTTTTCAATTTCCTTGCAATTTTCCTCCAGCCTGGCATTTTTTTTTTTTGTTTTGGTGCCTCTTTGCACAGTTTCCTAGTTTTCCTGTGAATCTCTTTACATTTTTCATGGTTATTTTTGTTATGTCTTCTTATTTCCATGAGTTTTCAGATATCTTGGGCCATCCATTTCTTACGCCCCATCATCTTTACTTTTGGGATAGTTGATTCTGCAGCTTCGTTGACTGATTTAAAAAAAAAAAAAAGAGTTCTCATTGGTGGCATACATCTTGAAATAAAATGTCCATGTCGGACAATGCATCAAATCTGTTCTTCACCTCTGTGTTGGATTATCTTGTATCCCCTCTCTGTTGAAGTGCATGCTGATCGAATTTTGTATTTCTTGGTGTATACCTTGACCTGCTTTAATTTTATTTGTATATAGCTTTTGATTAATCTATTGTCGCTGCAACAATCTGGGCTAGGTATAGGTTTTGCGACTTGTAGGAATTTCGAAGCCTTCTGTTGATTGGAATGTAATCAATCTGATTTCTGATCTTATGATCAGGACTCCTCCATAATCTCTTTGGGTGCTGTTGATACCAAGTGTTTCCAGTAATCATCTCATGCTCTTTTGCCCATTGTACAAGTCTGCAACCTCTTTCATTCTGTTCCCCTAGTCCATTCTTGCATACTATGCATCCGTCCTTTTGATTTCCAACTTTAGCATTAATATCACCCATTATGATATTAAGTTATGAATGCTTGCATTTCATGAAGACATTCTTTAAATCATTATAAAAAGCATCGATGCTGTCACCAATCAATCAATCAATCAATCAATCAATCAACCAATCGATCAATCAATCAATCAATCGATCAATCAATCAATCAATCGATCAATCAAATGCCGTCACCACAATGAAGGTTGGCTGCAATGAATCTCCAACACTGTGTGTCTCTCTCCTTGACTGTACATTCTGTCAGGCTTGATGTTCGTCTATCTCTTGATGTTATCTTCCCACGTGTCATCACTGCTGTCTGTTGTTGGTGTATAAACTTGTGTGATGTTGATATCGAAAGGTCTTCCACTCAACTTTACTAGTAATATTTGGCGCTATGGAGAGGTATAACTACATTTTACGAAGATGAGATGGGATTTCTGATGTAAAGTTACCAGCACCTTTCGTTACTGCAGATTCTAGCAGAATTGTCAAAACAAGAATCAGTTTACTTCCACAGTTCAATGCACTGGAAAATAAACATCAGCGAAATCTCATTACTCGGTAGCTCGACATTATTTGAATGGATTTCTGTCGGCACTACGTTATTGATCATAAACAGATTCATGATGGACAAAGGCTATGAGAGACACCAAAATAATTATTTTAAAACAGAAACGTACAAGAACACGCCTCAGAAAACATACTTTTCTTGTCGATAATTGTACTGTAAACATTCAATTTAAACAAATAACAGGGAGAGTCATGAATTATGTTATTTCCAAGTTGAATCAAAGCATAATATTAATAAGAATAATGATAATTCAGCTGAAAAAGGAGGGGGGGGGGCCGGGAGAGAGAGAGAGAGAGAGAGAGAGAGAGAGAGAGAGAGAGAGAGAGAGATAGAGAGAGAGAGAGAGAGAGAGAGAGAGAGAGAGAGTAATTGTTTCATTATGTACAGACAACTCTTCTTATGACAAAGGGTGTTCCAGAAATCGGACGACAAATTAAACAATAAATTATAAGACGTTGTGATAATGTGAATTTCTTCCATAACGACCCTTATATAAACACACTGTATAGTAATTATCTTAACTCATACATTACTGGAAAAAACTTCTAACAATTTCTCCGTACACAAATAAAAATGTATACATTCCTTCCATATTTCGTTGTAAACCAAGCAACGCAATAAACGTTAGTTTCTGGCTCTGTTTATCACCGGCTGGATTGAAGAAGTCAGAATGTTCCTCTCGCGTGCCGGGTGAAAGATAAAAGTAAGACCTGCTTGGATTTCTGGATTAATACACATCATTAGAGAAATGATACGCTTCCATGTGAAGTTATGTGAAAGCAACGGTCACATATACTACGCCTTTGGACATATGATGCTAGCCATATATGTTTACAGATCTATCAGCACTCGAGGGTTATAAGGTCAAAACCCCCTGGCCGCTTTCACTTCCCAAGACTTTTCTTGGTACCAATATTGGGCTGGGTCGACCTGTTATACGCACGGTAATTTCAAATTTAACACAACCCTTTTCTCTTTGCACAAAACTGGTTGATTCCATATTCCACATTCGAACAATATCTATTGCTCAAATATAGTGAGACATTAGCAATTAGGCGGTTCCAGCCGGTTTTGTGCAAAAAGAAAGAGTTCGTGTTAAATTTTAAATCTAAGTGGGGATAACATGTTCCACATTTGGACAATGACTAATGAAATCATGTACGTCATCATTTAAAAATTGTACGGACGTTCCGATATCCCTGTAGCAAACTAAACAGTGAAATGATTTCCCTGTTGATCTGTTGATATTAACTGATCGCATGTCATGGATGGTCTTAAGCGACTCCCAGTATGTGCTGTGAGCTTATATATCGATGAAATATTGTCAATGCGTTATAATATAACATGTCTGCTGCCATATTAACAACTATAACAAGTCATAAATGTGATCCATCTCTACTTCCAATTTTCCATCATGTAAAAAAAAGTCGCTTAAAAGTCGACTTCATTGCACCGGGTTTTATCCCATATGGCTCGGTCTCTTTCCGCAGCGCGGAAAGCGTCGCTGCAAATCACGAACTCCGTAGCTCTAGCGACGTCCCACGGGGATCTCCGAAAAATTTAATTCGTGAACTGAAGGACGCGGCACGGAATCGAACCCACAACCTTCGGAGCCCAAGTTAAACCGCTTGACCGCTTCGCCGCTTCGCCACAGAGGCTTCCCTTTTCCATCATTTATTTTTGTTTAGTCCAAATCTATATTTTTTTTCTTGCATAGAATATGTTGAAGACAAAATGCCTTTCAACATTAGTGCAGCGTTATATTGATCAGTAGGTATTTTCGGTGCGAATAAAGACCGCGAAAGCCCGGAGAACACCCGCAGATGTCTAAGTGTCGGCTGAAAGGCGCAAATAACGCCGTTCTTCAGTAAATTGACAACGCGGTTGCTCCGGAAAGAAAAAAAATCGGACCAACGACGACGATAACAAAGAAGAAAAAGATCAATTACTGGTTGTTCAGAATGTATCCGAATGTTTCTTGATTGATCAAAGAATTTGGTCCTCTTTTCATGTGACAGTAATTCAATGAAATTATTTTAAATATTTGATTTGACAAACTTGAACAGACTTGTCAGAGTCCAGAAAGGATACAGTGATGCAGTGACATCGTTACGCCCGCCAGGCGACTTAGCTCCTAGCAGGGAGGCAGTAACTTCGTTACGCCGCCAGGCGAGTGGTAGTTACCGGCCTGCAAGATTGCTGGCTGACGAGCGACCAGCGGTCAGGCAAGGATGACGCAAGACGCACGCATGTCTCGTGAAGCCACCTCAGGTGGGAGGCAAGTTGCGAACTAGCGGGAGACAGCTCTGGGACTTCGACTCGGACAGACGTGTGATGAGAGAAAGACGTTGTGTGGTTTTCTGTGCTTGAAAGTCGAGTGTCTGGACATCTTGAGAGTCAGACTTGTGAGCTGTATTGTGGATGTAAGTGTATTGATGTATCCAGTATATATTGTTGTGATCATCGTTCTGTATTTAATATGTGAATAAATCCATTGAACGGTGTGTCGTTGAGTCTTACGTCAAATCACGTTGTACTTGTACTGTCCCACATGTGTTAGGTTAGCGAGCCAAGTTTAAGACCCTGACAAGACTGATCAACTGATGAAAGCAGTTTGTGTCATCGATTATCATGATGTTCTTGCTCGTAATCTGTTTAATGGAGGGCATAACATGTTGGAGATTGCAATAAGATCGTCAACCAATATCTATTACATTCCTATGTGATCACCCATACGCCATTGAGGCCACCCTTAATCCTTAATAGCGTGTCATGAACAGAACTTCTCTCAGCTTTCGAGATATTTTTCTGTCAAAAGCCTGATGTAGATACTCTGTGTTAAGCCTGATGTAGACACTCTGTGTTAAGCCTGATTTTGACACTGTGTTAAGCCAGATATAGACACTCTGTGTTAATCCTGATGTAGACACTCTGTGTTAAGCCTGATGTAGACACTCTGTGTTAAGCCTGATGTAGACACTATGTGTTAAGCCAGATATAGACACTCTGTGTTAAGCCAGATATAGACACTCTGTGTTAAGCCAGATATAGACACTCTGTATTAAGCCAGATATAGACTTCTCTGTGTTAAGCCTGATGTAGACACTCTGTGTTAAGCCAGATGTAGACACTCTGTGTTAAGCTAGATGTAGACACTGTGTTAAGCCAGATATAGACACTCTTTGTTAAGCCTGATGTAGAGGCTCTGTGTTAAGCCAAATGTAGGCACTCTGTGTTAAGCCAGATATAGACACTCTGTGTTAAGTCTGATGTAGAGGCTCTGTGTTAAGCCAGATGTAGACACTCTGTGTTAAGCCAGATATAGACACTCTGTGTTAAGCCAGATATAGACACTCTGTGTTAAGCCAGATATAGACACTCTGTGTTAAGCCAGATATAGACACTCTGTGTTAAGCCAGATATAGACACTCTGTGTTAAGCCTGATGTAGACACTCTGTGTTAAGCCTGATGTAGACACTCTGTGTTAAGCCAGATATAGACGCTCTGTGTTAAGCCAGATATAGACACTCTGTGTTAAGCCTGATGTAGACACTCTGTGTTAAGCCAGATATAGACACTCTGTGTTAAGCAAGATATAGACACTCTGTGTTAAGCCTGATGTAGACACTCTGTGTTAAGCCTGATGTAGACACTATGTGTTAAGCCAGATATAGACACTCTGTGTTAAGCCTGATGTAGACACTGTGTTAAGCCAGATATAGACACTCTGTGTTAAGCCTGATGTAGACACTCTGTGTTAAGCCAGATATAGACACTATGTGTTAAGCCTGATGTAGACACTCTGTGTTAAGCCAGATATAGACACTCTGTGTTAAGCCAGATATAGACACTCTGTTTTAAGCCTGATGTAGACACTCTGTGTTAAGCCTGTTGTAGACACTCTGTGTTAAGCAAGATATAGACACTCTGTGTTAAGCCAGATATAGACACTCTGTGTTAAGCCTGATGTAGACGCTCTGTGTTAAGCCAGATATAGACACTCTGTGTTAAGCCAGATATAGACACTCTGTGTTAAGCCAGATATAGACACTAGATTTTAAGCCTGATGTAGACACTCTGTGTTAAGCCAGATATAGACGCTCTGTGTTAAGCCAGATATAGACACTCTGTGTTAAGCCTGATATAGACACTCTGTGTTAAGCCTGATGTAGACACTCTGTGTTAAGCAAGATATAGACACTCTGTGTTAAGCCAGATATAGACACTCTGTGTTAAGCCTGATGTAGACGCTCTGTGTTAAGCCAGATATTAGACACTCTATGTTAAGCCAGATATAGACACTCTGTGTTAAGTCAGATATAGACACTCTGTGTTAAGCCTGATGTAGACACTCTGTGTTAAGCCAGATATAAACACTCTGTGTTAAGCCAGATATAGACACTCTGTGTTAAGCCTGATGTAGACACTGTGTTAAGCCAGATATAGACACTCTGTGTTAAGCCTGATGTAGACACTCTGTGTTAAGCCAGATATAGACACTCTGTGTTAGCCAGATATAGACACTCTGTGTTAAGCCAGATGTAGACGCTCTGCGTTAAGCCAGATATAGACACTCTGTGTTAAGCCTGATGTAGACACTCTGTGTTAAGCCAGATATAGACACTGTGTTGAGCCAGATATAGACACTCTGTGTTAAGCCAGATATAGACGCTCTGTGTTAAGCCAGATATAGACACTCTGTGTTAAGCCAGATATAGACACTCTGTGTTAAGCCAGATATAGACACTCTGTGTTAAGCCTGATGTAGACACTCTGTGTTAAGCTATATATAGACACTCTGTGTTAAGCCAGATATATACACTCTGTGTTAAGCCTGGTGTAGACGCTCTGTGTTAAGCCAGATATAGACACTCTGTGTTAAGCCAGATATAGACACTTTGTGTTAAGCCAGTTATAGACACTCTGTGTTAAGCCAGATATAGACACTCTGTGTTAAGCCAGATATAGACACTCTATGTTAAACCTGATGTAGACACTCTGTGTTAAGCCAGATATAGACGCTCTGTGTTAAGCCAGATATAGACACTCTGTGTTAAGCCTGATGTAGACACTGTGTTAAGCTAGACATAGACACTCTGTGTTAAGCCAGATATAGACACTCTGTGTTAAGCCAGATATAGACACTCTGTGTTAAGCCAGCTATAGACACTCTGTGTTAAGCTAGATATAGACACTCTGTGTTAAGCCACATATAGACAAACACTCTGTGTTAAGCCAGATATAGACACTCTGTGTTAAGCCAGATATAGACACTCTGTGTTAAGCCAGATAGAAACACTCTGTGTTAAGCCTGATGTAGACACTCTGTGTTAAGCCTGATGTAGACACTATGTGTTAAGCCTGATGTAGACACTCTGTGTTAAGCCAGATGTCGACGTTCGCCTGTCGGACGGTGGCTATGTGTTCCATTCACATTGGGGCCCTGTGAAATCATGTGTATAGTGCAGGAGACAGGGTGGATTATCACTGCTTGCAGAGAATGGTGCCACAATCGAGGAAAGGCCAGACGGACATATAAATTAGACAGCTACTGGTACCATTAGTATTGGGACTCTTTGCAGGCTGTTGCAGATAAGAACGAGGCACGCATGGGAGTGTTTTGAGTGTTGTAATGTTGGTTCTTGACCTAACTCAACTCATCTCAACTCAACTCAACTCAACTCATTTAAACACAACTCGTCTCAACCCAACCCAACTCAACTCAACTCATACAAATTGCGGCGGATCCGAATGTTTAAAAATGACTTGGGCTATCCGGTTGACATATTATATAAATGGCTACCAGGAACTGTCTTGGGAAGTAAAGTCGGTGGTTGGGAAACTGACCACTTCACCCACATAGTGGTCTATTAAAATATGGGCCTAGCACTACATGCTCCGTGTGCCGCCTTAAAGCGGGGGAGGGGGACGTGGTGGGGGGGGGGGGGGGTAAAAGGGTCCTGTACTTTCTGCTTGTAAGACAGATACTCTGTCACTGTTGCTGTTATGGCTAAATCTCTGTCGCTTCTGTTGCTAAATCTCTGTTGCTTCTGTGGTTAAATCGCTGTTACTGTTGTTGCTAAATCTATGTTGCTGTTATGGCTAAATCTATGTTGCTGTTATAGCTAAATATATGTTGCTGTTGTGGCTTCATCTCTGATGTTATAGCTAAATATATGTTGCTGTTGTGGCTCCATCTCTGTTGTTATAGCTAAATTTATGTTGCTGTTGTGGCTCCATCTCTGTTGTTATAGCTAAATTTATGTTGCTGTTGTGGCTGCATCTCTGTTGTTATAGCTAAATTTATGTTGCTGTTGTGGCTCCATCTCTGTTGTTATAGCTAAATTTATGTTGCTGTTGTGGCTCCATCTCTGTTGTTATAGCTAAATTTATGTTGCTGTTGTGGCTCTATCTCTGTTGTTATAGCTAAATCTATGTTGCTGTTGTGGCCAAATCTATGTTACTGTTATGGCTAAATTAGCTATCACATGTTGAATCAATTTACTTTGTGGCCATCACCATTTCTGCTTCCCCAGTTCACCGCCCTCCATAATTATCCCCATATTTTCCTGCATGTTTTCGTGTCCAAATTATTCAATTTTCCCCATTTTTACTTATCTTACTTACTAACCAATCCTCTTAAATAATTAATTCGCGTAGCATAGATTTCCTTGCTCTCTTTGCCGTTAAATATATATTCAGACTTTTGTTTAAATTGAATTAGAAGGCACAAATGACAGTTCACTCTCGTATGTTGTCACTAGAGGGACTCATTATGCTGTCACTTTAGTTGTTTTATTTTTCCAAACACACCCAGGACTCCGAGGAAAGTGCAGAAGCACACATAATCAGACTTATATTGGCACCATTAGTATTGGGACTCTTCGCTGGCTGTTAAAGATGAGGACAGAGCATGTATGGAAATGTCCCGAGTGCCTTCATGTCGTTTCTTGACTCACCTCAACTGAACTCTTCATTCCAGACCATAACGATTTAAACTTGCTTTAGTATTTGCAGATAATGTTCGTTCTTTTAATTTCTGTCAACACGTCTCCATCTACCATCAGCAGCGAACCTAAATATTCAAAACTGCTCACTTTCTTTAACTTCACTGCTTTGATAAATGTCTGTTAACTTATTTGTTTTATCCATTGCCTTTATTTTGGTTTTCTTGCAGTAAGATAAATATTTCGTTTTTCGCTTTGCCTGTGTAAGCGGTATTAGTTTTTAAATTCCAGTTTGTGTTGTTGATAGCAATACAGTGTTGTCAGCATTCTGAAGTTTTGGGTATTTCTATACACAGTTAGTTAAACTCGGTTCCAACTTCACTGCAAAGGGTCGCCCCATTATGCTCCGGTCCTGTACAGTCAGCATCACACAAAATGGGCCTCACTGCCCCATGTGAAATGTGGAACAGACAGGATTCTCAACAAACCAACAGCCTGTAGAATATACTATGCACAATGCCGCTGACAGAATGCCAACACAAAAGTCCGCCACGGCAAATACAGTTCATCTATGCATAACTTTACCGTAATGTACCCGAAGCAATTGTCACGGGGATGTTGTTCTCCTATAAACATACATCGCACGGTAATGTCGGTTTTCGCTTTCCTTGAAGTAAAGACTGTTCTTTCTTTTATGGACACAGACTCTTCACTCTTCGTTCAGTCTCATCATCTCATCTCATCATCTCATCTCATCATGTTCCTCCTGTACCTTGACGTGTATAGGTGAAGTATAAACATCTTTGAGTATTACATAATAATTTCACCGATTAACTGCCATGTGATGATTAATCATCTTAAGCGACCGTTTGTATCTGCCAACGGCTTACAGTACTTCTCCTACGCAACACTCTTTTTATTTTGATATATAAAACAACTTGTCTGCGACGATATTACCAACTTTTAATTCATAACTGTGACAAACCCAAACTTCCCTTTTTCCGCCGTCCATTTTTATTTGTTCAAAGCTTACTTTTTGTTTGGTACTGAATCTGCTAGTAAAGAAAAGAGCCGTTTGACTCGGGCTCCGAAGGTTGTGGGTTCGTTTCCGGGCCATGTCCTTCGGTTCACGAGTGAAATTTTTCGCAGACTCCTGTGGGTCGTCGCTAGAGCTACGGAGTTCGTGCTTTGTGCGACGCTTTCCGCGTTGCGGGAAGAAACCGAGCCATATGGGATAAACCTGGTGCAATGAAGTCGACCGTGTCGACTTGTAAGCGACTTGTAAAGAAAAGAACTATTGTAAATGTCTTAAGGCTAGACACATATTTGTATACACCAGTCGGCACTGTGACGCCGATGTGGTCAGTAGCACATAGATCGTCTTTACATCCTATGACATTTTGGTACCAATTTTAGGCTGGGTCGACCTCGAAGTCCACGCCCCTCACACCTCCCTCCCCCCCCCTTTCCCAAGAAAATAATGTCAATTGCGAATTCCTTGGATTGCCAGAGTGCCTAGCGACGATTGTCTGAAAGGGGTTAATGAAACTAGAGCATTATTTACAACAATAAGAAAGAGACAAACAGCTTTCTTCGGCCATTTGATAAGGAAGAGAGACAGTGGAGAACATCGCGATAATCGGAAAGTTCGAGGGGAAAAGAGGCAGAGGCAGACCAAGAGAAATGATGCTGGATGGATTGAGACGGTGGCATGGAGGAATACCATCAGCAGAGTTGATGTCTCAAAGAAGACACATGATAGGCCGGTTCTATTGGGCGTAGGTTGGAACTTAATGGCTCCACCACTTGCACATGTGAAATACTACAGCAAATGCCAGAATATGTTTTACAAAAGTGCAGAGACGTCGCCAGGCAGAGAAAGGCAATCTGACCCACAGGAGCGAAACGTTGAGATCAACCCTGGGAAACAAGTTACGACCTCAAGCGAATCGTCGTGTTCGTGACCCATGCGGGAGTTGACGTATGGCAAGCTGTTTTCGCCGAAGAAGCGTCGACGACAGCTTGTTGTGGGATAGGACGTCTTGTGAGTATCGTGCACCTGCAGCTGTAGCGAGGGCAAGAAGGACCCAAGCAATAATATAATTAGCCAAGAGGAAGAGCTGGCTTCCACTGGGAGCGTGTAGGAGGAGGGCGGTTACATTAGTTGTGATTGCGGCAAATGCAACATCATTCTAGCAGCAACGCCGTTTATTAGGTCATAGCTATTCACCGAGGCGGAGGTGAAGACTGAGGCAAACTGCCGGGAGAAAGACACTGGTCAGCTACGGTGCAATGATCACACTGGTAGATGCACCTGGTGCCCAATGTTCGCCCTCTGAGGGTAGGATGGCTTCTGGGCAGACACACTTAGCGATGTCAATATGGGATATGTAGGAACGTCTCGTAGGTGGATACTAACGACAGGAGAAAGACGCCTGGGAGTCATGACCTCCGCCCCACCCCTGAGAGTGACAAGAAGGTAAAGGGACCGAAACTTTTGGAGACGGAGGTTAATTATGATGAGCAGAAGCTTCCTGTTGTGCTTGCACTTCGGCGGAGTTATAACCGCAGAATGTAAGTCTGCTCGAACATCCGCAGGTTGTGCTGATATAAACGGGCTGCTACAAGTCAGATGACTTCCTTTCAGGTGTCCGTCGTCGTCTCCGTCGTCATTCGCACTGCGAGCGCTAACAAGCCAAGTCGCATTATTCTGTCAAGAAGCCTGATCAGCGGGAAAATGTCACGTTGAAAGTTCAACAACAAGAAACACGCTGCGGCCAAGAAGTGCAGCGTGGGAGCCGACAACAAGAAGAAGAACGTCGAGAGCCCACCTGCTAGCTGCATCAAAGAGCATGATACTACAGTCATTACTGAAGCTACTACGAGGGAGAAGATTGACAACCCAACACAGCCAAGAACCAAGACAGCAGAGAAGAAGAAGGAGAAAGACACCAGAGTCGGAAACACCGACTCAAAAACAGTCTGATGGGTTGTCAAGCGGATTCCTGTGGAGCTGACAGATGAAGAAATCCTGAAGCAGCTACGTGAAGAGAATCTTCACATCCGATTCTTGAAGGCGGAGCGGCTCCTCGCCTACTCCAAGATACCTACAACCTTGGCAGTAGTGATGTCGGAGGGCAGCGATATGCCGACCACGGTATCATTCAACAAGAGAATGCAGCAACCAGAGAGATTAATACCAAGAATCACGCAATGTTCCAGATGTCAGAAGGCCGGCCACAGTAGAGCTACGTGTCGCAGTAAGACGGAAATCTGCCGATACTGCGCCGATCACCACGCCTCCAAGCTGGACACGGACTTCCGAGCACCCAACAACAAAAGAAAGTCCGCCAACTGCCTCGGCAAACATGGAGCAAGATACCTGGGCTGTCCCTACCCCTACAAAGACACAGAGACGTCTTAAAGATCGCCACCATCACAAAGACACCATTCAAGGAAGCAATGCGGAGGTGCGAGACAGCAACATGCATCTCACAAGCCGAGAAAGAACAACTGCAAAGCCAGATTGAGGAGCTAATGAAGCAAGTCAAGCTACTGCAAACATCGGCACTAACCAGCGACAATGGAAAACTTCTTGCCGAAATAAAGGAGATCCAGCGGGACATCAAACAAGAGGTGGAGAATATGAAGCAGATGACAAAGATAAATGAAGAGATTCTGCGAGACATCAAAGCAGTAAGAGAAATTCTAACAATCGAAAGGGAGCCAACCCAAAACCAACCAGCACAAGAAACAGAAAAGCACACAGAGGAACCGCAAGATGACATCCAACAAGAGGACGAGCCGGAACCGCTAGACAAAGCTAGCAACCCACCCACGACACTATCCCGCCAGACATCCGAAGTAAACCAAGACGAGCACCCTGAGGACGACACGGAGAGGCCCCGGGGGCTTACCTTGGAGGAGCTACGAGAGTCGGCAAGGATGGAGAAACTCAGATACCAGGAATTCAAAAGATGCTGGATTGAAAGAGAAAAGAAGAAACCAAAAAAACTCAGGAGACCGGTAGATTACCCAACTGTAATCTTGGAACAGGATACCGACTACTCGTATTACATAGAAGAGGGAGAGAGAAAACCATGGCTCACCGCGTAGGAAAAAAGCGAATGGCCGAAGCTAAAACTCGAAGATGAAAAAAAGTACAAGAAGGAAAATAGAAACGTCGAAAAGCTCTTACAGAAAATACACAACAAAGGAGACTAAAAATCCTAATAAAAAGTCCTTATAAGGACTGCAGCCAGTCAAGCCAGACGAGCCAGGAGCCTACACGAACAAAGAAAACCACAAGAACAGACGAGCACAAAGGACAGCCGCCGACCGATCCCACTGTTGGCGTCACAGACACAAACCAACATAACCAGTCCGAGATAGGACTCACAAGACAAGAATTAGGGTGAATAAACCCACAAAAACCACGGCTCTCAACAATAACCGACGCTGAGGAAGCAGGTTAAACGAGACCGAATTTGGAAATTTTGTTTTGAAAATTGGAATTGAAATTGGAAGTCAGATGAGTTCAATGAAGTACAGGCCAGGACCGACTGTTGGCTGACGCCCGACCAGCAGTGATGGGTCAGGAGGTGACTGTGTCACTGCTGGATGTCACCCTGGCTTGACCTCCTGGTGCTGGCGATAAGACCTGTCCAGTCCGAATACGGCAGAAACAAACGTTTCTGTAGACGAAATGTCTACTGGCGGGTCGTAAGCCAGCACTAAAGATGGAGAGCTCCAACCACGAGGACTAACAGGAGTCCTTAAGTGGGCAATGACTTAGGTCATTGTCCAATATTTTGTTTTATTAGTTATTTTTCTAATGTTCTAGTCCATGTCATGTGGTGTTGGTGACGATGTCTGTCCACAGCGTTCTATTTGGAGTACTGCCACTCATTGCTGATACTGATGTTCCTCCATGTCATGATATCAAACTGTCGTTTGGTCTCCTCACGCCTCTCTTACCTTTCAACTTTTCCGTTGTCACTCTGTACTCTAGTTATGCCATTGTCATGACACGCCCAAAGAAGATGGACTGTCTTCTTCTGATGTGAGTAACGTGTTCCATTTGTGAGTTCACTTCTTTCAAGATCATCATTGTCCTTTCAATCCGTTCATGGTGTTCCATAAAACCAGATCTCTGCAACTTCTCCATATTTACATAATTCCTGACTTGACTACTTGATAATTATGATTTGCTTCTGTTCATCAGAACAGGCTATTATGAACTCCCCCCCCCCCCTTACTTGACAGTGTCGCAACATGGTTAAGCAGTCTATCTCTCGCATTAAAGGTATGGATTCGTTCCTCAGTCTATGTTGTTCAGACCAGGAGTGCAGCTTTCCCGGAGCGTCTTGGGAGCCATTGCTGGAGTTACAAAGTTCGTGCACTGTGCGATGCTCTCATCAAGTGGCTTGCTGTTCTCAGGAGAAAGAGACTGAGTCAGATGAGGTAACACTGGTGCAATGAAGTCAACACTTTAGTTATTTATTACAACAACAAAAAATAATCAAAATGAATTACTCAGTCTGAATAACAGAAAAACATAAGTAATTGTAATTACAAACAAAAACCAAATATTTTCTTTGAATGTTTATCCCATTTGCTCTTTCTCTGGCCTGCTCCGTGACGATGAGGTTATGGACGCAGTTGTGATCGCGAATACCCGTGATCGAAACTCATCTGCGCGCGATTTGGCAGCATACCAATTTGCGTTGGTTTTTTACGAAATGGTAATGGTGCCGGTAGTGCAGAAAGCAAAGGCAGACTATTGAACGTAAACGTGCCAAGGGATCACAAAAACGAAAGTTGCTGGTGTTGACTGCAACGTCCTGTAAAGGATATGCAACTAACTAACTATGCTCGTTCTCTTATCAGAGAGTGGCATGAGGTAAGCGTCGCACAGAGCACAAACTCTGTAGACTGTAGCTCCAACAAGGAACCCCAGGACTCCCCGAAAGAATGTCAAAAAAAAAAAAAACGAACCCACAACCATCGCAGCGCCAGTCAGTCGCTGTAATCACTTGATCACGGCCACCCCTCTACCAAGTCGCTTGAGATTAGGTCCACCCCAGAGCGGCACTAGCTGGAAGAATTCCGGTTTCTGCTCAGGCTCATCAGACAAGCCCGCTAACCACTCTGCCACTGTCCAGTTTGTGACTAATTAGGCCAGGACTTTTGTCTTATGCATGGACACGCCAGGACTTTTCACTAATGCACGGCTTGGTCTGAAGTAAATGAAAAGTGTGTTACCTCCATTGGGCAAATTAATTTCCGGAATGTGGCTGATTCAGTCACAGGATTAATAATCTGAGGCTGGGGTGTGCCCTAATTATAACTTCTCTTATGAGGTTCAACGGGGTACTAGGTAATAGAATCATGACATGTTCCGAAATATTCAAACTAGAAATAAGACCAAATTAGAGGTTGTACATCAACATGACACCTTTAATGCCGTCATGTATTACTATTATATATACACAATATTTTGTTAACCATACAAAGCACAATAATGCCCAAACTTATGATAAAACCAATCAGTATCTCTACTTACAATACAATGTACATTTCGTTCAGTTAAATAAAACACCACTTAAATATCAACATTACAGTATCTTTACTAAAACCACAATGCTATTACTTTAATAGTTTTAATATCCTAATTTCAACATCTCTACTCATATTACAATAGCCCACAATGTTTAAAAAAGATCTAAAGTATCACAATCTCTATATCTCTACTCACACTACAATAGTCCATTGTGTTTGTTTTCTTTGCACGCTTTGAATTCATGCGTAGTCCTTACATGTGCTACTACTAAAAACAATACTTTGATATCACAACTTCAATATCTTTACTCAACTTCAGTGCACATTACTTTCAGTTTAAATACCCAAAATCCTAATTTGGATATCTCTACTCACATTATAATAACGCGTAGTGGTAAAACAATACTTAAATATTACAATTTCAACATTGTTACTCATACTACAATAGTTCAGTTTTATTAACAATATCTAAAGTTCAACACTTCAGCAAATCTACTCAGTAGTCCAGTAGCTCTTAGTTTTGAAAAAGAATTCATAAGTACCATAATTTCGATATCTCTACCCACATTACAATAGTTCATGGTTGTGAAAGCAATAACTAAATATTACAATTTAAATATCTCTACAAAATCAAAATTCTTCAATATAAATTCAAATACCTACTCACATATAAAAAAGAACTGTCATAATCTCCCCACCAGTTTTACCGCGTCGTCGTCAACAACGCCTGGCAATTACGGCCAGGTCCATCTGTGAGCGACACTAACCACGCTGTGACAGGAATGGTCAGTCAGTGCATGCGTGGGACATGAAGTCCACGCAGGGACACAACCCCGACTAGCAAGAACTCACAGTGGTTAACGCCAGACGGCTGGGGACTGTTGTATAGGACGGACAGAATTTAATGGTGCTCGTATGACTTGTGTGTATGAACGCCAATATTTAGAAAGCCTGTGTGAGTATAGGAGACTGTGGGCTTGTGAGTTGTATACATTGCATTTATATATCTATTGATTGTATTATGGCATCGATATTGTAATTGTGCGATGCATGTAATGGTTGTGATGGGTGAGAAGTGTGAATAAAGTGTTTGAATTGTATTTGCAGTGTGTCACGTAAAGTCATTCTGTGACAGTGTTTGTATCACATCTGTCGGTGACTACGAGCCTGTGTTATTGTTGAATGTAAGATTCTGACAGAACACTGCTTATCATAGTGTCAGTGCCTCTATAACAGTTCATAGTTTTATAAGGGATACCTAAATATAATTATTTCAGTATCACTACTCAACACTATAATAGTACATAATGTCAAAAACTATACCTTAATATCATCATATAAATATCTTCACTCACACTACAATAGTTTATAGTGAGTCCGGTGGCTGGTTCTTGGTCTTTATTGCCCTCCTTCCCAGAGATGTCTGAACATTACATCACAACAGCAACATTCATTCATTCATTCATTCATTCATTCAATCATTCATTTTTATGAAGCTGGATTGACCCTAGAACCGCCTGCGTGGGGAAAAATAATTCTGCCTAGCCTCTGATATGGATTGTACTCGGACCCAGAACTGGTCAAGCCAGTACACTAACCACTATGCCACCATAGCTTCAACTGTAGTGTAAATGATTGTATTGGTACTAATGTTTATACAATAAACAAACTGGGAACTGTTTGAAACCACCTTGAAGTGTTATCAGTAAAAGTAAGCTAAAAAAAAATAAAATTGTTGCATGTCCTTTACAGGATGAGCAGTCAACCCCAGTATTTTTGGCTGTTCGTGATTCCTTTGCACGTTTACGTTCAGAGTTTGCCATTGCTTTCTGAACGACCGGCACCCATACCATTTCATCACCCCCCCTCAAAAAAAAAAAAAAAAAACCAACACAGCTTTTTCGAACGCAGGTATGCGGGATTATGAACTGTTCAGTTAAACCCTTCGCCACGGAGACGGCAAAAGTAATAGAGTAAACAGTAAATAAACAACCCTGGACGCATGGGGCAGACGGTGCCATGCCCATGTATTGATAAACAAGTTGGCACTCAGTGGATGACGTGGTTAGTATCACATATCCACCTGGTTTCACAGTTCCCGTTTACAAATTTGCTCCGTAGCAGGATCAGACCTAGGACCACCAGGCCGGCAGATGAGTGTCTAGCCACTTCCCTACCACAGCTCGCTTCTAATGTCATTCATTCATTCATTCATTCATTCATTCAATAGCACGTCCTTTGAAGAACCTGGCTCCCATAACAACCATCCGGAAAACCTCTCGATCACAAGCAAGGTGTCCCGCGTCCGAAACACCCATCTGGAGACCTTCCGCCACATCTTGCACCCATCTTCTCTTTGGCCCTCCTCTTCCTCTCTTCCCGGGCATATACCCCTCCATTACTGTTCTCTCCAAACTTTCATGACGTTTCCAGTGACCAAATTATGTCAATGTGCTTTCTAATATTGTACACGGGTATAATTAATTGATTGATTGATTGATTTAGGAATCGACATCACAGCATTTGGGGCTTTCCCATAAGTGCTCCGTCCCCATCCTCAGTAGCCAGCGAAGAGTTCCAACACTATCGGGTATAATTAAAATATTGCACAACCAGGACCTGGTGCAAGGAAGACACACCTCTTGCCTTTAACCTCGCTTTTGACTCCTACACTTTAAAATCAAAATTATAAGGAGGGGGATCAGCAGGAGCTCTGGGTGAATCTCAGATCTGAGAGGGAAGACAAGGAGAACTTTCAATTAGATGGCAGTTGAAACCATCAGCAGTATGACTCTTCGCTGACTGTTGAACGAGGAGTCGGAGCGCATGTGGAAATATCATGAGTGCAGTTATGTTATTTCTTAGCTCAACTCAACCCAACTCTACTTTAAAACTAGGCTAAAA
This sequence comes from Cepaea nemoralis, assembly GCA_014155875.1. Classification (NCBI taxonomy): domain Eukaryota; kingdom Metazoa; phylum Mollusca; class Gastropoda; order Stylommatophora; family Helicidae; genus Cepaea; species Cepaea nemoralis. Next base: position 203,201 of record JACEFZ010006464.1, on the reverse strand, counting down.
TAAAACAGGTGGCTTGCGAAAATGTGCCATCGAAGAACTCTGGGTTCCATACAGATTTTTTTTTTTAAAATTGCGTATCCCTTACGGGACGTTGCAGTCAACGCCAGCATTTTCAGCTGCTGTTGATGTACTAGGCAAGTGTTACGTTCAGTAGTTTGCCATTGCTTTCTGAAAGACCGACCCCTATACCTTTTTTCGAAAAAACCAGCACCGCCGAGTTTCGAACCCGGGTATACGTTCGCAAGCATAAATTTTAAAAGTCACTTAAAAATCGATATGATCACTTCATTGCACCGGTTTTTTAAAATCCCATATGGCTCCGTATCTTTCCGTAGCGCGGTCTGCTGAAAGCGTCACACAAAGCACGAACTCCGTAGCTCCAGCTACGACCCCCAGGAGTCTCCGAGAAAAATGCATTCGTAAGCCGAAAAACCTAGCTCGGAATCAAACCCACAACTTTCGGAGCGAGAGGCAAACGGCTAAACCACTTCGCCACGAAGGATCCCAAAATATCGTTCCTCACATGTCCCAGCTTCACAACCGTATGTTGCCGCTGAAAGTATATATGCTTTCAAACTCTGAGTTTAGTTGCTTAGTCTGTTCCAATTCATAAAGATTTTACTTGACCTAGATTTTGCAGAACAGCATTTGTTTCCATTGTTTTATGACATATTGTGAAATCAAACTGTGCAGTTCTCTAGGACAACCTTTCATGAAAAGGTTCTCCTCTCACCATGTCCCGATAGACAAGTTACCAATTTGTTGCCTGTTTGCCCGACTCACGCATTTTCATGTTCAAAGATGTCTAAGTACGAGACCCACCTTTTCTTGCAAGAACTTTCCCTCCCTGTTCATTTTACACCACCGTGACATTTAACAATGTGGGTTTGTAGAAGGCAAGGGCACAGTAAATGATGTGTACACACTGGGAACAGTAATTGAACTTTCTATAGAAGTAAATATAGAGCTTTACCTTTGCTTTATTGACTAACCATATGAAAACTGGCAAGACCCCCGGTTCAGACAGTATCACAACAGAAATGATTAGTGCTTTAGAAGAATATGGAATAGATAAAGTTACCAGTATGCTTAATACAATATATGATACTGGAAATATACCTCATGAATTATGTAATTCTGTATTTATTGCAATCCCAAAGAAATCAGGAGCCTTGGAATGTGATCAACATCGAACAATTAGTATAATGAGTCACATCACGAAGATTTTGCTAAGAATTATCATGCAAAGAATTAGGAGGAAAATACAACCTGAAATAGGAGAAGAACAATGTGGGTTTGTAGAAGGAAAGGGTACAGTAAATGCTCTATACTTACTGAGAACCGTAATTGAACGATCTATAGAAGTAAACAAAGATCTACACCTTTGCTTTATTTACTACACATAGGCTTTCGATAAAGTGAGACATGTCGACATGATAAGGTGATTGAAGATCTACAAATTGATGGAAAAGACTTTAGACTTGTAAAAAACATATATTGGAAACAACAAGCTGCCATCAGAATTGAGAACGATGTAGGTCAATATCAGCCTATTAAAAGAGGTGTGAGACAGGGATGTGTAATGAGTGTCTCCAGATCTTTTTTTCCCTGTACAGTGAAAATAGTTTCACAAATATAGAAGATATGGAAGGAATCAACATTGGGGGACGAATAATCAATAACATTAGATACGCAGATGATACAGTCTTGATTGCAGACAATGAATAGGACCTGCAAAATTTAGTAGATGCGGTTGTTGCACACAGTGAACAACTATAGTGCATTCACATTTGTTTGCCTCGATATAAACATCCATATCTCAGTAACCTACTGAGGGAAAATTATGCGATTTAGTATATAACCTTATCATTATGTCCACCCAACAAAAAAATTTTTGTTCTAGAGATTTTACTGCAGATTTCAAAGTTTGTTTATATGCGGTATATAATGTACGGTTCTGAGATGAAATTCATAATTTTAAATGTATTACAGCGTAGCCAGACAATCAGCGCTCAATGTTGAATATTGTACTTTTTTTCCCCACGGGATTGGCCTTATGCCAACTCCCCGCGTTGTTTAAACTAGGACTGTTCAGCGGTGTCTCAAAATGTGGGTTATTTCATGAAATCTGATTAATATGCTTTTTTTTTTTTTTTTTAAATCTTACCACTTATCGCTAACATTGAAATGTGTGAATATTTTTCAATGGTATTGAGTGCGAAATTATACACTTCAAATAATCGCTATGAAGTTGTACACATATTTTTGTCAAGAATCTGATCGCAGAAAACTGTTTTATACTATTACAAATTCCGAAAAAAGAACAGTGCATGCATAAGGTTTGAGTAAACGGTAATTTTGTCGAGTCGATGGGTGCAAGAATCTGGAATTAAACCACCACGCAATAACCAAACGGTAGGTAGAAAGAGTATTGTAGACAGCTTTGACAAAGATGTCATAAGGCGAGCTATTTTAAAAATGCTTTAAAAAGTCGCTTAAAATTCGACAGGGTCGACTTCATTGCACCGGGTTCTATCCCATATGGCTCGGTCTCTTTCCGCAGCGCGGAAAGCATCGCACAAAGCACGAACTCCGCAGCTCTAGCGACGACCCACAGAAGTCTCCGAAAAATTTAACTCGTGAACCGAAGGATGCAGCCCGGAATAAAACCCGCGACCTTTGGAGCCCGAGTCAAAAGGCTTGACCACTTCGCCGCGGAGACTCCTAAAATTATAAACATTTTGGATTTTATATCCAGGATTATCAAGCATTATAAAAATGCTGGATGCCAAAGAAACGGTGACTGTAAGGAAACTTATGGTTTGGTTCAGAAAGAACAATAATATAGAGCTATCCAAAACAACTTTGTGGAAAATTATAAGGACATTATCTTCACTTTTTGAAAGTACAAGGGCGGTAGAAATATTCTTTGCGAGCAACCGCATTTAGGAGCCATGAGAAGCAGATACCTACGTGAAATAAGGGAAATGCGCAAAGAAAATTATGGCATAGTGTGTTTGGATGAAATGTGGATCAATGCATACCATACAAGTGATAAAATATAGCAATCAGTGGCTGGACAGATACAGCGATATGTGCCCAGTAGTATAGGACAGGTTTTGGTCATGGCCCATGGTGGTAATAAGCATAATGGCTTACAACAGAATGCTGGGCTCGTGTTCGTATCAAAGCATACAGACAATAGGGATTATCATAATAAGATGAATGGTAATGTATTTAGAGATTGGCTCGAGAATACTGTGCTTCCATCCCTCGATAGACCGTCGTGTCCAATTATGGACAATGCATGATATCAATGTTGTTGCCCAAGAAGACAAAATACCTACAGCATCGAGCACAAAGGGAGCAATAAAGATATGGCTCCGAATGGAAAACATTTCATTTCCAGAAACGTATTTACAGCTAGAATTGTTGTCCCTTGTAAAACAGGCGCAAAAAAAACACAACAAAAAACAAACAAGAAATATCACATCGACAAGTTGATAGAAGAGCATGACCATAGGTGCTTGAGACTTCCGCCGTATCATTCTCATTTAAACCCTATAGAACTTGTGTGGGCTAAAATTAAAGGACAGGTGGCAGCTGCCAATACTACATTCAAATTAGTCTGACGTCAAGATATTAACCCAGTTCCGCGCTATTAAATATTGATAAATAGTTACTGGAAAAAATGTGAGGACCATGTGTTGAAAGAGGAAGAGGACTATTGGAGAAAGGAAGGATTAAATTTTATGCAACCGAGAGCAATCATCAACCTACTGGAATTGTCCGACACAGATTAAGGTCTGAGCAGATTGCAGACCTTAATATACGTACACACTTACTGGGATATTTTGCTCCAACTATTCAGACGAATTGCAGGCCCTAAACATTACAGAATCAGCATAATGTCAATGGCAACAGTTTGTATTCCACAGTGATGAATTTTCAATTCCGCAAGCCCTCAGCGATGACAGACAACTGTATTGAAAACACACACACACACACACACACACACACACACACACACACACACACACACACACACACACACACACACACACTAAACACATTTAATACCAACAGAAGAGTAATATTGCGGTGGAAACTGACATATTGTGGCATAAAAAGAAACGTGAGAGCAAACACGTTGTCAAATTAGGGGACAACACACGTGCATACGAATCAATCTATAAACTTCAATGAAAAGAGGACCAACATCTTGGTCGTTAAGAAGAAAGCCCACTACAGAGACACTGACAACTATTTTCATAGTGCAAAACAGGTAATCATGTTCCGTCTCTGAACGGTAAACAGCAGAGTAGACAATCTTTCACGAAGACAAAAGCGGGTCTGTCACCCATGTGTACGTGTGAACAAACTACACAGACAGCTGCACAGATCCTTAAAAATGGAAACATGATGTCTAAACTGCGGTATCATTTCTGGTCACTCCATACGCACAATAATGCACAGCTATTTGGAAGCTTTTACGAACTCAATATAAAAAGCTAACATGAATACTTGTGTACACATTATTAACCAGCAGCTGAAGAAACAAGAAGGAAATGAAAAATAAGGTAAGAAATATATTCCTTCTACTTTCCTGTCAATTTACAAATTATTTACCCCATGCCTCTGTAAATTCTTTGTCTTTACTAATATTACACATTTCACCCCTCTCACGATTCTCCGAGGTGAAGTGGTCAAGCCGTCTGACTCGGGCTCCGAAGGTTGTATGTTCGATTCAGGGCCGCGTCCTTCATTTCAGGAGTGCATTTTTTTTGGAGACTCCAGAGGGTCGTCGCTGGAGCTACTGAGTTCGTGCTTTTTACGACGCTTTCCGCGCTGCGGAAAGAAACTGAGCCATATGGGATAATAACCCGGTGCAATGCAGCCGACCCTGTCGACTTTTAAGCTACTTCTTTTATTGCACCCACTCCCATACGAATCCGGATACGCCTTGTGTCGTCATGTGAATTGGCGGGGCTTTCATTACTGTAAAAACAAGTTTGTAAGCGAGAAATCACTAGTTTTTCAGCAAAACATCAAAGAAATGTAGCCGCTTTCGATGATTTAAGTTACTTTTGGATCTATCAAAGACATATTCCTTTGGGTGGGGGTAAATATAAGACGGCAGGAAAAATTTCATAACGATGCAATAGACAGTTTTCAAAATAATTGATCGTGAATGACGGCATTCGTTTCTGGACATACTATAGGGTTAGAACTGAATATTAAGAAGACACAGATTATGGTCGTCACTGGGAAGAAGGATATACCACAATAAACGAGTAAATGGGCATATTATTAAGCAAGTGAATCGATACAGTTATCTCGGAACAGTCATAACATCTGATGGGAGATGCCTTGAATAGATTAGAACAAGAATTGCCATTGCGAAGGTAGCCTTTTGCAAGATGAAAACATACTGACCAATAAAAAGATATCAATTGAAACGAGGAAAAAAGTGTTGAAGTGCTGCATAGAACCTGTACTGTTGTATGGATGTGAATCGCGGACAATGAGCAGTCAAGCTGAAAAACAGCTGATGGCTGTGGAAATGTGGTTTCTGAGGAAAATGCAAAGAATAACACGGACTGACAGAAAACCAACGAAGAAGTCCTTCAAGAAACAAATGAAGATCGTAAACTGATTAGAGTCATTAGACGTAGACAGTCAAAAGTTTTTGGGCATGTTATGAGAAGAAATGACCGTGTGTCCGTGTGGGCTTTCCTCTGAGTGCTGAGTATCAGCTAGATCGTCTGGTTACTCCCCACCACCCCATTCACTCGTCTACGATGATTTATCTGTTCGTATACACTATTCACATGATCCCAAAAGGCCGTTACCACATCTGCCTTAGAATGCACCAGTACCCCCACCCAGCGATGCAGATCCAGCCAATCTGTACATTTACTTGCACACCAGCATGCCTTGGAAAACAGATCTACGGATACTCCCTATCTGTGAATTTCAGTTCATGCAAACCAGCCTGCATGAAGTATGTCTGTCTTCACCCTTCTCAGCATGCTCTATGACAGTGGTTTTCAACCTTTTTTTTTTGGCCCATGCCCCCCTTTACCATATGTTCATAACGTAATCCCTCCCCCCTTTCGAATTTCCTCCCTATAAACCCCCCCCCCCCCCCCCACCACCCTTACACAGTATACATAAAAATGGAATAACACGTACTAGAACAAGTTTAGACATCTACATAAAACGTGATTTGCGGGTCTACTTTTTTATAAAACGAATTTCATTAGGTCGAGAAGTACCGAACCGTAAAATTTAGAGGCAAAAACAATATCAAGTAACTGGTTTTTGTATTAATGCGATGTTGAAATAATCTTAAATTCTCTCTCCCCCCCCCCCCCCCCCTTCTCTGGAAACCCTAAAATTCCCCACTGGAGGGGAATACCTCACCGGTTGAGAACCACTGCTCTATGAGTCCATTACAATCATGACATACGTGTACTGTATGTCTTCCAGTCAGCAATCTCTGCAGTGACTACCTCCACCTCCATGCTTATATCAGATGTGGTATCGTATGTCAGGCTCTCCTGTACTACACCCCACTAATTAACATTCATTTTTAACCTCTAGGTACTTCTTTTCTCTGATAAGGAAAGGTATTGAGGAAAATAACTGATCACTTTACCGTATATTGCTGTGACCTAGTATTGTTATTGGATGAAGAACCCTGTCAATTCAAGTTGGTCACTCTTGTATGGCTTGATGAACTGACCACGGGTGATGACCTGGCTTGATGAAGTGATCACGGATGATGACCTGGCTTGATGAACTGACCACAGGTGATGACCTGCCTTGATGAACTGATCACAAGTGATGATCTCGCTTGATGAACTGACCAGAAATTATGACCTGGCTTGATGCACTGACCACAGGTGATGACCTGTTTTGATAAAGTGACCACATGTGATGACCTGCTTTGATAAACTGACCATAGGTGATGGCCTGGCTTGATGAACTAACTACAGGTGATGACCTGCTTTGATAAACTGCCACAGATGATGACCTGCTTTGATGAACTGACCACATGTGATGACCTGCTTTGATAAACTGACCACAGGTGATGACCTGTTTCCATCCAGGTAGGAAAACATTTCATTCTGAGCACAGCCATGAGTTTTCCAAGTGTTTGTGTGCAAGACATGGGTACTGAATAGCTACCATTACCATGGGACATAGCTATCACTCTCTTGCAGTCTCGCAATGTAAAAGTTGTTGTCTTTGGCAGGCTTCATAACAGTGGAAACCATGGGATCATCCCATCGTTCACCAGCTAGGAAGCGCTTGGTGAAGATGATGAGAGATCTTATTAAGTAAAAATACATAGTAATTTCTGCATCCCCAAGACAGTTAATTGACAGATAATTCTTACTACTCATCGAACCATTTAGTCCATGAGTGGTCAGATCCCCACCCCATTATCACTTTCAGTGTGTTGCAGCCGACGACACCAGTTCTGTGTTGGTGTAGTATGTTTTTGTCCCCCCATTCTTGCCTGGCTACATCCCTTTTGACTTGATATTCTTGCTGTCAGGCCAATTTTCAGGTTCATAGTCATCACTTGAATCGCTTAATCGCCCTGCCATTCCGCGAACATTCAGTTTATCAGCCTAGTACTGTGCTTGTCTGCTTTCTTCTTCTTCTCCTCCTTCTTCTGCGTTCATCCGGCGTGTTTTTTTCAGATGTAATTGCGGGGTGTCTGGTTAGGCACCCTGGGGCCGAAACCCTTAGGCCAACACATTTCTATAGACTTGTGTTCAACACACAAAGTAGTCGATTGTTAAAGTATGCAAAAGTATGTAAAGTATGTAAAAGTATGCTGAAAACCTTCGTAAGCCGTCCTTGTGCAAGCAGAAAGACATGTTAGTTTAAAATTACCGTGGTAGACAATCGACATTACTGTGCGAACATGTGTATGTTTGAAGGAGTTATCTAGTTAATTCACTTTACTTTGTGTGATTTCTTCAGTATGTACCTGACAAGATGCAGCGAAATATGCCAGGCAATAAATCGTGCAATCTATTGTTTGTGTCTTTGTTATTCAAATTCATCACGGGAAAACATTGTTTTGGATTATACAGAAATAAAATTCTAACTTTGTTTTCCCCCTTCTCTTTGAAATAATATTACATGATACTAATACTACATGGAAACAGCAGCATGAACACATAATCACTTGTCTGAATCAAAGTAAAAGTTGACGCTACCTTCTCTGGTGCTAGCGCATTTAAATTGAGAAACGAAATATTGTTTTTTTTTTAAAACCTTTATTTCATACAAAGAAATGTATATTTACAAGGTGTAATGTGTGTTTCTTTTGTTTGTGTATATTACAGAGCGTTGCCGTTTGTTAGTGTTAAGTGTGACATTGTGAATAAAACAAATACATACATATATATACAGTTATGATAATATGACATTTATGGCATAGTCCATGTAGATACACATTCCTTGCGTATGCTTCACTTCCACTCTCGCAAGCGGAATGCATGTAACACTTGTCCATCTCTCCCTCTCTCTCTGTCCTTCCCTCTCTCTCTCTCTCTCTCTCCTTCTCTCTCTCTCTCTCTCTCTCTCTCTCTCTCTCTCTCTCTCTCTCTCTCACACACACACACACACACACACACACACACACAATCTCGTGCTTTCTGGAGGCTGCAGTACATTAACTGCCCCGCGCTTGGACAATAAACTTTAAACTATCATTTCCATTAAAATGTGGCTTCTTTGTAATTTCTGGGTCACTTAGCTACCGAGGTGAAGGTCGTTGGTGTTGTTGCCTGATGAATTACAGGGTGACGCTCTAGTCCATGATACCTTTTGTTTGGGAGACTTCTTCTTCTTCTTCTTCTTCTTCTTCTTCTTCTTCTTCTTCTTCTTCTTCTTCTTCTTCTTCTTCTTCTTCTTCTTCTTCTTCTTCTTCTTCTTCTTCTTCTTCTTCTTCTTCTTCTGCGTTCATCCGGAGTTTTTTTCCGGACGTGATTGCATTGTGCCTGTTTACAACAGAGCTGTGTTCTTGCGCCGTTAGGCCGTCACATCCGACTTCTGCGGGCATTTGTTGACCGGGTTAACCTTCCCGGGTTTGGGGGACAAGAATCAGGGATTTACTACTAGCATTTAGAGTCCATGGCCTGTCCCCAGGGAGATAATTGGTCCAAAGTTTTGACAGTGTCTGGGTTTCATATACAATGGGAAGGACTTAAAACCTGGCCACTAAAAGCCACCTTAGTTTACTGGGTACTTAAAGGGCTCATTCATTTTGTTTATACATGGTGGTGCATATTTTTCTTTTGAAACATATCATTATCATATAACATCATTTTAATACTTGAGATATCGCCTTAATTTAAAGGCTGCTACACGCACGGACGCACGCACGCACACACAAACATACACACACAAACACATATACACAAACTCATACACATGCGCGTGCAAATTCATGCACCAAACACACACACACGCACACACACCTGCATCCACACACAGACGCATACATATGTTACTGCCAACGGCACAGACACCCATCCACAATATATTTCATGTTGCACATTCAAATATAATAATGGGAAAATTAATAATAATAGTAGCAGTAATAATAATAGTATTATTAATAATAATAATAATATAACTGTAAGATTATTAATACCGCCAATAAACACATTTACAGTTGTAGTATCCTTTGTTTAAAACAAGTTATTTGCTTCTTCTGTAATATGTGCTGTCTTCAGCCAAATCGTTTACGAGATTTGCACTTGTGGGGCTAAGATTAGAATGTTTGCGACTTATTGTTGATAAAATTGTTGGACAATTTCTTTGTTGATTGTTCTGTAATTGTATAGTGCTTTGTTTCTTAATGTCCATATAAGATTTCTGTACTCTGCCAATAGAACAAGTAGCTTTGTGTGGATGTCTTGTGTGGAGTAAGGAATGGAATTTATCATGGTTGCTTTGTAAACGTCTGTTCTGTGTTTCGTATAAGTGTTTAGGATGTTTTGTAGGAGATTTCTTGTTGGCGTGATTGTGTTGCATTCGTAATATATGTGCTCTTCTATTTCTTGGACGTTCCGTCTACAAAGCTGACACTGTAGTATTTGTTTAATTATTTTTGCTGTTCTCTCTGTTGTTGGGGTCATGCTGTAAACAAGCCTATGTGTAATTTCCTTTGCTTTTAGAGTAATCTGCTTGTTGTGAATATTAGAGAAAATTTCGGTATAATCTTTTATGAAATATCTATGTCCTCTTTTAATTCTGAGATGTACCGCAGTTGCTTGTAATTTAATTAAATGCCTGTAGATTGTATGTGTTTTCTTGTGTAGTAATTTTTCGTGTCCTTTAATGGCTGAAATACATGTTTTGTAGAATGTTGGGAGAGTGCCAAAGTAATGTGAGGATGTATTCCTAATAGGTTTTAAATAAGATAGCCTAATTCCAATGTAATAGTGTGCTAAAGGGCGTTTTTCTGGGTGTTGTAGGATTTCACCTACGTGTTTGATCCTAAGTGCTTGTATTTTGTTTGTTATGTCTTGGAGGGCGATACCTCCATCTTTTTTGTCTTGCATGAGTGTAGTATGCTTGATACTGTAGATGGTGCTGCCAAACACAAAGCGTCTAATATCTTTGTTTATGTTTGTGACAGTCTGACGTGGAGAGTCTAGGACTGTGCACAGATACAGTATTTTTGGAATTATATATGTATTAACAATGGTACTTCTACCAAATATGGTAGTTGTTTTGTATTTGTACCTCGGTAACATATATGTTATTTTCTTCTCTAGATTTTGCCAAGTGTCTTTGTGTGTCTGGTTTGGTTGAGATGGGAAGACTATTCCGTACAATTTTATAAGATTGTTTGATGTTAAGTCAAATGGAAAATCCGCCTTATTTTTCCATTTGCCTAAGCCCATTATAGTAGATTTTTGGACGTTTAATTTTGCCCCACTCCCTTTGCCGAAAAACAAGAAAGTCTCCAAAATTATCCGTACAGATTTTTCAGTTGTCGGAAAGAAAATGGTATCATCCGCATAAACACGCAGCTTTTGTTCACCCTTCCCTGGTATGAACGTACCCCTGACATTGTCGTCCTGTCGTATCTTTTCTAGAAGTGGCTCTAGAGCGACAACGTACAGTAATGGGGACAATGGACATCCCTGTTTCACTGACCTAGTCAACCTGAAAGAATTGGTTAGAGTATGGTTTAATAGAATCCGACTTTCTGGTTTTAAATATAAAATTTTGATCCATGTGCGAAATTAATTTCCCACGTTGCAGTGTGAGAGAGTTTTGTGGAGGTATGAGTGAGATATTCTGTCGAATGCTTTTTCTTGATCTAAAGAGAGAATTGAGGACTGACAGTTTTTCAGATGTGTGTAGTTGATGATGTCCCTTATGAAGTGTGTGTGTTGCTGGATATTCCGGTGTTGTACACTACATTGCCGATCTTCATGAATGAGAGTTGCCATTACTGGTTTCAATTTATTCGTCAAAGTCTTTGTTAAAATCTTGTAGTCTACGTTTAAAAGCGAGATCGGTCTGTAACTCTTTAAAAGTGTCTTGTCGGTGTTCTCCTTCGGAATAAGAGTGATGTAAGACGTGTTGAAACTGGATGAGAGTTCTTGTTTGTGAAAAGATTCAGAGAATACTGTTAGTAAAAGGGGACCTAGAAGACGAAAGAAAAACTTATAGAATTCAGCGGTAATACCGTTAGGGCCAGGCTATTTGACCTTCTGCATTCGGTGAACCGCTTGTATTATATCTGTTAGTGTTAATTCAGTATCTAGTGTTAGTTTCTGTTCCTCTGTTAATTGTTTTGTGAATTTCATAAAGTTTTCTCCTACGTGCGCCTGTGTGTTTTCCTCTGTGTAAAGGTTCTTATAATAATCTTCAAAGACTAAGGCTATTTGATGTGGCTCGACTTGTATATTTTCTTCCCTGTCGATTATCTGGCCTATCTGTCTGCTGCTCTGTATGTTTTGTTCTATAGCTAGGTATTGTTTACTCGGTATCTCTTGTGTTATAGTTTGTAACTTTGTTCGCAGTAAAGCCCCCTGAAATCGGTGATTTCTGTGGAGATCTAATTCTTCCTGTAATGCTATGATGTGTGGTGAACTTTTATCTGTCTGTAGTAAGAGCTTAATTGCATTTTCCAATACATTTTCTTGTTGTAGTTTTTGCTTGTGTATTACTGCTGCTAGTGTTTGAGTTCTCTCTCGTATAGTTTGTTTAAGTGTTTCCCAGAGATCTCGCGCATTACCCTCTGGTATATCGCTTGTGTATGTGAAGATCAATTTTTTTATGCAATCTACGTAGTCCTGATTTTGTAAAAGTGTGCAGTTAAATTTCCAATGGAGAGATCTTCTAAAATGTGTTGTTGCTTGTACTGTGTTTATTGTTGCAACTACAGCCTTATGATCTGTGAAGTTCAGTGTCTCCTATAAATACTTGACTTGTGTTATATGATGTGTTGTGGGCGCATAAGTTCTATCTAATCGCGCTGCTCTGTTATGTGCATTGTTTGTGTGTGTTGTATCTATTCCATGGGGATGCATCTGCCTGTATGCGTCTGTCAGCCCATGTATATCTAAAATTGTTTGCAATGTGTCTAACTGATGTACCTCCTCCCCTGTTGTGTTTCTAATTTGCATTCTTACATCTCCATTTATAAGGTCATGCGCCGAAAGTAGGCAAATAAAATCACCCCCTAGAATTATGTTGTGACCCCGATATGAGCGTGATAATAAATTGTCCAGTGTTTGGTAGAAGAGCGGCTGATTTCTGTAGTCAGGCGGTGCGTGTATGTTGACAATAGTGTATGTATGTATGTTATTTCCCACCTGTACTATAGCTATCCTACCCTGGCAGTCCCTGTCCTTCTCTATAATCTGCCACCTGTCCAATGTTTGTATTATTGCTGTACCCAATCCGATATGTTGAGTACTAAGACTAAAACATGAGTGTCTTAGACCTAAGCATGTTGTGATATATGATGCGTGTTCGTCGGTGTTAACGTTATTTTCCTGTATGAGTATACAATCAGGTTTATATTTGTGTATGCGTGGTATAAGATGATTAATTATGGATCTTATACCTCGAATGTTAATACTCATTATTTTAATTTCCGCTGCCATTTTTGTTGCAATATAAGAAAAGGTTGAGTATAATTACGTTTCTTGTTTCGAACTGTCTGTATTCATGTTTCATTTCTGGAGATATTCAGTAGATCCCTTCGCCGGGCTTGAAATATCTAAGTCTATAACGAGGCGTGGAGAAGAATCTGACAGGTTTCTTTGTCGGGGTGGTGTGTTGATGTTATCACAGTCTCTTCCGGTCACGGCGCTGGTCGTTATCTGTTCAGTATAATTACTTACACATTTCTTTTTGTTTGACCTGTTCGCTTCAAACGGTGTATTGTAGTCGTGGTTGTTGAGGGGCGGCAACGTGGTAACAGGTGTTTGGCAGGCTGGAGGTGTCGAGCTCTCACCGTCAGACAGGCTCTTGGTTGAGCGTCCCCTTTTCCGACTGACCAGCTGGAAACCGTCTTCATCCTCCTTACTATGTTGATCTGTTTGGGAGTTCGAAGTGACTTTTTGTGCCAGTATAGGTCCCTTCTGAGTTTGTACTTTGGCCGGACATTTATTACTCCAGTGGGAGTCCTCCCCACAGACTGTACACGCCGTACGGCGCTCCGGAACTGTGATGAAGAGACGGTGTAGTTTGTCTTCTACCCCGTCCAACTCCATGTCCACGTAATGTGGCAGAGGTTCTTTCGGGTTGCACAGAAGTAACCACTTGTCCGTGCTGTTTTTAAGTTTATGCACTTCAGCATGTATATCTCCCGAAATATCCGCGGCTATTTGCTTCACTGTCTCAATCTTTGCGGTTGTAGGCATCCAGTGAATCATAGCTTTGGTCTTTTCCTTCTCTATGTTTTCAATTACAATAGTTACTTTAGGATCCTGCAGTTCATGCTTCGTCCCATGAAGCCGTTCATAATGAGCCGCCTTTCCTTCCGGTGTCAGCGCAGCGTACCATCTTTTAGGGTCCTCAAAACGGTAGATGGACTTTATCCCTTCCCTACCGATCCCACAAGGCCCCCTCAAGACGCTCGCCATCAGCGAGTAGTTGAACCGGAATACATGTGGTCCTGATATAGAAAACACAATTGTGTTCGCTTGATGGAACGCGCCTCCCTCGAAACCTTCACTTGTGTTGACTTTGACACGTTTAACAATTTGGTTTTCCATCTTCGATAATCCGTGACAGAGGAAATCTTCACAGATACAGATATACGTGGTGAAAACAATCGAAAACACTTCCACAAAATTGAAATCACTGATATATTTGAATAATCCGTGACAGAGGAAATTTTAATCCAGATCTACACGTGGTGTTGACACCGCGAGACGATTGGGATTATTTCCGTAACTGTGAGGTGTGAGATCCTGACTCGAACAGGAAAGAGAAACCTTACAGATGTGATTAATGTGGTGCATCTTATACTCAAGCACGCTATACTGATGTTGTACGTTGTGAAGAGAAACCAGTCTATGCGTAACTTCTGTTTAGACAGACGTGGCCTAGCAGATAAAGAAATAAATAACTTACTAAACATTATTTATTATACAAAAACTTGGTGCCTAAAATTTTAAATATTATTCAAAACTGTATACAGTTTATGATGGCAACATTCAATTTATACTTTCTAAAATATGAATAACATTGTTACAGAAATAAACATATACTTCTCTTTCAAAATAGCTGTTAGTACAAATACAGTGAAATCTATAATTGTTCCCCTTGATTACTAAAGCCATAATATGACTTTAACCTAGCTGCTATTATTTCCCTTGTAGTAAATAAAATAAAATAAGTTTCATATCCTTTACAGGGCCAGAATCCCTGGTCTAGGTGTTACACGACTTTCTCCGTAATCCCGCACACTCTCGTAACGTGACGTGACGTGCGCGAGAATTGGTAGCGGTTCTCTCCGCGACGGTAACTTACGGGGTATGTGAGCCGGTCGCTCAGAAAGCAATGGCAAACCACCGAGCGCAATACTGCCAAGAAATTCAACAATCAGCTAAAAGATGCTGATGTTGACAGCGATGTCCTGTAAAGGAATTGTGAAAACAAATTCTTTACAGGGCGTTGTAGTCAAAACCAGCACGTTCTGCTGTTGTGATCTCTTGGCAAGCCCAGGCTCAGCAGTCCTCCATCGCTCTCCGAATGACCGGCATCCATACCATTTCGTAAAAAAACCAACGCAAGACGGTTTGCTGCCAAATCGTCTGCAGATGTGTTTCGAACGCGGGTATGCGGGATTACGAATTGTGTCTGTAACTCCTTCGCCTCGTAGCGAGAAAGACAAAATTATTCGTACTAACAAACCATTCTGTACACGACATCTTTTTAAGGTTGGTGTTATTTAGCTTGTCCTCTGATGTCCACATCCCCCCCCCCCCCCCCGGTCAGCTTCCTTGGAAGCTCTGTATTCTATTTATTTACTTTTGTTGCATGATTATAACATAGCCATATACCACTCGAGCCGAAGTGCAGTAAGAACACAAGAAGGTATATCAGATATGTTTTAGCGCTCGTTTTAGTTTGCTGTCGTCACTCTCTGTTATATTGTCCTGATGTCCGTTCAATTTCAACTACAGGGACATTGTCGCAATCTTGTTAATATTTGTACAATACGTTGCAAGCAGATGTGCAGCATTCCATAATTTTCGCTACAGTCCAATATTTTATCTAGTTTCTTCTTCTCCTTCTTCTTCTTCTTCTTCTTCTTCTTCTTCTTCTTCTTCTTCTTCTTCTTCTTCTTCTTCTTCTTCTTCTTCTTCTTCTTCTTCTTCTTCTTCTTCTTCTTCTTCTTCTTCTTCTTCTTCTTCTTCTTCTTCTTCTTCTTCTTCTTCTTCTTCTTCTTCTTCTTCTTCTTCTTCTTCTTCTTCTTCTTCTTCTTCTTCTTCTTCTTCTTCTTCTTCTTCTTCTTCTTCTTCTTCTTCTTCTTCTTCTTCTTCTTCTTCTTCTTCTTCTTCTTCTTCTTCTTCTTCTTCTTCTTCTTCTTCTTCTTCTTCTTCTTCTTCTTCTTCTTTTCTTCTTCTTCTTCTTCTTCTTCTTCTTCTTCTTCTTCTTCTTCTTCTTCTTCTTCTTCTTCTTCTTCTTCTTCTTCTTCTTCTTCTTCTTCTTCTTCTTCTTCTTCTTCTTCTTCTTCTTCTTCTTCTTCTTCTTCTTCTTCTTCTTCTTCTTCTTCTTCTTCTTCTTCTTCTTCTTCTTCTTCTGCGTTCATCCGGAGTTTTTTTTTCCCGTTTCCGGACGTGATTGCGTTGTGCCTGTTTACAGCAGAGCTGCGTTCTTGCGCCGTTAGGCCGACACATACAACTTCTGCGGTTATCTAGTTTCCGATGGTAGGATATCGAAAAATTCAAGTATTTCAAAATGAAGAAAAGTTGTATTCAAACTGAAGTTTACGACTCTACAGAACCAAACATCTGTAAAAGATAAGGTATTTGATAAAACAAATTTGTTGTTAGTGCGCTTGTCTACTAAAACGGTTCGGTTTCAATCCCCAGCAGCAGCAGGTTTACTGCTTTTTCAACCAGGACAACCGTGGCACCGACCCAGACTAATCAAATTTCAATGGCATCGTCACAACGTGAAGACAATTGACATGTAGGAGAAGCATGGGGAGACAAAGAGAGAAGATTCGCTCGTCATTGGTTGGGGAAGTAAAATACAAGTACCCCAGAAGTGGTAGTGGGTTCACACAATGGCGGGGGATACTGGTAATAAGACAAGCTGACCCACACGCAAATGTCAGTCCAGTTTGGGCAAAGTTTGAGTTCAAAGAGAAAAACAGACATTTTTTACGTGTAGTAGATTGCCGTTGTTTGCTGAACTACAGACGCTCATACCATCGAAATCAACGCAAGGCGGTCTGCTTTCAAATCGTCTACGGCTGATTTCGAACCTTTGACGTCGTATGTCGGGGAATTGTGGAAGGCGTTTACTACACCTAAGCCACAGAACCGGCTAGTTCAATTAAATGAAGATTAACTGCGAAATTATGCCCGAGAATTCCCCCCCCCCCCATTCCCTCAAAGGTGGGGGGATTTTTAGTGTTTCCGGGATGGGGGATTAAGACCACAGATTGGTAGACTCAAAATGGCTTCAGGCACAATATCCTGGTTTTCTATTGAGCGTTTTGTTTGATGAAGCACAATTTTCTGGCATTCTGGTGTCGTGTATTAATTGACAAATCTTTGACGTTTTAACTGTTTGTTTATGTAATATGATTAATTTGGTGTGCTAATAAAATATTGTGAATATAAAAAAGAAATTGCTTTTATTTAAGTGTTAATATCCATCAGCATATTCATTTGCCATTAAATGTATAAAACCACACTATAAAATTAATCTATGCATGTAAAGGTTATGTACAGATATGGAAGAAAATAAGGGTTTTCGGTATTATAGGCATGTTATTTTGAATGCACCTTTTGAGACTGACAATTTTGGAAAGGGGGAAATTCGTCTTTCGTTCGCTGGAAAGGGGGAATTGACATTCTGACATATGGTGAAAGGGTGCATGGGTCAAAAAAGGTTGAGAACCACTGTTCTAGACAAATAGTACGTTCAGTAGTATGCCTGAATGGGACGCAAAGAATAATAACACTGTAACCGCTTAAAGGCCCTTAAAAGTCGTCTGGATGATTGATGATGCGTCCTATGTGGTTGATTCTTAATGCTTGTATTTGTGTGTTTAGGTCCTGTAAAGCTACTCCCCCTTGTTCTTATCTTGTATTAATGGCTTGTGCTTTATACTGTGGATTGTGTTGCTGAAGATGAATTTTCTGATGTGTTTGTTTATGTCTGTGATTGTTTGTTTTGGGGGGTCTAACACTGTGGCTAAATATATTATTTTAGGAATAATGAAGGTGTTTACAATTGTGCTTCTTATAAAAATTGTTGATGTCTTGTTTTTGATCCTATGTAGTATGTCTATAATTTGTTTTGTCAGTGATTGCCATGTTTCAGTATGTGTTTTTCTGGAATTGGATGGAAATGTGATCCCATAAATTTTCATGTTATCTGTGACTGTTAGATCCGGGGGGAAATCTGCTTTATTCTTCCACTTCCCCAGACCCATTATTTTAGACTTCTGTATGTTTATTTTGGCCCCACTTAATTCAACAAACTGTCTGAAGGTGTGAAGTATGTTCGTTATGGAAGTGTTTGTTGTAGGGAAGAAAGCGGTGTCATCTGCATAAGCAATTAATTTCCGCTCCCCAGACCCTTGTATAAATGTACCTTTAATGTTAGTGTCCTGTATAATTGCTTCTAAGAGTGGTTCTAGTGTAAGTACATATAGGACAGGTGATAGTGAACACCCTTGTCTGACAGATCTAGTGATTCTGAAACTGCCAGTGAGTGAATGATTCACCAGTACCTTACTTTCAGGATTTTTATACAATATTTCTATCCACTGTCTATAGTACTGTCCTATGTTACAGTGTGCTAGTGTTTTGTGTAAGTATGAATGTGAAATTCTGTCAAAAGCCTTCTCCTTTCTGGTGGGTGTATCCAATGAAATCTCTAATGAAATGTGTATGTTGGTGTATGTTTCTGTGTTGAATTCTGCACTGTTGGTCTGGGTGGATGAGTGATGTCATGAAGTTTTTTTTATTTTGTTTGCAAGTGATTTTGCTAGGATTTTGTAGTCTGTGTTTAATAATGAGATGAGTCTATAGTTTTTCAACTGTGTTTTATCTGTGTTGTCTTTAGGTATGAGTGTTTATATATGACATGTTGCAAGTGTTTGGGAGTTCTTGTTTGTGAAATGCTTCTTGGTAGAATTTTAGAAGGAAATTGCCTAGGATAGGAAAGAAATGTTGGTAGAATTCTACTGTGAGTCCATCTGGTCCTGGTGTTTTGTCTTTTTGCATTTGATTGAGTGCATGTATTATGTCTGCTAATGTAAGCTCTGTGTCTAGTGTGTCCTTATCTGTGTCTGACAGTTTCTCTGTGTATTGTAAGAACCTATTTTGTGTTTGTGTGTTGGCGGGTTCTGCTGTATATAGGTCAGTGTAGTACTGTTGGAATGTTTCTAGTATATGTATTGCCACTGTTTGTGTGTTTCCTTGCGTGTCTGTTAATGCTCCTATTTGTCTGTTACGTTGAACGTTTTGTTCTAATGCAAGGTGTTGTTTACTGGGACTTTCTTCTGATATGTTAGTAATTTAAGTTCGAAGGAGTGCACTCACGGAATGTGTGTTGCTGGTGTTGTTCTAATTGTGATTCTAGTGTGTGTAGGTGTAGTGCATTCCTATTGAGTCTGTTTTGTGAGTTGCATTGCTGTCTGTATGATATGTTCTTGTTGTTGTCTGTATTTATGTATGATGGATGCTAAATGTTGTGTTCTATAACGTATTGTATTCTTTAGTAAATCCCAAATTTGTGTTATATTGTCGGTGGGTGTACTATTAGTGTATGTTAGAATAAGGTGTGTCATGTGTTGTACATAACCTGTGTTTTGGAGTAATGTGTTATTGAAGTTCCAATGTTGTGTTCTTTTTGATGGCCTTGTATTTGTAGTGTCTGTAGTGATGTGTGTTAGTACTACTATGTGATCTGTATATTGTAATGTTTCTTGTAGATGTTTTGTGTATATTATGTGGTGTGTTGAAGGTGTGTATATTCTATCTAGTCTGGCTGATCTATTGTAGGCCCTATTTTTGCGTGTTGTTGCAATGTTATTAGGGTGATTGTATCTGAAAGCGTCTGTTAAGTTGTGTGTGTCTAAGGTATTTTTTAGTATATACAGTTGATGTATTCCATTTCTGTCATTTCTCCTTAATTGTGTCTTGATTCCTGCTTTGCCTCCCCCTACGATATCCAAATCTGAGAGTACAAAATTGAAATCCCCTGCAAGGATAACATTTTGCCCTCTGTATGTTTGTATAAGTAAGGTGTCTAGTTCTTGGTACAAATTTGGTTGATGATTGTAATCAGGTGGTGCATGTATGTTCACTATGGTGTATGCATGTATATTGTTTTTAACCTGTATTATGGAGATTCGTCCCTGGTTATCCGTGTGTGTTTTAATTATATCCCACCTGCAGTCTGCAGAATAGCTGTTCCTGACCCAATTTTGTGTTTGCCTAAACTAAAGCATGAATGTTTGAGGCCTAGCTGTGTGGTGATACGTTGTGCGAATGTTTTGGAACATATGTTTGTTTCTTGTAGTAGTATAAAGTCTGGTTTGTGTTTGTTTATTAGTGTGATAATGTGTTGTAATTTTGTACGTATGCCACAAATGTTTAAAGTAATAATAATTAAATCACTAGTCATTGTAATTTAAGTAAAAACAATAAATGAGATATAATAACAATATCGATTCACACACAAAGTTGTTAACCATGATGGGTACATTTAGGCGAGCAAGTCTTTATTGGCAAAGGTTTGTCTGAGAGGATCACCTTGATCCTCGTTCTTATCACTTGTGTCGGTGTCTACAAAGAGAGTGTCTGGTATGCTGTATGTGTCGTCTTCATCTTGTTCTTGTGTCTCCTCTTGTTGTTCTTGTTCAGTTTCCTTTGTCTTGCCTATAATGGCTTTGACATTTTCTTTCTTTGGCAGTGATAAGTCGTCTGTTTCTGTGTCACCGCTGTGTTTTGACTGCAGTAGTCTTCTGTTAGCCCATGTTCTCTTCTTTGGTTTGCTCACGACTTGAAAACCGTCAGAGTCTTCATTCCTTAAATTGATTTCTTGTGTGTTATTTTCTTGTGTATTATTTTCTTGTGTGTTCCTGTCTTCTTGTGTATTGATTTGACTATTGAAAGTTTGTGTCAGTTCAATCTCTCCCTGCGGAGGAGTTTCTCTTTCGAGTGGTGGGAAATCTTCTTGGCTTTGTACACTGACAGCTGCTGCTGTTGGTGTCATCGGTTGTCATCGGTTGGGCATTTATTTGCCCAGTGGTTGTTTTGTCCACACGCTGGACAATTGGTCTTTCTCCCCGGTATCGTGATCAACACTCTGTGATTATTGTTCGTAATTCCAGGAGTGTAGATCCGTATATAATGGGGGACTTCATTTTTTAGGTTGCAGAGCGCTCCCCACTTGCCAGCCCCATTTTTTAAATCCTAAACACCTCAGCCTTTTCATCTCATGTGATGCTGTGCACCAGTTTTTTTTTAACTCCTTGGGGAGCAATCGTGACGGGTAACCAGTGGATAGTCAGCCTGTCTTTTTCTTTCTCTCGGTGCTCCAGAGATATGTCTATCCCTAGACTTGGTAGAGAAAACTTTTTGCCGTGTAACTTGTCATACATGGCTTTCTTAGCCTCTGCTGGCAGGTGAAAGTACCACTAGTGCAGGGGTGGCCAATCTTTTTAGCAGGCGGGCCAAATTTCAGAAATAATATTTCCTGCCGGGCCACTCACCTAATTTTTTTTTTTTTTGGGGTTAATTAAATTAAGCAAGCAAGCGTGATACAGCCTCGACTACATCGTCGCTTCATACTCCGCGGGCCGCAACATGACTCCCTGCGGGCCACATGCGGCCCGCGGGCCTCGTGTTGGCCACCCCTGACCTAGTGGGAACGTCGAACCTATGCAGGTCGAGGACTCCCCCAAAAGGTACACCTCCTGGACCAGTTAGGGCACTCATAATACGTGCAGGTGTTGCTTTAGCAGCAGCTCCTGGACCAGTAATGGAACACACTATCGTTCCGGACTGGTGAAGTAGCTGGACATCGTAGTCATTTATCGAGATCCCGACGTCAGTGATATTCGAATACATCTTGAAATTTGTTGTTTCCGGTAATAATTCCGGGGAAATATCTAGAACAGTGGTTTTCAACCGGTGGGGAATTCTCCCCCCCCCCCAGGGGAGAATTTGAGGGTTTTCAGGGGGGGGGGGAATGAAGACATTGTCAAATTGGCTTCAGGACCACACAAAACATGATCAGGATATTAAGCATACTCGTGACGTTAAATCCCCCGATTATTTCAAGATCGCGTTAATACAAGAACCGATTACTTGATATTGTTTTCCCTCCATAATGTACGGTTCTTTTCCTTCTACCTAGCCTTTATGATTTAGGTTGCCATATTTTACCAGAGATTTTATTTGCGGTAACTTACGTTTTTTTGTTATTGCTTCTCCGTTTTAATGATGTTTAGAGTACTCATTATGTTAAATTTCCCGATTATTTCAAGATCGCATTAAAACAGAAACCAATTACCGAGATCCCTCCATTGTTTACGAATCTACACGTCTCAGCTTTTCAAATTATTATTTTTTATTATTGCATATCCTATTTACAGGGCATTGCAGTCAACACCAGCATTTTACAGCTGCTGTTGATGTCTTGGCAAGTTTTATTTTCAGTGGTTTGCCATTGCTTTCTAAACGTCCGGCTCACATACTTTTCCATAAGAAACTGATGCACCGCGATCCGCTGGCGAATCTCGCGCAGTTGTATTTCGTACCTGGGTATACGGGATTACGAACAGCGTCCTTAATTCCTTCATCAGGGAGACTGGCATATATATATATATATATATATATATATATATATATATATATATATATATATATATATATATATATATATATATATATATATATATATATATAACACCGTCTCCGTGGCCTAAAGGCTTGCCAGCGGTGACTGATTTAACAGCAGACCTAATCGTGCTGGGGTTTTGGCGTGTTGGTATTGGAGCCGGTCGTTCAGAAATCAATGACAAACTACTGAACGTAAAACTTGCCCAGACATCAACAACAGCAGTAAAATGCTGGTGTTGACAGCGATGTACTGTAAATAGGATATACAATATAATTGTGTGTGTGTGTGTGTGTACGTATATATGTGCTTGTGGGTGTGGGTGTTTATGTGTGTTTATATGTATTTATACACGTCTGTGGGTGGTTATGTGTGTTGATCTTGACTTTATCGTTTTATATTTATAGAATCTGAAGCCCATGATGAGTGTCAAGAAACGAAAGTATGACCTGTCTTATTTGAATTATGGATTCACAAATATCGTCATCAACGGAGAAGAACGACCTCAGTGTGTTATTTGTAGTAAAAGTTTGTCAAATGATTCTATGAAACCGACACAGTTGAGGAATCATTTGATGAATGGTCATCCTCAATACAAGGACAAGGACAAAACCTATTTTGAACGTCTTGGGAATGCTGTCAAAAGGATGAGACTGGATTTAACAAGGGTATTCCAAGAAACAAACCAAAAGGTTACTGAAGCTTCCTATGTCGTAGCACTGGAGATAGCGAAGCAGACAAAACCACATACAATCGGGGAATCTTTGATCAAACCTTGTTGTCTCAAGATGGTAGAAATTGTGTTGGGAAATGAATCAGAGAAAAAACTTGCAGCGGTTTCACTATCAAACGACACTGTTCAAAGGAGGATCATCGATTTGGCCAATGACATCAAGGATCAAGTTGGCAAGAGATCAAGTCTGCAGCATTTGGCTCTATTCAATTCAAATTGATGAATCGACTGATGTGGCATTGTGTTCTCAGTTGATAGTGTTTGCAAGGTATGTGCATTCAGGATCATTTAAAGAAGAACTTCTTTTTTGTTCTTCTCTTGAAACAACTACCATGGCCTCTGATATTTTGGAAAAGGTTTCATCTTTCCTTGAATCAGAAAATCTTTTATGGGATAATATGTGTGGGTGCTGTACAGATGGAACACCAGTTATGTTGGGGACCAAATCAGGATTTCAAGTTAGTGTGAAGAAACGTGCCCCAAAAGTGAAAGGCATTCATTGCATGGTCCATCGTCAAGCACTGGCCTCCAAAACACTTCCAGCTCCTTTGGGGAAGGTTTTGGATCAAACCGTTCAGATCCCCGGGAAGGTTAACCCGGTCAACAAATGCCCGCAGAAGTCGGATGTGTCGGCCTAACGGCGCAAGAACGCAGCTCTGCTGTAAACAGGCACAACGCAATCACATCCGAAACAAAAACTCCGGATGAACGCAGAAGAAGAAACCGTTCAGATAGTGAATTTTATCAAGGGAGGAGCTCTCAACTCACGGCTTTTTAAGCAGTTATGCGTTGACATGGATGCAGGCCACCATTTGCTTCTTTTCCACACAAATGTTCGATGGCTGTCAAGAGGAAATGTAACTGCGCGAGTATATGAACTGAGAGACGAGCTCAATTATTTTTTGAAGTTCAGGGTAAGATGGACTTTTTCACCTGGCTGGATGATGAGGAATGGATCATGCGCCTTGCCTATTTAGTTGATATTTTTGAGCAGTTGAATAAACTCAATCTTCAGATGCAAGGAAGGAATACAAATATCATACAATTTGTGGATGCCTTGAGAGCTTTTATGAGCAAGCTGGAAAACTGGAAAAGAAATGTCAATATGACAAATGTTGCAATGTTTGAGAAGCTGTCATCCGTTCTCGTTGTTGATGGTAAAGACCAAGTACTTCCACAATTTGCAAAAAATGAAATTGTGCAGCATTTGACAGCGCTAGAAAATGAATTTGAGCGATATTTTCCTGAACTTAGTGATGATAAGCTGGATTTGGTGTGAAACCCATTCAAATTATCAGTTGAAAAAGTTTTTGATGATTGTCAAGATGAATTTCTGGAGCTGAAAAATGATTCGGGGGCAAGGGATGTGTTCAGTGAGAAACCAATTACGGAATTTTGGCCTTTAATGTGCGGTTCATACCCAAAAGTGGCAGAAAAAGCAATCCGTGCATTGCTTCCATTTGCGTCACCATATCTTTGTGAGTCAGGCTTTTCAGCTCTGCTAGAAATTAAAACGAAACGACGCAACAGATTAGATGTTGAAAACGATCTCCGTTGTGCCCTTTCAAGCACTCCTCCGCGTATTTCAGAATTGCTGCGGGAAAAACAATCACAGTGTTCTCATTGATTACAATTTTCATTTAAATTATGAATCTACAATATCCAGGTTTTGTAATGAGCGTTTTGTTTGATGAAGCACAATTTTCTGGCATCCTGGTGTCGTATATTAAGCTACAATTTTTGACGTTTTAACTGTTTGTTTATTGTAGTATGATTAATGTGGTGTTTTAATAAAATATTACGAATGTAAAAATTCATCCATTTAAGTTTTAATATCCATCAGCATATTCATTTGCTATTAACTGTAGAAAACTACACTATAAAATGTATCTTTACATGTGAAGGTTATATACAACTATGGAAGAAAATAAGTATTTTCACTATAATAGGCATGTTATTTTTAATGCACCTTTTGAGGCTGACAATTTTGGAAAGTTGGAAGGGGGGGGGGGGGGGGGGAATGACGTTCTGAAAATATGGTGAAGGGGGTAACGGGCCAAAAAAAGGTTGAGAACCACTGATCTAGAATATCAACTGCAACGAATATCACCACAAAATCCGGAAAAAAATACACAAGTTTATCGTTTTTATTTTTTTTGCGGGAAAGTTATGTGATTAAAAGTTTTACTATCGTTGCCGCAGTGTCTTTGAGAATATTTTTTTTTTTTTTTTTTTGTGTGTGTGGCCTGTAAAACATTTTTTTTTTAAAATTCATGTTTTCCTTTAAAATTCCGTAAACACCAAATGCATTAATATACACATATGCGATAATATTACATTTATGTCTTTTAAAATATTTACTAGTTCATCATGCACCAGTTATATTTTTTCTTATATTTCAAAGCACAAAACTCTTAATGTAACATGAAGGATGATTACAAATATGCACTATAACATTCACATTCATATAAAACAAAGTCATAACTTCTACAGAAATTTTAAAGACAACTTAAACGTTTTATCTCTTCATTTATGAATTATGCTAATCTAGACAACGTTATAAAAAATTTATAAAACATTTTGAGGAAATCTATAGTTATTTAAATAACTTAATATGCATATTATGCTTTCAGTAATGTCCCTTCAAATAATATCTGAAGTAGTGTTATGTCCCATATACCAGTTTAATTACGTGTGCTGTTCATTTCTAATTTTGTAAAATAATTATTCTTTAATCGAGAATATTTGTTTTTAAATAAGTACTGGCTGTTCCCCGAAGTGACAGAGCCACCCCTTCAGGACCCCACGTTCCTATGTGTCATTCGGATGGCTGCCTTTGCTGGTGGCCCTGGCAAGATCAAGTGCAGATACTACACTTTCTTCTTCTTCTGCGTACTGTTTTTATTTTTTTCAGACGTAATTGCGTTGTGCCTGTTTACAACAGAGCTGCTTTACTTGCACCTTTAGGCTCACACATCCGACTTCTGTGTGCATTTATTGACTAAGTTAACCTTCCCGGGTGTTTCGAAGGACATTCAACTTTCACTCTCAGACCGACATTGGACTCTCACTGTTGTGGTGTCATGTACATCCCATCTGGTCAAGACAGAACGGCCGAAGACATCCCGTTCGGCCCTCAAAGGAATTCAGGGGCAGACCATGGGTATTCCACGCCATCCAAGGAGGCTTCCATGATTGTAGAGCCGACACATATTGATCTGGTACTGGGCTCACCCAAGGAATTGTCATGTCCTGTATATGGCTGCTTAGCCTCACTTCCGTATTTTGGGCCTCCCGTTCACCACAGGCTGCTCCTCTGAAGACCAGGCGGGACCAGTCTGCAGACGAAACCCACACAGCAAGATTTCACTTCGGACTTCTACGTAATGGATTCACTAGCCAAGCAATATTTCCATTTCGTGCCAATGGGAAGAAATGGAACATTTTTTTGTTATCGTTAGATTGGGCGCGCACGAGAGAGATTTTAATCCATCTGTTTGTAATCTTATCGAGTACAACGGAATCTACCCGTCAAATACCCCCCCCCCCCCCCCATATTATTCATGTTTTCCTTTAAATTTCCGAATACAACAAATGCATTAATATACACATATGCGGTAACATTACATTCATGGCATGGTGCAAGTGCAATTACCTACACGTTACTTGATGATGATGATGATGATGATGATGATGATGATGATGATGATGATGATGATGATGATGATGATGATGATGATGATGATGATGATGATGATGATGATGATGATGATGATGATGATGATGATGATGATGATGATGATGATGATGATGATGATGATGATGATGATGATGATGATGATGATGATACAGAAAGAAAATTTTCACTTTTTTTTTTAAAATTAAATAATATTACATGATAATAATACTACATGTAAACAGCAGCGTGAACACATAATTACTTATCTGAATCAAAGTAAAGGTTAACGCTGCCATCTTGGTTGCTATCCGCCATTACATTCTAACTTTTTTTGTGTGTCTTTTTTTCTCACGTATTAATGAAAAAACTATACATGTATCCACGCATAACTAGGGGTCAAACATACATCAACACAGACACTACCTACAGAGATATATCCATACCAATTATATATACACATTTATGTGTATATTTCCACTCTCCTCTCTCTCTCTCTCTCTCTCTCTCTCTCTCTCTCTCTCTCGCGTGCGCTCTCTCTCTCTCTCTCTCTCTCTCTCTCTCTCTCTCTCTCTCTCTCTCTCTCTCTCTCTCTCTCTCTCTCTCTCACGCATACCCACTTATACGTATATGTACAGACATATTTTGAAATGTGCATATTCCCTTTTGTCTAAGCGGTTTTGAATATTTGTGTGATTTTGTTTTGGACTATGTGCTGTATTATATGTGTGTTGTATGTTCTGAACCTATATGTTGCTGCATTTCTACAGGTCCATACCATATACCTGTACTCTGCTAGTGCAGTCAACAATTTTATGTGATTATTTCCTATGATTTTTGGTATTGTGTTTAAAAATATTGCCTTGTACATATCTGTCTTCTTTTTGGTGAATATGTCAGTTAGTTGTCTTAAAGTGTCTAGTGCAGTTTGTACTGTTGGGCATGTAAAAAATGTGGTCTTCTGTTTCTTGTATGTTTTGTCAACAGAGTTGACATGGTGATATTCGTTTTGACCTGTGTCCTTATTTTTCGGTAGTAGGTGTCATGTTAAAGATCAAACGATATGTAATTTCCCTAGCCTTGGGAGTTATGCTTTGGGTTGTGGAGATTAGTAAATGTACATGTGTAGTCTTGTATGTAGTATGTTTTCCCTCTTTTAATTCTAACTTGTAATGAGGGTTATTGTTGTTTAACCAGGTATTTGTAGATTTGGCGTGTTGTCTGGTGTAGTAAGTGCTCACTCCCTCGGAGTGCTTGTATACATGTCTTATAGAATGCTGGTAGAGTTCCAAAGTAGTGTGGCGTATTAAGATGTATTATATTGCAGTCTCATTTCTATATAGTAGAGTGCTAGTGGGTTTTGTTCTGGGTGACAAAGGAGGTGTCCTATATGTTGGATTCTCAGCGTTTGAATCTTTGTGTGTATGTCTTGCAGTGCTATTCCTCCTTGTTTCTTGTCCTGTATGAGTGTCTTATGCTGTATGCAGAAAATTGTGTTGCCAAAGATGAAACGTCTGATATGCTTATTGATGTCTGTGATTGTCTATCTTGGAGGGTCTAGTACTGTAACTAAATATATAATTTTGGGGATAATGAAAGTGTTGACAATTATGCTCCTGCCGAAAATTCTAGATGTCTTGTACTTGTATCTGTGTAGCATGTCTATGATTTTTATGTGTGAGGTTTTGCCATGTTTGTGCGTGTCTCTGTCTGGAGTTCCTGAGAAAAGTGATGCCATATATCTTAATATTGTCTGTGGCTGTTAGGTCTGGAGGAAAATCGGCTTTATTCCTCCATTTTTCGAGACCCATTATGTGTGATTTGTTTATGTTAAATTTGGCCCCACTCCCTTTACAAAATTGTGTAAATGTATGGAGTATCTTTGTGATGGATGTTTTGTTGGAGGGGAAGAAAACGGTGTCGTCCGCATATGCAAGCACCTTCCGCTCTCCTCCGCCTGGTATGAATGTGCCTGTGATGTTGGTGTCTTGTCTGATTGATTCTAGTAGTAGTTCTAAAATTAGTACATATAGGAGTGGTGACAGAGGACATCCTTGTCTCACCGATCTTGTGAGCCAGAACTCAGCAGTGAGTGTGTGGTTAACCAACACCTTACTCTCAGGATTCCGGTACAAGATCTCTGTCCACCTCCTAAACTGTATTCCTAAGTTTCATTGTGTTAATGTCTTGTGTAGATAAGAGTGGGAGATTCTGTCAAAGGCCTTCTCCTGGTCTAAGGACAAAAAGGAGGCTTGACAGTCTTTCTCCTGTGTGTATGTGATGATGTCTCTAATGAAATGTGTGTGTTGGTGTATGTTCCTATGTGGTACTCCGCATTGTTGGTTAGGGTGTATGAGTTTTGGCATGTAGGGTCTAAGTTTCTGGGTCAGTGCCATGGTAAGTAATTTATAGTCTGTGTTCAGTATAATTTTTCATCTTGTTTTGTCTGTATTGTTTTTGTGTATGAGTGTGATGTAAGACATGTTGCAGCTGTCTGGTAGTTGTTGTTTATCAAAGGCGTCTTGGTAGACTTTAAGAAGAAGACCACCTAAGATAGGCAAGAAATGTTAGTATAATTCTATCGTTAAACCGTCCGGCTTTGGTATCTTGTCTTTGTTCATTTTGCTGAGTGTGTGCGTTATGTCAGCCAGTGTTAGTTCTGCGTCTAGTCTGTCTCTGTCTTCATCTGACAGCTTTTTACTATATTGTAGAACATTGTCTTGTGTCTGTGTGTCTATTGTCTCTGCTGTAAACAGTTGAGTGTAGTATTGATTGAATGCTTCTGTTATTTGTGCTGGTTCTGTTTGCATATTGCCTTGCATGTCTACTATTTTGCCTATTTGTCTGCTACGATGTATATTTTGTTCAATTGTCATGTATTGTTTACTGAGGGTCTCTTGTATGATCGTGTTGAGCTTTGTTCTCAGGAGAGCACCCAGATATCTGTGTTGTTGGTGCTGATCTAGCTGTTCCTCCAGTGTGTGTAAGTGTGGTGCATTGCTGTCTGTCTGTTTTGTCAGCTGTATGGCTATTTGTATAAGTTGTTCCTGTCTTAATCTGTCTTTGTGTATGATGGATGCTAGTTGCTGTGTTCTGCTTCTTATTCTATTTTTTAATAAGTCCAGTATTTTCTGATGTTATCAGTTGGTATGCGGTCGGTGTAAGTGTGTAAAAGTTGTGGCATGTATTTTACGTATTTTTCATGCTTAAGAAGTGTGTTGTTAAAGTTCCAATGTGGTGAACGTTTAAATGTTTGTGTGTTTATGTTGCATGAACTGATGTGTGCTAATATGGCTTATGGTCTATGTACTATATGTCTCGTGTAGGTGTCGAGTGTTTATGATGTTGTGTGTTGCGGGTATATATTTCCTATCTAATCTTCTTCCCGTGTGGTGTATTTTATTTGTGTGGGTTATTTCTCGTTTATTTGGATGTTTGTGTCTGAATGTGTCTATTAAAGTGTGTGTGTCTAAAATGTTTTGCAATGTCTCTAACTGGTTTGTGCCTTCTCTGTTCATTCTCTTCACCTGTGTCTTCATTTCTCCGCCTACTTTATCCAGTGCCTGTAATACACAGTTGAAATCTCCACAGAGTATGATGTTCTGTCCTCTGTATGTATTTGTGAGTAGTGTGTCAAGTTCTTCATAGAATTGTGGTAGGTGGTTATAATTTGGTTGTGCATGAATGTTGACAATGGTATATGTGTGTGAAGTGTTACTTATTTGTGTTATGTTGTTTCTACCCTGGCTATCCCGATTTGTTTTGAGTATGTTCCACCTATCTGATGTTTGTAGTACGGCTGTCCCAGACCCTATGTTGTGGACCGCCAAACTGAAAAATGCATGTCTCAGTCCTAATTGTGTTGTAATTTGTGCACCATGTGTATCTGAATGTATATTTGTCTCTTGTAGTAGGGTGAAATCTGGTTTGTATTTGTGTATAAATGTGCAAATGTGTTGTTGTTTTGTACGTATACCTGCTATATTTAAACATATTATTTTGATGTCGTCACCCATCCCAGTATCAAACAAAAAATTTTGTTGAGTATAAATTGACAATTGACATTAATAATAAGATAATTATTCTTTAAAAACAATGGTTGTATATAGCTGTTTAGTGTGTTTTTGTTGTTTCCGGATTCTCTTCATCGTCTCTGTCGGTGGGGATAAATAATTTTCGTAAAGATATGTTGTCGTCTTCATTTGTGGTCTGATTTTGTCCGTTTGTTTTTTCTGTGGGGATGTCTTGTTTGTTTACTTTCTTTGGTGTCGCTATGGGACACTCTTCCTCACAATCACTGTTTTCTGTGTTTTTCCATCTTCTATTGAGCTGGTTATGTGTGACTTCCTTGAAACCTTCTGTCGTATCTGCTTCTTTGTCGTTTGTAGAGGACTCCTCCTCCCCCTTTTGGTCTTTGTCCTTGGTCGATGTCGTTGGTGGATCTGGGTTTAGGGTCGTAGCTTGTTTCGATTTTGCCTGGGTGGGTGGGACAGGCTGGGTGGATTGTCTTTTTAACAGTTCTGGCATAGGCTTGTTATGTGTGACTTCTTTGAAACCCTCTGTCGTATTTGCCTCTGTGTTGTTTCTAAAGGAGGCTTCCTCCTCCTTTTGGTCTTTCTTCTTGGTCGATGTCGTTGGTGGATATGGGTTTGGGGTCGTAGTTTGTTTCGATTTTGCCTGGGTGGGCGGGGCAGGCTGGGTGGGTTGTCCTTTTAACAGTCCTGGCAGAGCTGGAAACTCATCTAGGTTGATTATGGTTGGTGTTGGCTTTGTTGACTTAGATGGACATTTATTAGACCAATGTGAATCTTGTCCGCATGTCAGCCAGACTGTTCTCCGCCCTGGCATGGTCACCAGGATTCTATGATTCCGAATTGTCTGCCCTCATTTTGCTGTTATATTGACATAATGTGGTATGGTTTGCCCTTCTTTAGGATGTACCAAGGCTCCCCATTTCCCTGCTGAGGTTTTAATTCTGAAAACCACGGGCTCATGGTCGCCTGTTATTTCTTTCACTATTGTCTTCACACCTTCTTCTTTCATTGTTGCTAAAATCCAGTGTAAGGTTAATCTCTTGTTCTCTTTCTCTG
Organism: Cepaea nemoralis; assembly: GCA_014155875.1. Classification (NCBI taxonomy): domain Eukaryota; kingdom Metazoa; phylum Mollusca; class Gastropoda; order Stylommatophora; family Helicidae; genus Cepaea; species Cepaea nemoralis. The sequence goes on along the minus strand of JACEFZ010006464.1, from coordinate 171,100 downwards.
CCTGTTGTATTTCTATTGTCATTTCTGGGTTTTTTAAAGTTATGGTTTTCCCATGGAGACGCTCGTAAAGTGTCTCTGAAACAACAGCAAAGAACCACTTTGTTGGGTTTTCATATCTATATAGCTCACCGAGTTCGTGTATCGGTACACCCCCGGGATCGACCAATGCACCTCCCACCAGTTCGCCGTTGATCTGGCCGCTCCTGGGCCTCTCAACGAGACCACCACCGTTTTGGGTAGGTGCATGGCATCCTCCTCAAAAGAGTCTAGGTCGACGCTTACCTCAGAAACTTGGTTAGTACCGGTGTTAGTCGCGGATACTTGACTGAATAGTCTTCCATCGATAACACGACTCACCTGAGTAGAGTCCATTTTGAATTTCACAAACTTTCTGCTATCGCAATAAATTCACTTGATGATCCAACGATAAGACACACAAAAGAAAGTAAATTCACTATTTTAGCACATGAAACAGGTCACTCAAATAATATTACATGATAATAATACTATATAACATATAACAGAGAAAAACTACAAGAAAATACAGTCAAAGAGAAATTTGCAGATGAAATAAAATGTAAACTTGAAATTCTACAAAACCCGTTGGAGGAAAGCGTTGATCAAACTTGGTTGAACATCAAGAATACAACTCAATCTACCGCAGAAGAATGTCTCGGTGTGTTAACCACACATAGAAAGAACAGATGGTTCAATCCAAAATGTGAAAAAGCAGTCATTAGGAAAAAGAATGCCAGACAGCTATGGCTAAATGACATCAACAACATCCAAAAGGAAGAGCAATATAGAAATGAATGTAAAGAGGCTACAAAAATAGCTCGACAGCAGAAGCGAGAATATATGAGTAATATAATCAAAGATATGGAAACTAATCACCAGAAAACGAATCCAGAAAGTTTTTTTTAAAGAACTGAAGTCAATAAAACGAGGGCACCAACACAACACATATGGTTTAAAAGACAAACATGGGAATATGATAAATACAAATGAGGAAATGTGCAACACATGGAAAGAATATGTTGTTGAAATACTAAATTGTGAAGCTCCAAGCAACACTTTCCCACAGGAAGGGGTTCTAACGTGTGAACCACAAATTGAAGAATCTGTTTTTTAAGAAATCCTATATGTAATCACACGACTTAAAAACAATAAGGCAACTGGGGCTGATGGAATTGCTGCTGAATTTATAAAGGCGGGTGACCATGGGTAGCGGGGTAGGGGTATCCCCTATCAAAGGAGAAGTAAGGCGCCTCCTTGCCTCCGCTAGCCTACGGGACACCCTTGGGCAAGTTGGAGTACCCGTTTAGCCCCCCGATCAGGGTTACGTGAAGCCATGGGTGCAGGTGGTGGATGAAGATGGAGAGCAGCCGACAGATAGATGTAGGTTGTGGTCTCCACCTTCACGACGGTAGGCAGCGGATCTCTTTTTTTTTTTCGAGGAGACAATGGCTACGGTCACTGACCAGTATGGTCACTGCTAGGAAGGAAAGCAATGGCAAACTACCTTCTTTATAGATGCCAATAAAATCATGTTGTGTGGACTCATCGATAATCAGAGAAACGGCGTAAATAGGTGCTCCATAGGAGCAGCCTCGCCCGGTATGGATAGTCATGCGCACCAGGTGACTCCAGACCGTCAGCAGGCTACTAGGTGCAAAAGAATAATATCACTGAAAGTAGGAACTTGGAATGTTAGAACAATGAATGAAGATGGAAAATTAGAAAACATCAAAAAAGAAATGGAGAGAGAGAAGATTAACATATTAGTAATATCGGAAACGAGATGGAAAGGAGCGGGGATAAGGACAGGAGAGGATTGTAAGATTATTTACTCTGGGGGAGAAGAACAGCAAAGAGGTGTAGCCATTATATTAGATAAGCAAACATGAAATTCTGTCAAAGGATATCGGGCTGTGTCAGACAGAGTTCTATTAGTAAAATTAAACGGAAGACCTTTTAAAATAAATGTCATTCAAGTATATGCCCCAACAAGTGAATGCAGTGAAGAAAGTATAGACGAATTTTATAATGACATGGAGTCTGCTTTGAAGAACTGTAAAAAATCAGAACTAAATATCATAATGGGTGATTTCAACGCAAAAATAGGCAAGCAAAGCGACGGATGCAGTGTAGGCAACCATGGTTTGGGAGAGAGAAATGAAAGGGGATACAGACTTGTAGAATGGGCAAAAGAACAAGAAATGGTTGTAGGAAACACCTGGTTTAAACAGCATCCTAGAAGATTATGGACATGGAGGAGTCCAGACAGCAGGATTAAAAACCAGATAGATTACATCCTGATTAGCAAAAGGTTTCGAAATGCGTTAACAGTCGTAAAAACAGTTCCAAATGCAGACTGTTACAGTGATCACAGATTAATTATAGGCACATTGAGGGTAAAGTTAAAGAAAGTCAAGTATACAGCAGGAAACCCTAAATATGACATTGTGCAAATTGAAAACTGACAAAGAAATACAAGATAATTTTAACATAGAAGTAAAGAACAAATTTGATTTATTGTCTGATCTAGAGATCCTATTTCAAGATGTAGATGATCAATGGGAAATGCTGAAGAATTCAATCAGTTGTGCAGCAGAAAAAACTATTCCTAAAGTAAAGAAAGTGGGCCGTAAGACATGGATGACTGAAGAAATTTTACAACTAATGGAAACAAGAAGACAGAACAAAAATAATCCTGCCAAATATGAAGAAATTCACAGAAAAGTCAGAACCTTATGTAAGGAGGCAAAAGAAACATGGCTTGAGAAAAATTGCAGAGAAATTGAAGAACAACACAACAGTAAAAATGCGAAACTAATGCACAAAAGAATTCAGGAGCTTACTAATCAAAAAACAAGTACATCAGCAGGCTGCCTAAAGACAAAAGATGGAAGAGTCATAATAGAAAAAGATCAGATCTTACATGTATGGTCAGATTACGGGAAAAACCTTTATGACGATAGCAGAGACGAACAGTATGATGTTTAAAATAATAATGAAGGACCAGCAATTTTGAAGATGGAGGTTCAGAATGCTCTTAACCATATGAAATCTGGCAAGACCCCCGGTTCAGACAGCGTCACAACAGAAATGATTAATGCTTTAGAAGAATATGGAATAGATAAAGTTACCAGTCTGCTTAATACAATATATGATACTGGAAATATACCTCAGGAGTTATGTAATTCTGTATTTATTGCAATCCCAAAGAAATCCGGAGCCTTGGAATGTGATCAACATCGAACAATTAGTATAATGAGTCACATCACGAAGATTTTGCTAAGAATTATCATGCAAAGAGTTAGGAGGAAAATACAACCTGAAATAGGAGAAGAACAATGTGGTTTTGTAGAAGGCAAGGGTACAGTAAATGCTGTGTATATACTGAGAACCGTAATCGAACGTTCTATAGAAGTAAACAAAGATCTACACCTTTGCTTTATTGACTACACAAAGGCTTTTGATAAAGTGAGACATGTCAACATGATAAGGATGCTTGAGGATCTACAGGTTGATGGAAAAGACTTAGACTTGTAAAAAACATATATTGGAAACAACAAGATGCCATAAGAGTTGATAATGAAGTAAGCCAATATCAGCCTATTAAGGGAGGTGTGAGACAGGGATGTGTAATGTCTCCAGATCTGTTTTTCCTGTACAGTGAAAGTAATTTCAGAAATATTGAAGATATGGAAGGAATCAACATTGGGGGACGATGCATCAATAACATTAGATATGCAGATGATACAGTCTTGATTGCAGACAATGAACAGGACCTGCAAAATTTACTAGATGCGGTTGTTACACACAGTGAACAACTAGGGTTAGAATTAAATTGTAAAAAGACACAGATTATGGTCGTCACTAGGAAGAACGAAATACCACAATGTAATATACAAGTAAATAGGAATATTCTTCAACAAGTGAATAGGTACAATTATCTTGGAACAGTAATAACATCTGATGGGAGATGCCTTGAAGAGATTAGAACAAGAATCGCCATGGCAAAAGTAGCCTTTAGCAAGATGAAAAACATACTGACCAATAAAAACGTGTCAATTGAAACGAGAAAAAGAGTGTTGAGATGCTACATAGAACCTGTACTCTTATATGTGAAGCTTGGACAGTCAGGCTGAAAAACATCTGATGGCTGTAGAAATGTGGTTTCTGAGGAAAATGCAAAGAATACCATGGACAGCCAGAAAGACCAATGAACAAGTTCTTCAAGAAACAAATGAAGATCGTAAACTGATTAGAGACATTAGACGTAGACAGTCACAATTTTTTGGGCATGTTATGAGAAGAAATGATCTGGAGAACTTGGTGACAACTGGTAAGATCGAGGGAAACAGACCAAGGGGAAGACCTAGAAGCAAGTACCTGGATGGCTTGCCCTTGTGGCATGGTCGAGACAGAAACATTGAGCTGATCCACGACTCTGGTGATCGAGTGAGATGGCAGAACATGACGCCCACGCTTACCGGCATGGCACATGATGGATGGATGGGTGGCCAAGCATTATATCTAAAGCTATACGAACAAATAATAAAAATCTGGAGGACTGAAGAATTACCCCATGACTGGAAAGAGTCATTATTGATACCTATCTTTAAGAAAGGAGACAAGTTCCAGTGTGAAAATTATAGAGGAATATCACTACTGTCCATAAGCTATAAGATACTATCCGCGGTATTACTAAATAGACTAAAACCATATTCAGAATACATATTGGGTGACTACCAGGCGGGTGTTAGACAAAAAAGATCAACAATAGATCAGATATTTATCTTACGACAAATAGCCGAGAAAAATTGGGAATATAAAAGAGATCTCCATAACATTTTTGTGGATTTTAAAAAGGCTTATGATAGTGTCCATAGGAATAGTCTATGGAATGCTATGCGGGAATTTGGAATACCAAGGAAGTTAATCAACATGACCAGACTATGCATGGAAGATACTTATAATATAGTCACATACAAAGGCAGAAAATCAGACCCTTTCCAAATAACATCTGGCTTGAAACAGGGTGATGCACTATTGCCGCTGCTCTTCAATCTGGCTCTAGAGAAAGTTGTAAGGAGGGTAAAGGAGGAATGTGATATTGGAGGAACATCCAGGCTGCTTGGTTATGCAGATGATATAGATATTATAGGGGAAAATGAACAAAAGACATTGGAAATATTGACTCACTTAAAGGAAAAAGCCCAACAGATGGGGCTGATTATCAACCAAGATAAGACAGAATATATGGTAATTTCAAGAGAAGGAATGGCTAAAAACTCTGGCCACATACAAATAGATAATATGACCATTAAAAGAACGGAAACATACAAATACCTGGGTACAATCTTCAACTGCTCCAACATCATAAGGGAAGAAATACAAACTAGAATAAATTCTGGAAATAAGCTATACTATGCACTTTTCTACTAAAATCAAAGGCGCTATCTCGTAACACCAAGATCACAATATACAAAACACTGATCAGACCAGTTGTGATGTATGGCTCTGAAACCTGGAGTACAACGAAAGGAGACGAAGCCTTGCTACAAACCTTTGAGAACCAAGTTTTAAGACGCATCTTTGGACCCATTAGGGATACACAAAGTGGAGAGTGGAAAAGAAGAAGCAACAAAGACATTTATGATCTGTTTAAGTCCCTGCTAATCACTGGTATCATGAAGGCTAATAGACTACAGTGGCTGGGGCATATAGAAAGAACGGAAGATAATAGGGAAACAAAACTCGCCTACACTCAGGAAATAAATGACCGTAGATCCCGAGGTAGACCATGAAGACGGTGGAGAGATAATATACATACAGACCTACAAGCACTTGGAATCAACGACTGGCAAGAGAAGGTCAGCCAGAGAGACGAATGAAGACGGATTGCATCTGCAGCAAAGAATCTCAATGGCTCGGAACGCTGAAGAAGAAGAAGAAGAAGAAGAAGAAGAAGAATACTACATGAAAACAGCAGCATGAACACATAATCACTTGTCTGAATCAAAGTAAAAGTTCACGCTACCATCTCTGGTGCTATCCACATATAAATTTAGAAATGTGGAATTTTTTTTTTTTTCCATTAAAGATATTATTTTATTGTTGTATTTTTTAAAACTGTGAATATACTAATTAAAGGAGAAAAAATCAATGTTACAAAGCACAGTTTCCTGGCCAGCGTGGAAATGGTATGACATCCTTTACATTTTGGGCTCCCAGCAGGGTCATTAGGAGTCTTTCAAAGCCCAAACCAAAACCACCATGTGGACAAGAACCAAATTTACGTAAATCAAGAAACCTGAGAGAAATTGGTTGTAAAAATCAGAATAGATATCTCTACATTCAACCATCTCTTAAAGATAAATCTTCTTCTTCCTCTTCTTCAGCGTTCCGAGCCATTGAGGTTCTTTGCTGCAGATACAATCCGTCTTCATTCGTCTCTCTGGTTTACCTTCTCTTGCCAGTCGTTGATTCCAAGTGCTTGTAGGTCTGTATATGTATTATCTTTCCACCGTCTTCTTGGTCTACCTCGGGATCTACGGTCATTTATTTCCTGAGTGTAAGCGAGTTTTGTTTCCCTATTATCTTCCATTCTTTCTATATGCCCCAGCCATTGTAGTCTATTAGCCTTCATGATACCAGTAATTAGCGGGGACTTAAACAGATCATAAATGTCTTTGCTACTTCTTCTTTTCCACTCTCCACTTTGTGTATACCTAATGGGTCCAAAGATGCGTCTTAAAATTCGGTTCTCAAAGGTATGTAACAAGGCTTCGTCTCCTTAGTAGTATATTATGGTTTCCAGACCCCATTTTTAAGGCTGAACTGGTAGGCTGAAAGGGTTTATGAAGGAAATATGTGGAAAATGTCGACTCGGTAAAAAAATTTTTTTGTGGGAACGGGTTTTTTTGGCGGCGTGTGGGAACGAAATTTTTGGCGCTGCGTGGTGGGAAAATCTGTAAAAGTAATTAAGGTAAAAGTAGTTGGTGGGAATAGAAAGGTTGTGAGTTCGGATGAGGGGTATATATTTTAGAAAGGAGTATATGAATGTATGCGTGGTGATGTATAAACAAGGGTGTGATGGGTCGTGGTTTCTACTCATGGGTTGGTTATATGGTGGTGGCGTAGACATAATGTGTATGTGTGGTGAGTAATGTATAAACAAGGGTGTGATGGGTCGTGGTTTCTACTCATGGATATATGGTGGTTATGTATATGAATGTATTAGTATGCGTGGTGTAGTGATGTATAAACAAGGGTGTGATGGGTCGTGGTTTCTACTCATGGGTTGGTTATATGGTGGTGGCGTAGACATAATGTGTATGTGTAGTGAGTAATGTATAAACAAGGGTGTGATGGGTCGTGGTTTCTACTCATGGATATATGGTGGTTACGTATATGAATGTATTAGTATGCGTGGTGTAGTGATGTATAAACAAGGGTGTGATGGGTCGTGGTTTCTACTCATGGGTTGGTTATATGGTGGTGGCGTAGACATAATGTGTATGTGTAGTGAGTAATGTATAAACAAGGGTGTGATGGGTCGTGGTTTCTACTCATGGGTTGGATATATGGTGGTGGCGTAGACATAATGTATTAGTATGTGTGGTGATGTATAAACAAGGGTGTGATGGGTCGTGGTTATACTCGATGAAGTAAGAGATGGTTACTATCATCTGAACAGTGTGATAGTAGTGAAGGTAAAGGGTGGTATATTCACCGATTACAAAGGAAATCTTATAAAGTTATAATGGGTGTCATTTGATGGTAAGGGGTGGATATTAATGATCAAGTAGGAGTGATATAGGGGTGGTCATAAATATAATAAGAGGTGTTCGCAATTACACACTGGTCAACCAGTGGTCAAGCAATGGTCAAGTAAGGGTCAAGTAGTCAAGTAAGGAAATTTTAGGGAAAAGTGATTGTAATGAGATGGTGATGATTAAAGAGTGGTAAATTAGAGGTCAAGCAGTGGTCAAGAAGTGGTCAAGTGGTCAAGTAAGGAAAATTTTAGGGAAAATTGGTCGTAGTGACATGGTAATGTTTAAATTAGTGGTAAATTAGTGGTCAATTAGTGGTCAAGTAGTGGTCAAGCAGTGGTCAAGCGGTGTGTAAGTGAGGAAAATTTTAGGGACATTTTAGGGAAAAGTGATTGTAATGATATGGTGATGACTAAAGAGTGTAAATTAGTGGTCAAGCAGTGGTCAAGCAGTGGTCAAGTGAATAAATTTTAGATGAAAGTAGTTGTAGCGACATGGTGATGCTTAAAGGGTGGTAAATTAGTGGTCAAGTAGTGGTCAAGTGGTGGTCAAGTAGTGGTCAAGTGGTCGAGTGACCACTTAAATTGTAGAGGACGATGTGCCTAAGATTATGGTAGTGATTAAAGTGATCGATGACGTGGTCAAGCAGTGGTCAAGCAGTGGTCAAGTAGTCGAGTGACCACTTAAATTGTAGGGGAAAGTACGTATAGTGCAATGGTGGTGGGTAAAGTGAGGAAGAATCACTAGTAATGATAATAGTACTACCAATATTAGCGACAAGAATATTAGCTGGTACGTTGTTATTATACTATATTTTTGTGGGGTGTGTAAAAATCATACAAAGAGGGTCATACAACCACAAGTACACACATTTACACACTTGTACATACAGACACAGAAGTACAGAAATCCATACCATTACTACTGTCATCACAACTATACACCCATACAGACACGAGTACACACATACAAGCACAAAGTCAACCACACACAGCTATAAAACAACCACTCAAGTACAAACACAAAGACAACCATACACAGGCACACCCATCGCCTAGGATTACTACTGTCATCACAACTACACACCCATAATCAATTACACAAATACACACCTACAACCACAAAGACACCCAAGTACACACATGTACACACTTGATACACACAAATACAAAGACAACCATACACAGACATAGTTCTCTTGGCAGAAACGGGAAAAATGCTACCATTGATGTGTGTAATGATAAGAATTCATAAACATTAGGTCACAGTATTAAGACTTCTTCAATGTGACAGCCAGAAAGATTGAGGGGAAGAGAGGCGGAGGCAGACCAAGAGAAATTATGCTGGATGGATTGAGATAGTGGCATGGAGGAATATCATCAGCAGAGTTGATCCAGAAAACCAAGGACCGAGATCTGTGGAGAGTCACGAATGTCCACGCCAGCTGGCATGGCACTTGATGATGATGACAAGTATTAAAAGGTAGAATTGACATCTTCCCTTCCTCACTTCCACTCCTTAGAGAAGCTTATAGTACCAACTTTACATGGCTGCGTCAACCCTGCTCACAGCAGAAGTGAATGCACATCCCTTGGGCATGTGGTGAGACGGGGGAAACACTAGAGCACATCATGACACCAGGAAAGCCATGATGGAAGAATCATAATGTACAACCATCAGAAAAAGGGCCCATGGTGATGATGACCAGGAAAGTCAGAAGGGAAGACCTAGAGAGACAATACCAGACATACTGGCCCACTGACATGGAGGAAAATCTATCTCAGAAATGAATTAGAAGAGTATATGAGACAAGAGGCTTTTAACATTCCATTCTACCATGACCCCTACCCCCTTCAACCTCAGAAAAGAAGTTATATTAGGGTTAATAATCATGTGACTGAGTCAGCCACAAATAGGATATTAATTTGAAGACGATGATTGTTGTCCGAAGAGGGTAATGGCTTAACTTTGAACATAATCAATGATCAATACCATACAGCATGGCTAAAGCTTAAATGGTGTGGGGAACACTTTCCAATTTCAACTGAGGTTGAACCAACTTTCCTTACAATCTCTGCACTATCCACTACACCATTTTGACCCTGGCAGAACAACTACCCATTTCAACTCTGCCAGGTCCAAACAGCTGATTTATGAACCCACTCTTTACTTGGTTTCAATAAACCTGGCACAATGCAAAAATATCTGAAAAAACAAACTGGATGAATGCAGAAGAAAAAGAAGACTCGACCATGCCATGTGGCCAAGCCATCCATGTATTTACTTCTCTGCCTTCCCCTTGTTCTCTTCCCCTCGATCTTGCCAGTTGTCACCCGGCTTACCAATGCAGACCTCTGGTGGTCAATTCCTTAGAGTAGTGGAATATTTTGATTGACCAATAGGCTTCTTGACCAGGCAAATGAAATTGAGGAAAACATAAAAACACACAGAGAAGAGAACTAGAGACAGAAATGAATAGTACCAGGAGAACATGAATGGACTTGCGAGGGATAGCACAAGATAGGACAGCTTAGCGTGAGTTTGTTCAAGACCCTGCCCAGTTGTGTGTTTTTGTGGGATCACATGGGAATGTGATCCCATACAGCTTCATGGTGTCTGTGTGTTTCAGGTCTGGAGGGAAATCAGACTTTTGTTTCCACTTTCCTTGTCCCATTATCTGTGATTTCTGTATATTTACTTTGGCTCCACTGCCTTTTCCAAAATGGGTAAAGGTGTGGATTATGTTCCTTATTGAGATGTTGCTAGTGGGGAAGAAGGCAGTGTCATCTGCATAAGCGACAAGCTTCTGCTCTCCTATCTCATGCAGGAAGGTTCCTTTAATACTAGTGTCTTGCCTTATCTTCTCTAATAAAGGTTCTAGGGTGAGCACATACAGGAGTGGTGATAAGGGACATCCCTGTCTTACATATCTAGTGAGCCTGAAGCTATCTGTCAGTGAGTGGTTCACCAACACTTTGCTCTCAGGGTTTTTGTACAAGATCTGTACCCACTGTCTCAAAAAATGTAGATGTACGCTAAGAAGCGAAAGATTTATACGTTGTGAATATAAACCAGAGTATGCGTAACTTCCGTTTAGACAGACGAGGCCTAACAGATAAAGAAATACATAATTTACTAAACATTATTTATTATACAATAACTTGGTGCCTACAACTTTAAATAATATTCAAAACTGTATATAGCTTTTATGATGGTAACATTCAATGTATACTTTCTAGAATATGAATAACATTGTTACAGAAATAAACATATACTTCTCTTGCAAAATAGCTGTCAGTACAAATATAGTGAAATCTATAATTGTTTCCCTTGATTGCTAAAGCCGCAATATGACTTCAACCAAGATGCAATTATTTCCCTTGTAGTAAATAAAATTAGTTTCATATCCTTTACAGGGCCGGCATTCCTGGTCTAGGTGTTACACGACTTTCTCCGTAATCCAGCACACTCTCGTAACGTGATGTGACGTGCGCGAGAATTGGTAGCGGTTCTCTCCGCGTCTGTAACTTATGGGGTATGTGAGCCGGTCGCTCAGAAAGCAATGGCAAACCACCGAGCGCAATTCTGCCAAGAAATTCAACAATCAGCTAAAAGATGCTGATGTTGACAGCGATGTCCTGTAAAGGATATGTGGAAAAAAAATCCTTTACATGGCGTTGCAGTCAACACCAGCATGTTCTGCTGTTGTGATCTCTTGGCAAGCCCACGCTCAGCAGTCCTCCATCGCTCTCCGAATGACCGGCATCCATACCACTTCGTAAAACACCCAACGCAAGACGGTTTGCTGCCAAATCGTCTGCAGCTGTGTTTCTAACGCGGGTATGCGGGATTACGAATTGCGTCTGTAACTCCTTCGCCTCGTAGCGAGAAAAACAAAATTATTCGCGTACTAACAAACCATTCTGTACACGACATCTTTTTAAGGTTGGTGCTGTTTAGCTTGTCCTCTGATGTCCACATTCCCCCCCCCCCCCTCCCCTTGTCAGCTCCCTTGGAACCTCTGTATTCTATTTATTTATTTATTTATTTTTGTTGCATGATTATGACATAGTCATGTACCACTCGAGCCGAAGTGCAGTAAGAACACAAGAAGGTATATCAGATATGTTTTAGCGCTCGTTTTAGTTTGCTGTCGTCACTCTCTGTTATATTGTCCTGATGTCCGTTCAATTTCAACTACAGGGACATTGTCGCAATCTTGTTAATATTTGTACAATACGTTGCAAGCAGATGTGCAGCATTCCATAATTTTCGCTACAGTCCAATATTTTATCTAGTTTCTTCTTCTTCTTCTGCGTTCATCTGGAGTTTTTTTTTTTTCCTGACGTGATTGCGTTGTGCCTGTTTACAGCAGAGCTGCGTTCTTGCGCCATTAGGCCGACACATACAACTTCTGCGGTTATCTAGTTTCTGATGGTAGGATTTCGACAAATTAAAGATTTCAAAATAAAGAAAAGTTGCATTGAAACTGAAGTTTACGACTCTACAGAACCAAACATCTGTAAAAGATAAGGTTACCTCCCTGTGATAAAACAAATTTGTTGTTAGTGCGCTTGTCTACTAAAACGGGTCGGTTTCGGTTTCAATCCCCAGCAGCAGCAGGTTTACTGCTTTTTCAACCAGGACAACTGTGGCACCGACCCAGACTAATTAAAATGCAATGGCATCGTCACAACGTGAAGACAATTGACATGTAGGAGAAGCATGGGGGGACAAAGAGAGAAGATTCGCTCGTCATTGGTTGGGGAAGTAAACGACAAGTACCCCAGAAGTGGTAGTTGGTTCACACAATGGCGTGGTAATTAAACAAGCTGACCCACACGCAAAAGTCAGTCCAGTTTGGGCAACGTTTGAGTTCAAAGAGAAAAAGAAGACAATTTTTACGTGTAGTAGATTGCCGTTGTTTGCTGAACTACAGACGCTCATACCATCGAAATCAACGCAAGGCCGTCTGCTTTCAAATCGTCTACGGCTGATTTCGAACCTTTGACGTCGAATGTCGGGGAATTGTGGAAGGCGTTTACTACACCTAAGCCACAGAACCGGCTAGTTCAATTAAATGAAGATGAACTATGAAATTGTGCCTGTTTTTTTTTTAAATGTCCTTCGCAGGACATTGCTATCAACCCCATGTTGATCTTCTAGGCCAGTGGTTCTCAACCAGTGGAGAATTCCCCCCATTCACCCAAAAGTGGGGGGGGGGGGGTTTTAGTGTTTCCGGGAAGGGGGGGGGGGGTTAAGACCACAGATTGGCAGACTCAAACTGGCTTCAGGCACAATATCCTGGTTTTCTATTGAGCGTTTTGTTTGATGAAGCACAATTTTCTGGCATTCTGGTGTCGTGTATTAAGTGACAATTCTTTGACGTTTTAACTGTTTGTTTATTGCAATATGATTAATCTGGTGTGTTAATAAAATATTGTGAACTATAAAAAAGAACGTGCTTTTATTTAAGTGTTAATATCCATCAGCATATTCATTTGCCATTAAATGTATAAAACCATACTATAAAATTAATCTATGCATGTAAGGGTTATGTACAAATATGGAAGAAAACAAGGATTTTCAGTATTATAAGCATGTTATTTTGAATGCACCTTTTGAGGCTGACAATTTTTGAAAGGGGGAATTTCGTCTTTCGTTAGCTGGAAAGAGGGGAATGACATTCTGACATATGGTGAAAGGGTGCATGGGCCAAAAAAAGGTTCAGAACCACTGTTCTAGACAAATAGTACGTTCAGTAGCATGCCTGAAAGGGACGCAAAGAATAATAACACTGTAACCGCTTAAAGTCGCTTTAAAGTCGACAGGATCAACTTCATTGCACCGGGTCTTATCCCATATGGCTCGGTATCTTTCCGCAGCGCGGAAAGCGTCGCACAAGGCACGAACTCCGTAGCTCTAGCGACTCCCACAAGAGTCTCCAAAAAATTTCATTCGTGAACCGAAGGATGCGGCCCGGATTCGAACCCACAACCTTCGGAACCCCAGTCAAACGGCTTGACCACTTCGCCACGGAGACTCTCTTGCAACTGAGTTGCACATAATCGTCGCCATCATCATCACCACTACCAAGCAAGACCTTGCCAGAATGTCACTCTCACTGTGTTCCAAGATTCTCAAACCTTTGCCCATTCTCCTGCCCCATTATTTTCACGTCCAGGGTGTCTACGATGTCACGTGTCCATCCTTGTGCTATGCGATCCCTGGCTCTGATTTCAGGAACCATGCCTGCCTTCACTGTCCTTTCTCAACAACTGAGGGTTCAAATGAAAACCTTAGATTTTTTTTTTAAAGTTACTTCATTTTTGTGTGGGACCAGGTGGAGAAAGCGGGAGAGCAGACTGAGAACCCGCATGTAGAGAGAATGATATGACGGGGAATTGGCAGGGGTTCTGGACGAATCCCAAAACTGAGAGGGAAGACCGGGAGAACTTTCTATCAGAAGGCAGTTAAAATAATTAGCAGTATGACTCTTATCTGGCTGTTGAATGAAGGGACGGAGCGCGTGTAGGAATGTACTGAGACAGTGATGTCGTTTCTTAACTCAACTCACCTCATTTTTGTGCCGGTTTTGATGTAATGATAATTGACAGCACCTCCAAGATTTAAATAGTCATGGTAGCATTTCTGCATCCTGCAAATAAATGACTGATAAATGAACAAGAAACGGATCCTGCACAATGAATGACTGATAAATGAACAAGAAATGGATCCTGCACAATGAATGACTGATAAATGAACAAGAAACGGATCCTGCACAATGAATGACTGATAAAATAAACAAGAAATGGATCCTGCACAATGAATGACAGATAAATGAACAAGAAATGGGTGAGAGCTCAAGATGAGTGGCCGTACAGATGCAGCTGTGGTGGAGTAACTATTCATCTACTCACAAAAGAACATTTCACATAAATGCACTAAACCACAAAATAATAAATACAACTCCATCAACACTTCATCATTTGAGTATTGGTTTATCTTTTATCAGTATTCAACTACTATTCAACAAAAGAACACAGAATTGCTACTTACAATACCAACATTGGCAAGCAAATTCAAATAATTACAAAGTGTGTTTTAACAATAGCCCCACAGAATCTATGTACAAACTAGTGTTTCAACAATTGCCTCACAGAACCTGTGTATAAACTAGTGTTTCAACAATTGCCTCACAGAATCTGTGTAAAAGCTAGTGTTTCTTGACAACTGACGGACCTAGCAGCCTCATTAAGTCAACACAGTTGGCACAGACATCACTGGTTTAAAAATATAGACTTTTGGCACTGGCTATCTGAAAGGACACCACCTGCAATGACAGCTCATATGCTACTGAGAGGGTCTACAGGCTCATGTGATTTGGTGGCTACCAATAGTTCTCTTGGCAGAAACGGGAAAAATGCTACCATTGATGTGTGTAATAATAAGAATTAATAAACATTAGGTCACAGTATTAAGAGTTCTCCAATGCATTGGAGAACATAGTGACAGCCAGAAAGATTGAGGGGAAGAGAGGCAGAGGCAGACCAAGAGAAATTATGCTGGATGGATTGAGATGGGGCATGGAGGAATATCATCAGCAGAGTTGATCCAGAAAACCAAGGACCGAGATCTGTGGAGAGTCATGAATATCCACGCCAGCTAGCATGGCACTTGATGACGATGACAAGTATTAAAAGGTGGAATTGACATCTTCCCTTCCTCACTTCCACTCCTTAGAGAAGCTTCTAGTACCAACTTTACATGGCTGAGTCAACCCTGCTCACATCAGAAGTGAATGCACATCCCTTGGGCACGTGGTGAGACGGGGTAAACACTAGAGCACATCATGACACCAGGAAAGCCATGATGGAAGAATCATAATGTACAACCACAAGAAAAAGGGCCCATGATGATGATGACGAGGAAAGTCAGAAGGTAAGCCCTTTATAGACAACACCAGACAGCCTGAGCCACTGACATGGAGAAAAATCAATCTCAGAAATGAATTAGAAGAGTATATGAGGCAAGAGGCTTTTAACATTCCATTCTACCATGACCTCTACCCTATTCAACCTAACAAAAAAAAGTTATATTAGGGTTAATAATCCTGTGACTGAGTCAGCCACAAATAGGATATTAATTTGAAGACGATGATTGTTGTCCAAAGAGGGTAATGGCTTAACTTTGAACATACTCAATGATCAATACCATACAGCATGGCTAAAGCTGTATGTGGTGTGGGGAACACATCCAATCTCAACTGAGGTTGAATCAGCTTTTCTTACAATCTCTGCACTATCCACTACACCATCTTGACTCTGGCAGAACAACTACCCATTTCAACTCTGCCAGTTCCAGACAACTGATTTATGAACTCACTCTTTACTTGGTTTCAATAAACATGGCACAATGCAAAAACGTCTGAAAAAATACTCTGGATGAATGCAGAAGAAAAAGAAGATTCGACCATGCCACATGGCCAAGCCATCCAGGTATTTACTTCTCTGCCTTCCCCTTGTTCTCTTCCCCTCGATCTTGCCAGTTGTCACCCGGCTTACCAATGCAGACCTCTGGTGGTCAATTTCTTAGAGTAGTGAGATATTTTGATTGACCAATAGGCTTCTTGACCGAGCAAATGAAATTGAGGAAAACATAAAAACACACAGAGAAGAGAACTAGAGACAGAAGTGAATAATACCAGGAGAACATGAACGACGAGAGATAGCAAAAGATAGGACAGCTTAGCGTGAGTTGGTTCAAGACCTTGCCCGACACTTCTAGGGTCAACACAGCCTGACCAGATGGGAACCACAGATAACTTGGAGACAACACAGGCAGCTGACATGACCCCCACCAGATCATCCCACGTGTACCTAACTATATCCTCTAAAACTACCTCAATGGCTTGTACGCAGGGTTATGTTGTACATGCAATATACATGACACACAACAACAGCCCACAATCACACACATATACATGACACACAACAACAGTCCACAATCACACACATATACATGACACACAACAACAGTCCACAATCACACACATATACATGACACACAACAGCAGTCCACAATCACACACATATACATGATACACAACAACAGCCCACAATCACACACATATACATGACACACAACAACAGCACACAATCATACACATATACATGACACACAACAACAGCACACAATCACACACACAGACATGATGCAGCAGTATCATCTGCATCAAAGAAAGACAGTTCTTCTATGTACAATTCAAAAATGCTGTTCAAGCAGGCAAGATGAGGCAGCATTCTCTTGTCTTCCAATACCTCATACCACCAAAACCATTGCAGGGTGAGCTGTTTCCAAATTGCGCATGGCAGATTTTGAACCCTGGACTTTTATGTCTGGAAGTTGTGGAACTGTGTCTCCATCCGCTCAGCTGGTTCTCCTGGGTGAACATATGGAATCCATATGCACATCCTTAGTCCCTATCTCAACTGTTATCTTCGAGTCTGTGCATTAACATCCTTCTTTAGCATGCTAGTGTCTCCAGCCTCAACTCACTGGCGTCATCAGCCTCAACTCACTGGCATCTCCAGCCTCAACTCACTGGCATCTCCAGCCTCAACTCACAGGCATCACCAGCCTTAACTCACTGGCATCTCCAGCCTCACCTCATTGGCATCTCCATCCTAAACTCACTGGCATCTCCAGAGTCTCAACTCAATGGCATCTCCTGCCTCAACTCACTGGCATCCCCAGCCTCAACTCACTGGCATCTCCAGCCTCAACTCACTGGCATCACCAGCCTTACCTCATTGGCATCTCCATCCTAAACTCACTGGCATCTCCAGCCTTAACTCACTGGCATCTCCAGCCTCACTTCATTGGCATCTCTATCCTAAACTCACTGGTATCACCAGCCTCAACTCACTGGCATCTCCAGCCTCAACTCACTGGCATCTCCAGTCTCAACTCACTGGCATCACCAGCCTCACCTCATTGGCATCTCCATCCTAAACATACTGGCATCTCCAGTCTCAACTCAATTGCATCTCCTTCCTCAACTCACTGGCATCTCCAGCCTCAACTCACTGGCATCTCCTGCCTCAACTCACTGGCATCTCCATCCTCACCACATTGGCATCTCCAGCCTCAACTCACTGGCATCTCCTGCCTCAACTCACTGGCATCTCCAGCCTCAACTTACAGGCATCTCCTGCCTCCACTCACTGGCATCTCCAGCCTCAACTCACTGGCATCTCCTGCCTCAACTCACTGGCATCTCCAGCCTCAACTTACAGGCATCTCCTGCCTCCACTCACTGGCATCTCCAGCCTCACCTCACTGGCATCTCCAGCCTCATCTCACTGGCATCTCCTGCTCAACTCACTGGCATCTCCTGCCTCAACTCAATGGCATCTCCTGCCTCAACTCACTGGCATCTAATGCCTCAACTCGCTGGCATCTCCTGCCTCAACTCACTGGCATTTCCAGTCTCAACTCACTGGCATCTCCAGCCTCAACTCACTGGCATCTCCTGCCTCAACTCACTGGCATCTCCAGTCTCAACTCACTGGCATCTCCTGCCTCAACTCACTGGCATCTCCAGTCTCAACTCACTGGCATCACCAGCCTCAACTCACTGGCATCTCCTGCCTCAACTCACTGGCATCTCCTGCCTCAACTCACTGGCATCTCCAGTCTCAACTCTCTGGCATCACCAGCCTCAACTCACTGGCACCTTCTGCTTCAAATCTCTCTCTCTCTCTCTCTCTCTCTCTCTCTCTCTCTCTCTCTCTCTCTCTCTCTCTCTCTCTCTCTCTCTCTCTCATCATGTTCCTCTTGTACATTGCGGTGTCGAGGTGAAGTATAAACTTCGTGAGAGTGCCCGGTTATGGGCTTCGTATATCGACATTCCCATGGATTCTGTTATTCCCTCAGTCCAACGTTTACGTGGTCGGCCTCTTCCTCTGTTTCCATCTGGTCTGTACATCATTGCTTGTTGTGGCATGCTGTTGACTGGTAGCCTACTTGCATGCTTCAAATCACTGGCATTAAATTCTAACTTTTTTTTGGGTTCTTTCTCTCTCACGTATTTATGAAAAAACTATACCTGTATCCACGCATGACTAGGAGTCAAACATACATCAACACAGACACTACCTACAGAGATATATACATACCAATTATATACACACATTTATGTGTATATTTCCACTCTCTCACATACACACGCATACCCACTTATTAACGCAAACACACAACATCCACTGCATAGTGAAATTAGGAAGGTGAAGGGCAGCAGGTTAAAAAGAGGACGGTCGTGGAAGGGTCAAGCCGAAGACATTCTTCAACAGGTGAGTTCACTTGAGGACTTAGAACCTGGCGAGGAGTGGGTGCAAGTGCCAACAGACTTCTGCACATCCTTTTCAGTTTGCATCCAATTAGATAGAAAATGCAGACAAGAAAATCCGGCTGCTGTTGAGGCTGAAGTACAAGCGTTGATTTTCGAGAATTCGCTAGACGGTGACGCGGTCATCTACACAGATGGGTCGGTCGTCCGACAAGTGAGAAGCTCATGGGCCTTTACAGCTCGGGCCGGAGGGAGAATTGTGAAGGAGGACTCTGGTGCTTTCACTGAAACCACAAGTAGCCTGACCATGGAAGTCATGGCAGTAAGTACAGCAATAACATGGCTCGAGACACAGACATTCACTAGGGCTTGTTTCCTTAGCGACTCAATGAACATGATCAAGAGGATAGAGGAGGGGTCGATCCGAAGAGAATGGTTGCTGCCTCTGAAGCGGTCTCGGCTGGCAAAGATTAGTTTCATCTTCGTGCCAGGTCATGCGGGAGTACAAGGAAATGAGCGGGCTGACAAGCTCGCAGGTGAGGCTACTGTGGAGGGCGGACGCGCCATGGACCAGGCTGACATTCTGAATGCTCTACGAGAAGTGAGACTTTTGCGAGAACCAAGTGATGACTGTGAATCTTCAACAATGGCCAGACTGCGGGAGCAGCAAATTAAAAGAGGTGTGGCCAAACAAGAACACTACGCAGGAATCCAAAGAAGATTGATAAACCAACACAGAACTGGCGTCGTTAGCCGCTACACGCTGCGGGATTTGCTGAGGAGGGGATCCGAGCACTTATGGACTGAATGGTTCGATGTGCAACGAGGATGATCTGTCGACTAACTAACTAACGTATATGTACAGACATATCTATATATGTACGAACCAATATAGATTTAGATGTATCTCTATGTTTGTATATCTTATCCAAATCCCACAGCCAAATTTGAAATGTGTATATTACCTTTTGTCTAAGCGGTTTTGAATATTTGTGTGATTTTGTTTTGGACTATGTGCTGTATTATATGTGTGTTGTATGTTCTGAACCTATATGCTACTGAATTTCTACAGGTCCATACCACATACCTGTACTCTGCTAGTGCAGTCAACAATTTTATGTGATTATTTCCTGTGGCTTTTGGTATTGTGTTTAAAAATATTGCCTTGTACATATCTGTCTTCTTTTTGGTGAATATGTTAATTAGTTGTCTTAAAGTGTTTCGTGCAGTTTGTACTGTTGGGCATGTAAAAAAATGTGGTCTTCTGTTTTTTGTATGTTTTGTCGACAGAGTTGACATGGTGATATTCGTTTTGACCTGTGTGCTTGTTTTTCGGTAGTAGGTGTCATGTTAAAGATCAAACGATATGTAATTTCCCTCGCCTTGGGAGTTATGTTTGGGTTGTGGAGATTAGTAAATGTACATGTGTAGTCTTGTATGTAGTATGTTTTCCCTCTTTTAATTCTAACTTGTAGTGAGGGTGCTTGTTATTTAACCAGGTATTTGTAGATTTGGTGTGTTGTCTGGTGTAGTAAGTGCTCACTCCCTCGGAGTGCTTGTATACATGTCTTATAGAATGCTGGTAGACTTCCAAAGTAGTGTGGTGTATTAAGATGTATTTTCCTCAGGTGTTGCAGTCTCATTTCTATATAGTAGAGTGCTAGTGGGTTTTGTTCTGGGTGACTCAGGATGTGTCCTATATGTTGGATTCTCAGCGCTTGAATCCTTGTGTGTATGTCTTGCAGTTCTATTCCTCCTTGTTTCTTGCCTATATGAGTGTCTTATGCAGTAAATTGTGTTGACAAAGATGAAACGTCTGATATGCTTATTGATGTCTGTGATTGTCTGTCTTGGAGGGTCTAGTACTGTAACTAAATATATAATTTTGGGGATAATGAAAGTGTTGACAATTATGCTCCTGCCGAAAATTGTAGATGTCTTGTACTTATATCTGTGTATGAATCACCCAAAATAAACGAGAAGTAGACTGTGAGCTTTACTAAAACATGACTACAAGAGACAATCTTGTATCTGTGTAGCACGTCTATGATTTTTGTGTGTGTGTGTGAGGTTTTGCCATGTTTCTGCGTGTATCTGTCTGGAGTTGCTGTGAAATGTGATGCCATATATCTTAATATTGTCTGTGGCTGTTAGGTCTGGAGGAAAATCGGCTTTATTCCTCCATTTTCCGAGACTCATTATGTGTGATTTGTTTATGTTTAATTTGGCCCCACTCCCTTTACAAAATTGTGTAAATGTATGGAGTATCTTTGTGATGGATGGTTTGTTGGCGGGGAAGAAAACGGTGTCGTCCGCATATGCAAGCAACTTCCGCTCTCCTCCACCTGGTATGAATGTGCCTGTGATGTTGGTGTCTTGTCTGATTGCTTCTAGTAGTGGTTCTAAAACCAGTACATATAGGAGTGGCGACAGATGACATCCTTGTCTCACCGATCTTGTGAGACGGAACTCCGCAGTGAGTGTGTGGTTAACCAACACCTTACTCTCAGGATTCCGGTACAAGATCTCTATCCACCTCCTAAACTATATTCCTAAGTTGCATTGTGTTAATGTCTTGTGTAGATAAGAGTGGGAGTTTCTGTCAAAGGCCTTCTCCTGGTCTAAGGACAAAAGGGAGGCTTGACAGTCTTTCTCCTGTGTGTATGTGATGATGTCTCTAATGAAATGTGTGTGTTTGTGTATGTTCATATATGGTACTCCGCATTGTTGGTCAGGGTGTATGAGTTTTGGCATGTAGGGTCTAAGTTTCTGGGTCAGTGTCTTGGTAAGTATTTTATAGTCTGTGTTCAGTAGTGATATTAGTCTGTAATTTTTCATGTGTGTTTTGTCTGTATTGTTTTTGGGTATGAGTGTGATGTAAGACGTGTTGCAGCTGTCTGGTAGTTGTTGTTTATCAAAGGCGTCTTGGTAGACTTTAAGACGAAGACCAACTAAGACAGACAAGAAGTGTTGGTAGAATTCTATCGTTACATAGTCCGGCCCTGGTGTCTTGTCTTTGTTTATTTTGCTGAGTGCGTGCGTTATGTCAGCCAGTGTTAGTTCTGTGTCTAGTCTGTCTCTGTCTTCATCTGACAGCTTTTTACTGTATTGTAGAAAATTGTCTTGTGTCTGTGTGTCTATTGTCTCTGCTGTAAACAGTTGAGTGTAGTATTGATTGAATGCTTCTGTTATTTGTGCTGGTTCTGTTTGCATATTGCCTTGCATGTCTACTATTTTGCCTATTTGTCTACCACGCTGTATAGTTTGTTCAATTGCCATGTATTGTTTACTGGGTGTCTCTTGTATGATTGTGTTTAGCTTTGTTCTCAGGAGAGCACCCAGATATCTGTGTTGTTGGTGCTGCTCTAGCTGTTCCTCTAGTGTGTGTAAGTGTGGCGCATTACTGTCTGTCTGTTTCGTCAGCTGTATGGCTATTTGTATAAGTTGTTCTTGTCTTAATCTGTCTTTTTGTATGATGGAAGCTAGTTGCTGTGTTCTGCTTCTTATTCTATTTTTTAATAAGTCCAGTATTTTCTGATGTTATCAGTCGGTATGTGGTCGGTGTATGTGTGTAAAAGTTGTGTCATGTATTTAACGTATTTTTCATGCTTAAGAAGAGTGTTGTTAATTTTCCAATGTGGTAAACGTTTAAATGTCTCTGTGTTTATGTTGCTAACTGATGTGTGCTAATATGGCTTTATGGTCTGTGTACTACATGTCTCTTGTAGGTGTCGAGTGTTTATTATGTGGCGTGTTGCGGGTATATATATCTTATCTAATCTTCTTCCCGTGTGGTGTATTTTATCTGTGTGGGTTATTTCTCGTTTATTTGGATGTTTGTGTCTGAATGTGTCTATTAAGGTGTGTGTGTATAAAATGTTTTGCAATGTCTCTAACTGGTTTGTGCCTTCTCTGTTCATTTTCTTCACCCGTGTCTTCTTTTCTCCGCCTACTTTATCCAGTGCCTGTAATACACAGTTGAAATCTCCACATGATGTATGATGTTCTGTCTTCTGTATGTATTTGTGAGTAGTGTGTCAAGTTCTTCATAGAATTGTGGTTGGTGGTTATAATTTGGTTGTGCATGAATGTTGACAATGGTATATGTGTGTGAAGTGTTACTTATTTGTGTTATGTTGATTCTACCTTGGCTATCCCGATTTGTTTTGAGTATGTTCCACCTATCTGATGTTTGTATTATGGCTGCCCCAGACCCTATGTTGTGGACCGCCAAACTGAAAAATGCGTGTCTCAGTCCTAATTGTGTTGTAATTTGTGCACCATGTGTATCTGAATGTATATTTGTCTCTTGTAGTAGGATGAAATCTTGTTTGTATTTGTGTATAAGTGTGCAAATGTGTTGTTGTTTTGTACGTATACCTGCTATATTTAAACATATTATTTTGATGTTGTCACCCATCCCAGTGTCGTGTCCTCCTTTAAAGTGTCGTCCCTGGAGTGAGGAGAGTCGACACCCACATTATAATATTTTTTTTCCCTCTCAATATTCTGGAGAATCCACCAGCTTCCGTCCAACACACTCCCTCAGCCTATGGACACCTTTTCCTGTCACTCTCTCACTGGCGTACTATGCCCCCTCTCATACTTCCCCAACGCAACATACTCAACAACTCTTGCTTCTAAAAATAAACAAAGATTAATTTATTAAAAGAAAAGTGTAACGTATATGAGACGTGTATGTGAAGAAAATGTGTGTCGTGTATTATAACATAAATGTATGTGTCAGCCCTCAAAGTTCAGGATCATAGTGTACACATCATGGCAAGGATTACACGACATCATACGAGTCAGCACACAAGACCTCACCGAAGTCGTATCCCTCTCTCTAGACATGTCCTCTTCCAGGAACTTTGATGACCATGAGATCTGAATCCCATGTAAATATAGTCCTTGAAAAAAACCTATGATAGTTCCTAACACAATGGTTCCTAATAGTTTTAGAGAAACCACGATCTCATAATTCTGCACAGTGAAAAATCATGGAACGCTGTCTCATGAACATGACGGTTTCTTCTAGCGAAATGTTCTATATTTTCACTCTTAAACAGTCATAGTCTAGACTAAAATGGCTTGCTTTATTTACTAGATATTGTCTGACAGTTCTGATTTCCTTGGTACATGGAACAACTACACTTCAATGTTTGGTTTCATCTAATGTGAACATCAGTTCCTACTGATCTAGTTCCACGTGGGCTGAACATCCATCACTTCAGGTGTGTTAACGATTGGTATTCACTCATGTAGGATACATATACCATTAAGCTCCACCGAGCAATGTTTATTAACTTCTTCCGTTGTGAAAGTTGCTGACCCATCTCTCCACATCATAATCTATCCGGGATCGGATGTTACATTGGGTCCGGGTTCTTCATTCCAACCAGAGGAACCTGTAACATAAATCATATAACCGGTGATAGTCACCCCGTCACTGATCTCTATTAGATGATCGTGGGCCATCGGCCTCGCTCAGAAAATATAATGAACCTACTCTGTCATGGACAGATGACTGAACACATATGGTATCATCAGGCCAAGACAAGAAAAAAAAATCAACAAACAGCATGCGGAACCCCGCCCACCAGGGATACCTACTGGAATCTCCCAATTATCCCTCATTACTCAATTCTCCACTAGTAAAGCTTATCAACACTTCACTAATCTATTTTCAACTAACAGAGCCAAGTATCACTTCCCTACTCTAGTTAGTTTTCCACTAACAGTGCTAATCATCACACTATAGTTTAACAAGGCTACAGTCTATATTAATTAGAACTAATAGACTATATTGACTACCTTATGCAAAAACCGCCTCATTCCCGGGATGGCTACTACACTTTGCAATAACGGCACATGCTAGTTAATGTGAAATTATTCTAACACTGTAGAGCTCTCCCACAAACACGTCCATCCTAATCCACGGTTTTTGGTCAACTCCCCATCTCCAATCATGGTTTTCTGGCTAACCCCTAAAATTGGTCACGTGATATGGGTGACGTCCTGCAGGTGTTATTTGCGCATATCATCCATTGTCAAGAATCGATTTTTCCTGGCTTTAGTCCTTGTCAAAGTTGTCATCACTTGTTTAGATTCCCAAAACAAGCCATGCGAGTTCCTGTATACTCCCAACAACAGTGGCAAATAACCAGCCGTCAATCTTCTCGATGTTCCGGAAACTAAGAATTGACATATGTACTGTTACTTCCGTGCTAAGTACTTCCGTTTTACCTCTGATATGTTTATGACTTGTCAAAGTGATATATAATTCAGCGCACTCACTTCCTCTATACCTCTGCCCCTGTTTAATTTTGTCCGACAGGTGATGGCCAACATCCGATTGCCACTATGACCCCACTGCTTCCATCTGTATTCAAATGTTGACAAACTTGTCAAGGCGATGTCGGGAATCGTCTCCCGCACTTCCGAGTGTGGCCAATCCGTCAACCATATGTACAAGTACAACTGTTATTTCTGCCCGACCTGTTTTGGAAACACGTGCAGCCACAACTATGAATGTTTTCTCTGTATTAGTTGAAACACTTGTTGCTTAGCAGATAGTCCGGTTAATCAAAAAATCCTCTATAATAATCAACCGGTTAAACACACGGTTTTATTTTGTGACACCCAGTATCAAACAAAAAATGTTGTTGAGTATAAATTGACAATTGACATTAATAATAAGATAAATTTTCTTTAAAAAACAATGGTTGTATGTAGCTGTTTAGTGTGGTTTTGTTGTTTCTGGATTCTCTTCATCGTCTGTGTCGGTGGGGATAAATAATTTTCGTAAAGATATGTTGTCGTCTTCATTTGTGGTCTGATTTTGTCCGTTTGTTTGTTTTTTTTCTGTGGGGATGTCTTGTTTGTTTACGTTCTTTGGTGTCGCTATGGAAGACTCTTCCTCACAATCACTGTTTTCTGTGTTTTTCTGTCTTCTATTGCGCTTGTTATGTGTGACTTCCTTGAAACCTTCTGTCGTATCTGCTTCTTTGTCGTTTGTAGAGGACTCCTCCTCCTCCTTTTGGTCTTTCTCCTTGGTCGATGTCGTTGGTGGGTCTGGGTTTAGGGTCGTAGCTTGTTTCGATTTTGCCTGGGTCGGTGGGACAGGCTGGGTAGATTGTCTTTTTAACAGTTCTGGCATAGGCTTGTTATGTGTGACTTCTTTGAAACCCTCTGTCGTATTTGCCTCTTTGTTGTTTCTAAAGGAGGCTTCCTCCTCCTTTTGGTCTTTCTTCTTGATCGAGGTCGTTGGCGGATCTGGATTTGGGGTCGTACCTTGTTTCGATTTTGCCTGGGTGGGCGGGGCAGGCTGGGTGGGTTGTCCTTTTAACAGTCCTGGCAGAGCTGGAAACTCATCTAGGTTGTTTATGGTTGGTGTTGGCTTTGTTGACTTAGTTGGACATTTACTAGACCAATGTTAATCTTGTCCGCATGTCAGGCAGACTGTCCTCTGCCGTGGCATGGTCACCAGGATTCTATGATTCCGAATTTTCTGCCCTCCTTTTGCTGTTATATTGACATAGTGTGGTATGGTTTGCCCTTCTGTAGGATGTACCAAGGCTCCGCATTTCCCTGCTGAGTTTTTAATTCTGAAAACCACAGGCTCAGGGTCGCCTGGTATTTCTTTCACTATTGTCTTCACACCTTCTTCTTTCATTGTTGCTAAAATCCAGTGTAAGGTTAATCTCTTGTTCTCTTTCTCTGCCTGTTGTATTTCTATTGTCATTTCTGGGTTATTTAAAGTTATGGTTTTCCCAAGGAGTGTCTCTGAAACAACATAAAAGAACCACTTTGTTGGGTTTTCATACCTATAAAGCTCACCGAGTTCGTTTATCGGTACACCCCCGGGGCCGATCAAAGTACCTCCCACCAGTTCGGCGGTTGATCTGGCCGCTCCTGGGCCTCTCAACGAGACCAACAGCGTTTTGGGTAGGTGCATGGTATCCTCCTCAAAAGAGTCAAGGTCGACGCTTACCTCAGACACTTGGTTAGTACCGGTGTTAGACGCGGATACTTGACTGAATAGTCTTCCATCGATAACACGGCTCACCTGAGTAGAGTCCATTTTGAATTTCACAAACTTTCTGCTATCGCAATAAATTCACTTGATGATCCAACGATAAGACACACAAAAGAAAGTCAATTCACTATTTTAGCACATGAAACAGATCACTCACATAATAGTACATGATAACAATACTACATGAAAACAGCAGCATGAACACATAATCACTTGTCTGAATAAAAGTAAAAGTTCTGATGCTATCCACATATAAATTGAGAAATGTGGAATTGTTTTTATTCATTAAAGATATTATTTTATTGTTGTATTTTAAAAAATTGTGAATATACTAATTAAAGGATAAAAAAGCAATGTTACAAAGCACAGTTTCCTGGCCAGCGTGGAAATGGTATGACACCCTTTACATTTTGGGCTCCCAGCAGGATCATTAGGAGTCTTTCAAAGCCCAAACCAAAACCACTATGTGGACAAGAATCAAATTTACGTAAATCAAGATACCTGAAAGAAATTGACTGTAAAAAACAGAATAGATATCTTTACATACAACCATCTCTTAAAGATAAATAGTTTTATTTAATTCAGAAATGCATAAATATTTCATTTGACTAGTTTCTCCCCAAAGTATAAATGATATGAAATAATTTTAAAATTGATAAATACAACCACAAATATGGTCTAATACAGCGGATAGGCGGTTCATCTGATTAAGCCTTGTATTGTTGTTTTGTTTCTGGTCATGGTTTGCACATGCAGTTTCCTCACTTAGATTTGTAGTAAATGGTCCATCGCCCAGCTGAGTTGAGGTGAGTGCTTTTTGCAACACTGTGGGTAATGTGGAATGATTTTACATTTATCCATGGTGGTTTGTGTTCTGAACTGCATGTATAGAAAAATCGTAGGAGGCTGGTTGCTGAACTAGCTGGTTCTCCTTATGCAGTAATGTGTGAGAAACTGCTGGTTTTCCATAGACTTCCATCACCAGAGTGTCCTGGAGAAAATATCCAGCAAATACTTACAACCCGTGACCTATGAATCGATGCATGCCATTCTGCGCGTAGCATGCCAGTCTTTACCTTTGTCAGCATGCTTTGTGAATCAGTAACAATCTCTGGTGCTATCGAAATATTTTTTTTTTTTTTAACAGAGATCTATGTTTGTGTTTTATTGACTACATTAAAGCATTTGATAAGGTGAAACACGAAGAATAAATAGAATGTCGCTTAAAAAGTCGATGGCGTCGACTTCATTGCACCGGGTTTTTTCCCATGTGGCTCGGTCTCTTTCCGCAGCGTGGAAAGCGTCGCACCAAGCACGAACTCCGTAGCTCTAGCGACGACCCAAAAGAAGTCTCCGAAAATTTTCACTTGTGAACCGAAGGACGCGGCCCGGAATCGAACCCACAACCTTCAGAGCCCGAGTCAAACGGCTTAACTACTTCGCCACGGAGGCTCCCAAATATAATGTTTTTTTTTATAGAAAGGACAATTTAAACACAAATTGTACCGATATAGTAGTAGTAGTAGTAGTAGTAGTAGTAGTAGTAGTAGTAGTAGTAGTAGTAGTAGTAGTAGTAGTAGTAGTAGTAGCAGCAGCAGTAGTAGTAGTAGCAGTAGTAGTAGTAGTAGTAGTAGTAGTAGTAGTAGTAGTAGTAGTAGTAGTAGTAGTAGTAGTAGTAGTAGTTGTAGTAGTAGCAGCAGCAGCATCGGCGGCGGCGCCAGCGGCAGCAGCAGCGGCGGTAGTAGTAGTAGTAGTATATGTAGTAGTGGTAGTAGTGGTAGTGCATAAAACTTCTATCATGGACTGCTCCAATGGGAGAATATAGTTATCAGCGCATCATATTATTGACCTGTCTGTAAAGATATGTCCAATACTATCAATTCAAAAACCAATTGAATTAAATTAAATTATTAAAGTGACATATATGATACAATGTTTTACATTGGTATTATATTCTAACCATCTCATTCTCTCAGTCTTTCATTCGTTTAGGAGCTTGTAGTTGTACTCGATATTGTTGTAGTGTGTTATGATATAGTTAAACTTAACACAGTTCATGTTATGTGTGTTATGTTGTTTGGAAAAACATGATTATATTTTGCAACTTTGGAACGATTAAAATTTCTATTGGATATTCGTGACCTTTAGCAGATGCTTCTTAATATATCGTTATACCTTATTCACATTCGTTCTGTTATATGATGATGGTAAATGAATGGTTTGTTTCTCATCTTAATAGTGACTGATTCGGTGGTGGAATCAAATGGTGGTACAATGAATGATTATGTATGTCGATGTGTTCCTGATATGATGGTGTAACGCAATGATGGTATGATAGATGATTACGACCATGTATGTGTTCATGATTTGATGGTGTAATCATGGTTACCGGAATGTTAGTCATATATTCATGTTGATGGAGTGTTAAATGTGTATGTGTTCATGACGTGATGGTATGATTCTGAATGGATGGAAATATTGCTACCGATGTTGTACGTTGTGAAGAGAAACCAGAGTATGCGTAACTTCTGTTTAGACAGACGTGGCCTAGCAGATAAAGAAATACATAATTTACTAAACATTATTTATTATACAACAACTTGGTGCATAAAATTTTAAATAATATTCAAAACTGTAATTAGCTTTTATGAAGGTAACATTCAATTTATACTTTCTAGAATATGAATAACATTGTTACAGAAATAAACATATACTTCTCTTGCAAAATAGCTGTCAGTACAAATATAGTGAAATCTATAATTGTTCCCCTTGATTACTAGAACCGTAAAATGACTTCAATCAAGATACAATTATTTCCCTTGTAGTAAATCAAATTAGTTTCATATCCTTTACAGGGCCGGCATCCCTGGTCTAGGTATTACACGACTTTCTCCGTAATCCCGCACACTCTCGTAACGTGACGTGACGTGAGCGAGAATTGGTAGCGGTTCTCTCCGCGTCGGTAACTTACGGGGTATGTGAGCCGGTCGCTCAGAAAAAGCAATGGCACACCACCGAGCGCAATCCTGCCAAGAAATTCAACAATCAGCTAAAAGATGCTGATGTTGACAGCGATGTCCTGTAAAGGATATGTGAAAAAATAAATCCTTTACAGGGCGTTGCAGTCAACACCAGCATGTTCTGCTGTTGTGATCTCTTGGCAAGCCCACGCTCAGCAGTCCTCCATCGCTCTCCGAATGACCGGCATCCATACCATTTCGTAAAAACACCAACGCAAGACGTTTTGCTGCCAAATCGTCTGCAGCTGTGTTTCGAACGCGGGTATGCGGGATTACGAATTGCGTCTGTAACTACTTCGCCTCGTAGCGAGAAAACGTGTGTTGCCGGGGCCCATAAGGGAAGCAAAGAATAGCAACACTGTAGCCTACCATGCATGTCGTAAGAGGCGACTAAGGATGCTATGGTTCCGTCGCCCTGCTACTGAGTGAGTGCGTGGCGCGACACTATGAGCTGTGAGTTTCGTGTGAAATGCTTTTGAATCTGCCCGAGGTTTTTTGGAACGTGACTGCATGTTCGGAGCGATGGCAGCTGGCTATGTCCCAGAGTTGACCGGTTTTTACCTTATGCAGAAATGCATGGCTGCTGGGCTTTTGGTTGACTGCCACTGCCATCGACGATGAACTGTATTTTCGTGGACTATGTGGGTGAACATCTAGGAAACATCCAGATGGGAAAATGACTGCCGATTCCATAAGAGATAAACTGGGTGTTTCGTGGGGGACTATTGTGTTGACATTCTGGCGGCGGCATTATGCACAGTGTATCTGTGCGGGCTGTTGTTTGTCGAGACTCCTGTCTTTTCCACTTTTCACATTGGGCAGTGGGGAGCGTTTTATGTGATATTCACTGGCACAGGAACGGAGCATAATGGGGACGACCCGTTGCTGTGAAGTTGGAATTGTGACTAACTAGCTAACTAACTAGCGAGAAAAACAAAATTATTCATACTAACAAACCATTCTATACACGACATCCTTTTAAGGTTGGTGTTGTTTAGCTTGTCCTCTGATGTCCACATTGTTTTCCATTGTCAGCTTCCGTGGAACCTCTTTATTTTATTAATTTATTTATTTTTGTTGCATGATTATTATATAGCCATGTACCACTCGAGCCGAAGTGCAGTAAGAACACAAGAAGGTATATCAGATATGTTTTAGCGCTCGTTTTAGTTTGCTGTTGCCACTCTCTGTTATATTGTCCTGATGTCCGTTCAATTTCAACTACAGGGGCATTGTCGCTATATTGTTAATATTTGTACAATACGTTGCAAGCAGATGTGCAGCATTTCATAATTTTCGCTACAGTCCAATATTCTATCTAATGTCTTCTTCTTCTTCTGCGTTCATCCGGAGTTTTTTTTTCCGGACGTGATTGCGTTGTGCCTGTTTACAACAGAGCTGCGTTCTTGCGCCATTAGGCCGACACATCCGACTTCTGCGGATATCTAGTTTCCGATGGTAGGATATCGAAAAATTAAAGTATTTCAAAATAAAGAAAAGTTGCATTGAAACTGAAGTTTACGACTCTACAGAACCAAACATCTGCAAAAGATAAGGTTACCTCCCTTTGATAAAACAAATTTGTTGATAGTGCGCTTGTCTACTAAAACGGTTCGGTTTCAGTCCCCAGCGGCAGCAGCAGGTTTACTGCTTTTTCAACCAGAACCGACCCAGACTAATCAACATTCAATGGCATCGTCACAACGTGAAGACAATTGACATGTAGGAGAAGCATGGGGAGACAAAGAGAGAACATTCGCTCGTCATTGGTTGAGGAAGTAAATTACAAGTACCTCAGAAGTGGTAGTGGTTAACACAATGGCGGGGGATACTGATAATAGGAAAAACTGACCCACACGCAAAAGTCAGTCCAGTTTGGGCAACGTTTGAGTTCAAAGAGAAAAAAAGACAATTTTTACATGTTGTAGATTGCCGTTGTTTGCTGAACTACAGACGCTCATACCATCGACATCAACGACAGGCGGTCTGCTTTCAAATCGTCTACGGCTGATTTCAAACCTTTGACGTCGTTCGTCGGGGAATTGTGGAAGGTGTTTACTACACTTAAGCCACAGAACCGGCTAGTTCAATTAAATGAAGATCAACTACCAAATTGTGCCCGGTTTTTGTTTATGTCCTGCGTAGGACATTGCTATCAACCCCATGTTGATCTTCTAGGTCAGTGGTTCTCAACCAGTGGAGAATTCTCCCCCCCCCCAATTCCCCCAAAAGTGGGGGGGGGGGGGGATTTAGTGTTTCCGGGAGGAGAGGAGAATTAATACCACAGATTGGCAGACTCGAAATGGCTTCAGGCACAATATCCTGGTTTTCTATTGAGCATTTTGTTTGATGAAGCACAATTTTCTGGCATTCTGGTGTCGTGTATTAAGTGACAATGCTTTGACATTTTAACTGTTTGTTTATTGTAATATGATTAATTTGGTGTGTTAATAAAATATTGTGAATATAAAAAAGAAAATGCTTTTATTTAAGTGTTAATATCCATCAGCATATTCATTTGCCATTAAATGTATAAAACCATACTATAAAATTAATCTATTCATGTGAGGGTTATGTACAAATATGGGGGGGGGGGGGGGGGGGTCTGAGTGGTCTCGAGGTATGGTGTCCGCCTCGAGTACTGGAGGTCCCGGGTTCAGGCCCCGGTGAGGACCAGGATCTATTTAAAAAATCCACCGGGACCTCCGGTAATTTCCCCTGGTCTCTGGGTAGTGAGATCGGTTGCCCGTGTGTATTGTTGCGCATGTAAAAAAATCCCTTGGCAGTTGGAAATCGAAAAAGAGTAGCCATAACGGCGCTGCCCGGGCACAATTTCGAGTTAAAAATCTACCCAAAGTATTTCAGGATCCTCGCCGATGCAACGAGTTCGTGCAGTGAGCTGAGTTTCTCCAAACTCAGGTTTGAGTTAGGAGGAAAACGGAGCACTTATGGGTTAAACCGTGTGCCGTGATGTTGATCCAACGACAAAAAACCAAACTAATGTACAAATATGGAAGAAAACAAGGACTTTCAGTATTATAGGCATGTTATTTTGAATGCACCTTTTGAGGCTGACAATTTTGGAAAAGGGGAAATTCTTTTTTCGTTCGCTGGAAAGGGGGGAATGACATTCTGACATATAGTGACAGGGTGCATAGGCCAAAAAAAGGTTGAGAACCACTGTTCTAGACAAATAGTATTATTCAGTATTGTGCCTGAATGGGACGCAAAGAATAATAACACTGTAACCGCTTAAAGTCGCTTAAAAGTCGACAGGGTCGACTTCATTGCACCGGGTTTTATCCCATATGGCTCGGTCTCTTTCCGCAGCGCAGAAGGCATCTCACAAGGCACGAACTCCGTAGCTCTAGCGACTCCCACAGGAGTCTCCAAAAAATTTCACTCGTGAACCGAAGGAAGCGGCCCGAGATTTGAACCCACAACCTTCGGAGCCCCAGTCAAACGGCTTGACCACTTCGCCACGGAGACTCCCTGGCCACAGAGTTACACATTATCGTCGTCATCATCATCATCATCACCAAGCAAGACCTTGCCAGAATGTCACTCTCATCGTGTTCCACAGACAAGATTTTCAAACCTTTGCCCATTCTCCTGCCCCATTATTTTCACGCCCAGGGTGTCTACGATGTCACGTGTCCATCCTTGTGCTAGGCGACTCCTGGCTCTTATTTCAGGAACCATGCCTGCCTTCACTGTCCTTTCTCAACCACTGAGACTTCAAATGAAAAACTTAGATTTTTTTTAAAGTTAATTCATTTTTGTGTGGGACCAGGTGGAGAAAGCGGGGGAACAGACTGAGAACCCGCATGTAGAGAGAATGATATGGCGGGGAATTGGCAGGGGTTCTGGACGAATCTCAAAACTGAGAGGGAAGACCGGGAGAACTTTCTATCAGATGGCAGTTGAAATAATTAGCAGTACGACTCTTCGCTGGCTGTTGAATGAGGGGACGGAGCGCGTGTAGGAATGTTCTGAGTGCAGTGATGTCGTTTCTTAACTCAACTCACCTCATTTTTGTGCCGCTTTTTGATGTAATGATAATTGACAGCACCTCCAAGATTTAAATAGTCATGGTAGCATTTCTGCATCCTGCAAATGAATGACTGATAAATGAACAAGAAACGGATCCTGCACAATGAATGACTGATAAATGAACAAGAAATGGATCCTGCACAATGAATGACTGATAAATGAACAAGAAATGGATTCTGCACGATGACTGATAAATGAACAATGGATCCTGCACAATGAATGACTGATAAATGAACAAGAAACGGATCCTGCACAATGAATGACTGATAAATGATCAAGAAATGGAACCTGCACAATGAATGACTGATAAATGATCAAGAAATGGACCCTGCACAATGAATGACAGGTAAATGAACAAGAAACGGATGAGAGCACAAGTTGAGTGGCCTTACAGATGCAGCTGTGGTGGAGTAACTATTCATCTACTCACAAAAGAGCATTTCACATAAATGCACTAAACCACAAAATAATAAATACAACTCCATCAACACTTCATCATTTGAGTATTGGTTTATCTTTTATCAGTATTCAACTACTATTCAACAAAAGAACACAGAATTGCTACTTACAATACCAACATTGGCAAGCAAATTCAAATAATTACAAAGTGTGTTTCAACAATAGACCCACAGAATCTGTGTACAAACTAGTGTTTCAACAATTGCCTCACAGAATCTGTGTACAAACTAGTATTTCAACAATTGCCTCACAGAATCTGTGTACACACTAGTGTTTCAACAATAGCCTCACAGAACCTGTGTACACACTAGTATTTCAACAATAGCCTCACAGAATCTGTGTACACACTAGTGTTTCAACAATAGCCTCACATAATCTGTGTACAAACTAGTATTTCAACAATAGCCTCACAGAATCTGTGTACAAACTAGTATTTCAACAATAGCCTCACAGAACCTGTGTACACACTAGTATTTCAACAATAGCCTCACAGAATCTGTGTACAAACTAGTATTTCAACAATAGCCTCACAGAATCTGTGTACAAACTAGTATTTCAACAATAGCCTCACAGAATCTGTGTACAAACTAGTGTTTCAACAATAGCCTCACAGAATCTGTGTATAAACTAGTGTTTCAACAATAGCCTCACAGAATCTGTGTACAAACTAGTATTTCAACAATAGCCTCACAGAATCTGTGTACAAACTAGTGTTTCAACAATAGCCTCACAGAATCTGTGTATAAACTAGTGTTTCAACAATAGCCTCACAGAATCTGTGTATAAACTAGTATTTCAACAATAGCCTCACAGAATCTGTGTATAAACTAGTATTTCAACAATAGCCTCACAGAATCTGTGTATAAACTAGTATTTCAACAATTGCCTCACAGAATCTGTGTATAAACTAGTATTTCAACAATTGCCTCACAGAATCTGTGTATAAACTAGTATTTCAACAATTGCCTCACAGAATCTGTGTATAAACTAGTATTTCAACAATAGCCTCACAGAATCTGTGTATAAACTAGTGTTTCTAGACAACTGGCAGACTTAGCAGCCTCACCAGTGTCTCACTGATGACACCACCAGCAATGACAGCTCATATGCTACTGAGATGGTCTACAAGCTCATGTGACTTGGTGGCTACCAATAGTTCTCTTGGCGGAAACGGGAAAAATGCTACCATTGATGTGTGTAATAATAAGAATTCATAAACATTAGGTCACAGTATTAAGAGTTCTCCAATGCATTGGAGAACATTGTGACAGCTAGAAAGATTGAGGGGAAGAGAGGCAGAGGCTGACCAAGAGAAATTATGCTGGATGGATTGAGATGGGGCATGGAGGAATATCATCAGCGGAGTTGATTCAGAAAACCAAGGACCGAGATCTGTGGAGAGTCACGAATGTCCACGTCAGCTGGCATGGCACTTGATGATGATGACAAGTATTAAAAGGTGGAATTGACATCTTCCCTTCCTCACTTCCACTCCTTAGAGAAGCTTCTAGTACCAACTTTACATGGCTGAGTCAACCCTGCTCACAACAGAAGTGAATGCACATCCCTTGGGCATTTGGTGAGACGGAGGAAACCCTAGAGCACATCATGACACCAGGAAAGCCATGATGGAAAAATCATAATGTACAACCATAAGCAAAAGGGCCCATGATGATGATGACCAGGAAAGTCAGAAGGGAAGACCTTTAGAGACAACACCAGACAGCCTGACCCACTGATATGGAGAAAAATCAATCTCAGAAATGAATTAGAAGAGTATATGAGACAAGAGGCGTTTAGCATTCCATTCTACCATGACCTCTACACCCTTCAACCTCAGAAAAGAAGTTATATTAGGGTTAATAATCCTGTGACTGAGTCAGCCACAAATAGGATATTAATTTGAAGACGATGATTGTTGTCCAAAGAGGGTAATGGCTTAACTTTGAACATTCTCAATGATCAATACCACACAGCATGGCTAAAGCTGTATGTGGTGTGGGGAACACATCCAATCTCAACTGAGGTTGAACCAGCTTTCCTTACAATCTCTGCACTATCCACTACACCATCTTGACTCTGACAGAACAACTACCTATTTCAACTCTGCCAGTTCCAGACAGCTGATTTATGAACTCACTCTTTACTTGGTTTCAATAAACCTGGCATAATGCAATAGCGTCTGGTAAATAAAAAAACTCTGGATGACGCAGAAGAAAATGAACACTCGACCATGCCACGTGGCCAAGCCACCAGGTATTTACTTCTCTGCCTTCCCCTTGTTCTCTTCCCCTCGATCTTGCCAGTTGTCACCCGGCTTACCAATGCAGACCTCTGGTGGTCAATTTCTTAGAGTAGTGAGATATTTTGATTGACCAACAGGCTTCTTGAACGGGCAAATGAAATTGAGGAAAACATAAAAACACACAGAGAAGAGAACTAGAGACAGAAATGAATAATACCAGGAGAACATGAATGGACTTGCGAGAGATAGTGTAGCAGAATGAATATCATATCAGTATTAGCTTAGGGGTGCAAGACTACAGCACGCTTGAGCATCGATATAGAACAGTAAGAAAGATGGTCAAGTCGTGACGTAGCGGGTTGTTGGGTAGTGACCACCAAGAACGAGGGAAGAGAAGACAACATCACAATTGATTCTGTACTTGGATTTTGTATCGACCATCATGTATAAATAAAGCCTGTTTTGAATCAACACAGCAGAACTCGTTGATCCTCTGTATACACGCATTGTTACAATAGCACAAGATAGCACAGATTAGCGTGAGTTGGTTCAAGACCTTGCCCAATCGGGAATAAAGGACAAAAGAAGACACTTCTAGGGTCAACACAGCCTGACCAGATGGGAACCACAGATAACTTGGAGACAACACAGGCAGCTGATATGACCCCTACCAGATCATCCCACGTGGACCTAACTATATCCTCTAAAACTACCTCAATGGCTTGTACGCAGGGTTACGTTGTACATTCAATATACATGACACACAACAACAGTCCACAATCACACACATATACATGACGCACAACAACAGTCCACAATCACACACATATACATGATACACAACAACAGTCCACAATCACACATATATACATGACACACAACAACAGTCCACAATCACACACATATACATGACACACAACAACAGTCCACAAGTACACACATATACATGACACATAACAACAGTCCACAATCACACATATATACATGACACACAACAACAGTCCACAATCACACATATATACATGACACACAACAACAGCTCACAATCATACACATATACATGACACACAACAACAGCACACAATCACACACATATACATGACACACAACAACAGTCCACAAGTACACACATATACATGACACACAACAACAGTCCACAATCACACACATATACATGACACACAACAACAGTCCACAATCACACATATATACATGACACACAACAACAGTCCACAATCACACATATATACATGACACACAACAACAGTCCACAATCACACACATATACATGACACACAACAACAGCCCACAATAACACACACAGCCATGATGCAGCAGTATCATCTGCATCAAAGAAAGACAGTACTTCTATGTACAATTCAAAAATGCTGTTCAAGCAGGCAAGATACATGAGGCAGCATTCTCTTTTCTTCCAATACCCCATACCATCAAAATCAATGCAGGGCGAGCTGTTTCCAAATTGCGCACGGCAGATTTTGAACCCTGGACTTTTATGTCTGGGAGTTGTGGAACTGTGTCTCCATCCGCTCAGCTGGTTCTCCTGGGTGAACATATGGAATCCATATGCACATCCTTAGTCCCAATCTCAACTGTTGTCTTCGAGTCTGTGCATTAACATCCTTCTTTAGCATTGAAGTGTTTCTAGCCTCAATTCACAGGCCTCTCCAGCATCAACTCACTGGTCTCTCCAGCCTCAACTCACTGGCATCACCAGCCTCAACTCACTGGAATCTCAAGCCTCAACTCACTGGCATCTCCAGCCTCAACTCACTGGTATCTCCAGCCTCAACTCACTGGCACACCAGCCTTACCTCATTGGCATCTCCATCCTAAACTCACTGGCATCTCCAGCCTCAACTCACTGGCATCTCCAGCCTCACCTCATTGGCATCTCCAGCCTCACCTCACTGGCATCTCCAGCCTCAACTCACTGGCATCTCCAGCCTCAACTCACTGGCATCACCAGCCTTACCTCATTGGCATCTCCATCCTAAACTCACTGGCACCTCCAGCCTCAACTCACAGGCATCTCCAGCCTCAACTCATTGGCATCTCCATCCTAAACTCACTGGCATCACCAGCCTCAACTCACTGGAATCTCCAGCCTCAACTTACTGGCATCTCCAGCCTCAACTCACTGGCATCTCCAGCCTCAACACACTGGCATCGCCAGCCTCACCTCATTGGCATCTCCATCCTAAACATACTGGCATCTCCAGTCTCAACTCAATGGCATCTCCTGCCTCAATTCACTGGCATCTCCTGCCTCAACTCAATGGCATCTCCAGCTTCAACTCACTGGCATCACCTGCCTCAACCCACTGGCATCTCCATCCTCACCTCATTGGCGTCTCCAGCCTCACCTCATTGGCATATCCTGCCTCAACTCACTGGCATCTCCTGCCTCAACCAATTGGCACCTCCAACCTCACCTCATTGGCATCTCCTGCCTCAACTCACTGGCATCTCAAGCCTCAACTCACTGGCATCTCTAGCCTCAACTCACTGGCATCTCCTGCCTCAACCCATTGGCATCTCCTGCCTCAACTCATTGGCATCTCCAGCCTCAACTCACTGGCATCTCTTGCCTCAACCCATTGGCATCTCCAGCCTCACCTCATTGGCATCTCCAGCCTCAATTCACTGGCATCTCCTTCCTCAACTCACTGGCATCTCTAGCCTCAACTCACTGGCATTAAATTCTAACTTTTTTTTGGTTCTTTCTCTCTCACGTATTTATGAAAAAACTATACCTGTATCCACGCATAACTAGGGGTCAAACATACATCAACACAGACACTACCTACAGAGATATATACATACCAATTATATACACACATTTTGTGTATATGTTCACTCTCTCTCATACACACGCATACTCACTTATACCTATATGTACAGACATATCTATATATGTACGAACCAATACAGATTTAGATGTATCTCTATGTATATATACCTTATCCAAATCCCACAGACAAATTTGAAATGTGTATATTCCCTTTTGTCTAAGCGGTTTTGAATATTTGTGTGATTTTGTTTTGGACTATGTGATGTATTATATGTGTGTTGTATGTTCTGAACCTATATGTTGCTGCATTTCTACAGGTCCATACCAATACCTGTACTCTGCTAGTGCAGTCAACAATTTTATGTGATTATTTCCTGTGGTTTTTGGTATTGTGTCTAAAAATATTGCCTTGTACATATCTGTCTTCTTTTTGGTGAATATGTCAGTTAGTTGTCTTAAAGTTTCTAGTGCAGTTTGTACTGTTGGGCATGTAAAAAAATGTGGTCTTCTGTTTCTTGTATGTTTTGTCGACAGAGATGATATGGTGATATTCGTTTTGACCTGTGTGGTTGTTTTTCGGTAGTAGGTGTCATGTTAAAGATCAAACGATATGTAATTTCCCTCGCCTTGGGAGTTATGTTTGGGTTGTGGAGATTAGTAAATGTGCATATGTAGTCATGTATGTAGTATGTTTTCCCTCTTTTAATTCTAACTTGTAGTGAGGGTGCTTGTTGTTTAACCAGGTATTTGTAGATTTGGCGTGTTGTCTGGTGTAGTAAGTGCTCAGTCCCTCGGAGTGCTTGTATACATGTCTTATAGAATGCTGGTAGAGTTCCAAAGTAGTGTGGTGTATTAAGATGTATTCTCCTAAGGTGTTGCAGTCTCATTTCTATATAGTAGAGTGCTAGTGGGTTTTGTTCTGGGTGACTAAGGATGTGTCCTATATGTTGGATTCTCAGCGCTTGAATCTTTTGTGTATGTCTTGCAGTGCTATTCCTCCTTGTTTCTTGTCTTGTATGAGTGTCTTATGCTGTATGCAGTAAATTGTGTTGCCAAAGATGAACCGTCTGATATGCTTATTGATGTCTGTGATTGTCTGTCTTGGAGGGTCTAGTACTGTAACTAAATATATAATTTTGGGGATAATGAAAGTGTTGACAATTATGCTCCTGCCGAAAATTGTAGATGTCTGGTACTTGTATCTGTGTAGCACGTCTATGATTTTTGTGTGTGTGAGGTTTTGTCATGTTTGTGCGTGTATCTGTCTGGAGTTGCTGTGAAATGTGATGCCATATATCTTAATATTGTCTGTGGCTGTTAGGTCTGGAGGGAAATAGGCTTTATTCCTCCATTTTCCGAGATCCATTATGTGTGATTTGTTTATGTTTAATTTGGCCCCACTCCCTTTACAAAATTGTGTAAATGTA
Organism: Cepaea nemoralis; assembly: GCA_014155875.1. Classification (NCBI taxonomy): domain Eukaryota; kingdom Metazoa; phylum Mollusca; class Gastropoda; order Stylommatophora; family Helicidae; genus Cepaea; species Cepaea nemoralis. The sequence goes on along the minus strand of JACEFZ010006464.1, from coordinate 129,912 downwards.
TGGAGTATCTTTGTGATGGATGTTTTGTTGGCGGGGAAGAAAACTGTGTCGTCCGCATATGCAAGCAACTTCCTCTCTCCTCCACCTGGTATGAATGTGCCTGTGATGTTGGTGTCTTGTCTGATTGCTTCTAGTAGTGGTTCTAAAACCAGTACATATAGGAGCGGTGACAGAGGACATCCTTGCCTCACCGATCTTGTGAGCCGGAACTCCGCAGTGAGTGTGTGGGTAACCAACACCTTAATCTCAGGATTCCGGTACAGGATCTCTGTCCACCTCCTAAAGTATATTCCTAAGTTGCATTGTGTTAATGTCTTGTGTAGATAAGAGTGGGAGATTCTGTCAAAGGCCTTCTCCTGGTCTAAGGACAAAAGGGAGGCTTGACAGTCTTTCTCCTGTGTGTATGTGATGATGTCTCTAATGAAATGTGTGTGTTGGTGTATGTTCCTATGTGGTACTCCGCATTGTTGGTCAGGGTGTATGAGATTTGGCATGTAGGGTCTAAGTTTCTGGGTCAGTGCCATGGTAAGTATTTTATAGTCTGTGTTCAGTAGTGATATTGGTCTATAATTTTCATCTGTGTTTTATCTGTATTGTTTTTGGGTATGAGTGTGATGTAAGACATGTTGCAGCTGTCTGGTAGTTGTTGTTTATCAAAGGCGTCTTGGTAGACTTTAAGAAGAAGACCACCTAAGACAGGCAAGAAGTGTTGGTAGAATTATATCGTTAAACCGTCCGGCCCTGGTGTCTTGTCTTTGTTCATTTTGCTGAGTGCTTGCGTTATGTCAGCCAGTGTTAGTTCTGTGTCTAGTCTGTCTCTGTTAGTTAGTTAGTTAGTCGACAGATCATCCTCGTTGCACATCGGACCATTCAGTCCATAAGTGCTCGGATCCCCTCCTCAGCAAATCCCGCAGCGTGTAGCGGCTAACGACGCCAGTTCTGTGTTGGTTTATCAATCTTCTTTGGCTTCCTGAGTAGTGTTCTTGTTTGGCCACCCCTCTTTTAATCTGCTGCTCTCGCAGTCTGGCCATTGTTGTAGATTCACAGTCATCACTTGGTTCTTGCAAAAGTCTCACTTCTCGTAGAGCATTCAGAATGTCAGCCTGGTCCTTGGCGCGTCCGCCCTCCACAGTAGCCTCACCTGCGAGCTTGTCAGCCCGCTCATTTCCTTGTACTCCCGCATGCCCTGGCACGAAGATGAAACTAATCTTTGCCAGCCGAGACCGCTTCAGAGGCAGCAACCATTCTCTTCGGATCGACCCCTCCTCTATCCTCTTGATCATGTTCATTGAGTCGCTAAGGAAACAAGCCCTAGTGAATGTCTGTGTCTCGAGCCATGTTATTGCTTTACTTACTGCCATGACTTCCATGGTCAGGCTACTTGTGGTTTCAGTGAAAGCACCAGAGTCCTCCTTCACAATTCTCCCTCTGGCCCGAGCTGTAAAGGCCCATGAGCTTCTCACATGTCGGACGACCGACCCATCTGTGTAGATGACCGCGTCACTGTCTAGCGAATTATCGAAAATCAACGCTTGTACTTCAGCCTCAACAGCAGCCCCAAAGTATAAATGATATGAAATAATTTAAAAATTGATAAATACAACCACAAATATGGTCTAATACAGCGGATAGACGGCTAATCTGTTTAAGCCTTGTATTGTTGTTTTGTTTCTGGTCATGGTTTGCATATGCAGTTTCCTCACTTAGATTTGTAGTAAATGGTCCATCGCCCAGCTGAGTTGATGTGAGTGCTTTTTGCAACACTGTGGGTAATGTGGAATGATTTTACATCTATCCATGGTGGTTTGTATTCTGAACTGCATGTATAGAAAAATCGTAGGAGGCTGGTTGCTGAACTAGCTGGTTCTCCTTATGCAGTAATGTGTGGGAAACTGCTGGTTTTCCATAGACTTCCATCACCAGTGTCCTGGAGAAAATATCCAGCAAATACTTACAACCCGTGACCTATGAATCGATGCATGCCATTCTGCGCGTTGCATGCTAATCTTTACCTTTGTCAGTATACTTTGTGAATCAGTAACAATCTCTGGTGCTATCCACATACAAACTGAGAAATGTGGAATTTTTTTTTGAGGGGTGGGGGGGGGGGGGGGTGGGGGTGGGTTTGGCGGTTACCCCAGGAAAGCTGGTTCCCCCGCCTCTACCCTTATTTGTGTGGCGTGGACCCTTAGTCTCACTGCGAGCTATTGCCGACAATGGTCCACCGGGCCCGCATTTAAAGTGATGCTATGTGAGGTGGTGTGATCACCCCGGCCCCCGACCAGACCAGACGCACTTTTGTGAAGTGTTTTTTTTTTTTTTGAGGTCTTTGGATAGCCAAAAAGGTGTATTTTTTTTTAAAGGTGTATTTTTTATTATTTTTTTAAAACCTTTATTGAGTGTTAAGAAACATTTGCATTTGTATTGTTAGTATTTTAACAGGCGTGCTATGTGTATGGTATTCGTGAAGATCTGTTTAAACATGCGTTTGTGCGTGTCAAATTGGTGTACAAATGCGCTTCAACATCAAATTACAAAGTATACGTACCTAATATGCCTAAAGTATTAGCAATAAATTAAGACAAGAAAGTATGGCTGACCAGGATTATGGATTTTCCCATACTCTGCCAATCATCTCATTTTTACGTGATTGATGGTAAAAAGGTGGTGATGATGGTGGTGATTTCGATAATGGGGACAACAACGACTATAATGCGGTGATTATTTCTTCCCTTATTCGTTCTAAACCCATTCCTGCCTTTTCATACACCATGCACCCTCTTTCATACCCATGGTATATACATAAGTTGAATTGTTGATGTCGCCGTTGAACTTAGCCACGCCCAGTGACTACAATTAAAACACAAAATGCTGCGTTTGACCACCACGTTCACAAAGGGCGTGCATCCATCTCTTTCAGAGCATGCATATATATATACACTGACATATGTATATCCGTGAACATACCAATAAGAACAGATTTTTTTTTTTCCCTTCAATTTTTACAACCTTTATTACAACATTTTTACATTGAAATGGGAGGTGGGGGGGGAAGGGGGTGTAAAAGAAAAGAAAAAAAATTGTATATTTACATAATATAAATTATGAGTAATAAAATAAAAATTTAAGCATGTATTACTTTGTAGGGACAGTGATTGATGATATTTATAATGATGATGTTGATGATGATGATAATTATGATGATATAGATAACAAACAAATTTTGGTGAGTTGATGATTTCTTCCCTCACACACCCTAAAAATCTCCTTTCCTCACTCTTAACATCTTACCATGCCCTCATACTAATATATACCCATAAAATGAGAAGTTGGTGTCTAAGGTGGAGCCACAAAACAGTCATAGAATATTTTTTTTTGTGTGGTGTCAATGTTTTAATTAAGTGATAATCTTGTTCACTTGTAGCAAACAATTTGTAAACAAGCCATACTAAAGTCACTGCTCCAAACACTCAACTACACACAAATATCACAACAAAAAGAATGAAAACTACAACTGGAATAGTGTGTCATTATGTCCATGTCAAAACAGTAAGAATAATTAAAATTTTGTTTCAAAGACAAATGCGTAACTTCCCCCCTCCCAATGACAGATCCTGCTTGAAAGAACAATCAAGACTCAAAAGACGATGACAGGTAATCAAATACTTGTAAAGTGTCAGAAGCATAGACAGGTGAAACGAACAGAAACAAGAACCTGACCATCTGCAAGTTAGCACAGAACTACACAACTAGGCAGATTCAAAGACTAATGGTGGCTGTCGTGGCTGTCGGCCAGTTTAAACCAGTAGCCACATTCACAGCGTTTGGGCTCCCCTCTGTACACCGTCATCCAGTTGATGGTCAAAGCATCCTCCTCACATATGCAACCAACTATCCTTTTGTTAAAACTGGATGTAATAACGGTTGGCTCCTTGAAAGTTCCCTTGGCTCTTTTCACGATGTTAATTAAATATGGATCCTCATCTCCGGCCGCCCTCGCTAGAACCTCTTCACGCTCAGGTCCAACAGATTGTCCAAAAGAGTCTGCAAGCCCAACGTCATCAGAGAAAATTTTCCCCTTGTGTATGTCTTCTGGTTTTGATTTTTTTTTTTTTCCTTGGTTTTGATGGTAGCCAAACCTATGTAGAAGTTTATACAACAACAGTGAATGCATAGTGAGAGCAACTGGAGGACACTCAGAACCCTTCACCATAAGATCTGGAGTACGACAAGGTTGTGTCCTGTCCCCTCTCTTGTTCATAACATATATAGACAACATATGTAAAGAAACCAGCCAAGCAGAGACAGCAAGAATACCGCATGACGAGAACACAGAAGAAGAACCATCTGCAAATCTAACCATTAGAGAACTCCTGTCTGCGGACGACCAAGCACTAATAGCAAAATCAGAAGCTGAATTACACGACCACATGAATAGTCTAAACGAAATGTGTAGGGAACATAACATGAAAATTAGCACAAGCAAAACAGAGATAATGACTATAACTAAAGAAGAACAAACAGCAACAATTCACCTAAACGAACATCCCTTGAAACAAGTAAAGAGCTTCAAGTACCTAGGAAGTATAATATCATCAAATGGCAGATCAGAAGACGAGATCGAAAATAGGTGCAATAAGGCAAATCAACTCATTGGACAAATGGCACCAATACTAAAGAACAAACATGTATCAATAACTACTAAGAAAGCACTTTACAACACAATCTTCCTACCAACTCTGTGCTACCAATGCCAAACCTGGATGTCACAAAGTGAATGTTGACTAAGTGACAGATAGAGTGGCTATGGTTATGTCTAGGGTATGTCCTTGTAACAATGTGATGTTGAACAACAGATTAATCAAGATGCATCACCACCAAACACCAGTCAGTGAACAAGCGTTAATTTGCGCACATAATATTCCTTTAATTCTGAATTAACACAGACACATGTAACATATAAATCCAGGAACAATAATTCTCTAAGAATATATCTCCATCCCAATGGAACACGTCGAATAACACTGCCTCTCAAGGCTACTAAAATATCGTCCCACACGACAGGTATACTAGCCTCTCTCTAGGCCCGACTCAAAGTAACCCACTCTGGGTCTCGAATTCCACTCACTATCCCTGGAACCCACAGTGCGGAGTTATCTTCCAAACTCCGTCACAATTCTTCACTTTATCAGCCCACGACCTTCTCCTGGTCTGGTCTACACTCAACTCCTCTCAGCTCGGAGTCCAAACATCAACTGCCCGTCAATCTTTGTCCCTCTCTTTTCAACAATTCTATCCCCCACAATGCCTCACACACAACACACAACCTCACTGCTCCAACTGTCTGTCTCACCAGCTGACCTCTTCTCAGCTCGCCCCTTCAATTACTGTCCTCTCATTTACGCCCTCTGGGGGACCCACCATCCGCCCCATTTTATCTCGTGAACTGTTTATCTTGTACGGCCACTCACCTTAATGCCACTGAACACAGGCATGTGACACTACCCCACCCTCAAAAGAAAACATCGTTTTCAAATGTTGGGAGACTCATACTTATCAAATATGTGACCCAGACACATTGCCTGGGTAGTCGTTAGTATAAATGCAACTTACTCTAGCTACCACACTTAATAATATATCAAATACTCATAGTAAACTCCCATAATTCCCCACACATAAATACAAACAACTTTCTATCTTTTGTATCAATGCATGAACTAATACATCACATAATAATAATAATAATACATCATAGAAAAGCATTATACTTATGTACCCACAGGTCTATTAATATCTTTAAGACGACACAAGCTATTTGTGTACCGACCATATATCAGGTGGTTCTTTTCTTGCATCAACCCACCTCTGATTCCTGTCGATGCTGTGTCTACCTTTCATGTACCCATGGCTCATGGTACCTCTACAATTACAACATCTGTTTGCTATCCCTAGCCTGGTCAGTAATGTCGCGAACACTCTTTTGACCTGACTCAACTTTCCTATCTGCATATTGTACTGTTACACTTGAGTCTCTGTTTAGTCTGAACTCTTTATTCAATCTTGGCCCATATATCTGGCACCTTTCTTTCTGCTGCATACGCCTTATGCCTATGTGCCCTGCACATGTACTATCCTGAGCTGTTCTAGTATATCGGTGTCTGTGTGCTAAAGGTACTGCTACTTGCCCACGTGCAGTTCCACTATCTGAAAAGTGGCGAGTAAGAACATTGTTCTTCCTCTCGAAGCACCATCTACCTTTCTTTGACTGCCTATGTTCTACTCTCCTACACCCATTGTGAACATTTGTTCAGAGTAGTATCTTGTCTCTGGGAGCCACTAGCACTATATTTGGGATCCATTCTCATCTGCTCAGCTGTACTATCCTTGTCCTGAGTTCCTGTGTCTACTTCAAGTGCCTCTTCTACCTCAGCTATACTCTCTAATTTAGGTTCTCTTGTGGTAACTACCTCATTACTGCTTACACTATATTTTTGGTCCCAATAAACTACTTCCTCTTCTGTACACTCTTTAACTCCTATAACATTTCCTATGATGAGATCTGCCACTGGTGAGTCTAAAACACATGCTGTCACTCTTCCTGTTATGTATGGTGTTTTTACTGTTATCACGGCTATTGGGTAGAATTCTACTGTCCCATTAAATGTTATGGATCTAATCTTTTCCCCTGTATAATCCGAGGGTTGCACTAAACTCTTTCTCACCCCGATGGACGTACATCCGGAATCCCTAATTGTTAACGCTGGCCTATCATTAACAAACCCATGATGCATCTTCAGACTTCCTCCTTCATGCACTGCTGATCCTGCTTTAACTGTGTGACCACATATTAAGACTGGCTGACTGTCTTTTTCAAAAAGAGGTTTGCACCCACTACAATCTTCATTGTTCAGCGTCTCAATTACTTGTGCTGCATTTGAGTGCTCTGTTTCTCTCATCCTACATTGATGACTGACATGCCCGTTCCTTCCACATTTGAAACAAGTGATCTCCCTTTTACTGTTGTTCGTTGGTCCATCTGATGGTTGTGCATCACAATCTGCCATTTTGTGTCTCCAGCTCCCACAATTCCAACATCCGGCATAATTTGGACGTCTCTGGAAGTTCCCTCTTCTATATGGGTACCGTCCTACTCTACCAACATTGTTTCCTCGGAAACCATTATCTTGAAGTTCTTGTTGCTCACCTTTCTGTGCTGAATCCACACTTTTCGCCCTTGGTCTAATGACTGGATTCTGGTCCTGTTTAGTGTACGCTGCACAGACTATTTCCTCACTCATTAGTTTCCCCATTGAACTGTTAGGATGTGCAGTCATATAGTTTTGCCCTAACTGAGACATTGTGTCTATGTCCTTTGGCTTACGTTCCTCGAAGAAAGCCACTAAATTAGTATTGCACGATGATAACACCTTGTCTCTCAGCATTAAATCCACTAATTTATTAAAATCTTTTCCTACCTCTGCCAGCTCCATCCACTTATTAAATGTGTTCTTTACTGTGTTAACAAAATCTGTGAAATCTTGATTTGTCTCTGGCACTAACTGTCTAAACTTTGTTCCTATATCCATGCTCCGTTAGTTGGAACTTTGTCAGCAAACGTTGACGTAAGATAGTGTAGTTGTTTCTTTCTTCTACAGGTAAATTAAACATTGTTTCTAGGGCCTTACCCGTTAAATACTCGCCCAGTCTAATTGCGAACTCGCTTTCTGGGATGCCTAATACCTTCACTGATGCTTCGAATCTCGAAAGATAGGCCTCAAGGCAATCCCGGTCCGTAAAATATGGCAGTTTTAATCTCTGTGACGACTGCGACGGTTTTCTACTTTCCTCACTTTGACCCTTCGATGCAAATTCTAACTTTTTAATAGCAATTTCCGCTTCCATCTTAATCTTCTCTTTCTCAATTTCCATTCTCATGTGTGTCTCTCTCTCTTCATGTAGACGCTTGGCTTCCATTTCAGCCTGTCTTTGTTCTCTCTCAGCTAACTTTTCTTCCTGTAGACGCTTGTCTTCAGCTACCTTTTCTTCCTGCAGACGTTTTGCCTCGCGTTCATTATGCCTCTCCTCTCTTTCAATCTGTTTTTGTTCTTTTGCTTCGGCATACTCCTGTAACTCTTTACCCTTCAGGCCTATTCGTTCACCTGCTTCAATATATTCCATTAAAGTAGGCATCTTGTACTTGTGGACACGTTGCTGTCTGTCAGCCAACTATAAATGTGACGACTCTGCTGTTAGTCTTTGTGTCACTTCCCTAAGTACACCCACACTCCCTGTGTACGTCAATTCGTAGTGCTAAAATATCACTCTGTACTCACCCAGTCACTCTATAAGCACTAGGTAGTGAGGGGGGAATATAACTATACTCCCTCCTATATATATATATATATATATATATATATATATATATATATATATATATATATATATATATATATATATATATATATATATATATCAAATAACTGTAGAACAATTCCTGGAAATAGTTGTAAACATACATATACATACACACATGGATGATACACACTAACTGCGAACTATTAAACGCTAGACGCATAGGCCGGTGAAACGCAGACGGATGATTACATAGAAATAAAAACCACTGACATAAACATGCCCATGAAAGACCATACCGTGCGCATAATATAAACTGACAAATACCATCTAGATAGAAGATGTATTAACATAAGCATTACAACAATACCATATATCCAAAGAACTCAAATATTATATGTAACAGTAAAGAGAAAACAGTAAAAAGAACAAATATAAAATGAATAATGTACATAGATCTGACGTAGACACTTGGACACCATGTATAATGTCGAGACGACCCAATGCCACAGCACAAAACAAACTGACTCGTCAGCTGTCTCTCAACCAATACAATGTGCACCTAGAAACTTCACCTTTGCTCTGTCTCCCGCATTTCGAGAAATAAAGCAAAAATATCCTACTTATTACGACCACTGGACCACATACAAATATTTACGTAACGCACAACAACAACAATACTTAGGACGATGAGAACAACAGAAGCAAACAAGGGTTGCCGACACCAATGCGATGGTAGAATCTTAAAAAAAGTCCTTAATTTGTTTTCAATAGTCTCCGAAAATCGCCTGGAAATGTTTGTCGGTTACTGTTTTGAAAAGATTACGACGTTAGCTTCCCACAATGAATTAAAGTTCTGATGCGTTGTCACTTTTTGTTGACGTGGTGACACGATTTTCGACTGTCGTAAAAGTTGAAGATGATGATAATTATCCCAACGCCTTGTATCTTCACAGTCCGTAATGTTTTTGTAACCCTCCCTGTAGGGATGGCCTGTGATTGTATAATGTATGTGAACGCTCTTGTTTTGCCAGAAATATTGGGTTTTCGTTGCGTTTTGGGGAGCCGAAAATACCTTTAAAATCAATGAATGTTTATCTGCGTAGTCACTGTCGCTTTGAAGTGATGGTATGGTTTCACTGTTGCTGACCCGGTTAAACCAACGAATAGCAGAAAATGATCACGCGCTTTAAATCCGCTTCGCAAGTCTTTTTTGGTGAAAAAATGCGCTCATATTTGCGAAGACGGCACCTGAATGACTGTTGTGGTTTGTTTGCCGATGATGACACACACACACAAAGACGTTAAACGTGAATCGTAGTTTCAGTAGAAACCCAACGTGTTATTCTCCGTGGAAATTTTTCCGTCAAATTCCCTGGTTCTCGGCCTTGACTCACAAGGTCATCTCTGTTAGTACCTCAGTGTACTACAATCTTCACTGACTGCGAACAAAGTAATGTCCGGAACTTTTCCGTTATCCACACATACTTCGCTGTCCTCGTAAACAGCACTGACCCTCTTGTCAACCCAATTTGTCCGTGGCGACTCACAATTTCCACCGTCGTTTTACCTGTGGTGAATTCTTAACCTATCGCCCTGCAACCACCCTGTGCTTTGTCCTCAACACACACACAAGATATCTCACCACGCCCAGGACTTCCCAACGAAATTGCTCACTGTCATAAATCCTGTCTTCGTCACACCCACACGCACCTGTCAGAATATCATCTTGCCAGTATCATGGCGCCGACTTTTTGTACTGTTCACTTGACCTATAAACACACGCGCCTGTTTGCGTTAATTTTCTGACGTCCCTGATAGCCGAAGAAATACTGCCTGGTATCCAATTTACCTGTCCTGACCTTCTCGTGACCTATGTGCTACCCAGTTCCCGCACGGAAAAAACCCAGTGTTTATACCGTGGACACGCTCCGCTGTCCACCCTTTCTCTCTCTCTGAGTGAGAAGTGTTATTTTTATCTGGTTTCTCGTGGACTGTATTAATTCTCCGACACTTTTGAAATGCGCTGTCTACTGAAAATGGTGTTTATTCTTGACAGGAGAGCTCTCATTATTGTTGTTGTAATTGGGCATCCGACTAATGTCTCTGATGTTAGTGTTCTCTCTAATCGACGAAGCCTCCCAGAAATCTTCTCTGTCACAAAGTGAATGTTGACTAAGTGACAGATAGAGTGGCTATGGTTATGTCTAGGGTATGTCCTTGTAACAATGTGATGTTGAACAACAGATTAATCAAGATGCATCACCACCAAACACCAGTCAGTGAACAAGCGTTAATTTGCGCACATAATATTCCTTTAATTCTGAATTAACACAGACACATGTAACATATAAATCCAGGAACAATAATTCTCTAAGAATATATCTCCATCCCAATGGAACACGTCGAATAACACTGCCTCTCAAGGCTACTAAAATATCGTCCCACACGACAGGTATACTAGCCTCTCTCTAGGCCCGACTCAAAGTAACCCACTCTGGGTCTCGAATTCCACTCACTATCCCTGGAACCCACAGTGCGGAGTTATCTTCCAAACTCCGTCACAATTCTTCACTTTATCAGCCCACGACCTTCTCCTGGTCTGGTCTACACTCAACTCCTCTCAGCTCGGAGTCCAAACATCAACTGCCCGTCAATCTTTGTCCCTCTCTTTTCAACAATTCTATCCCCCACAATGCCTCACACACAACACACAACCTCACTGCTCCAACTGTCTGTCTCACCAGCTGACCTCTTCTCAGCTCGCCCCTTCCATTACTGTCCTCTCATTTACGCCCTCTGGGGGACCCACCATCCGCCCCATTTTATCTCGTGAACTGTTTATCTTGTACGGCCACTCACCTTAATGCCACTGAACACAGGCATGTGACACTGGACAATGACAGAAAAAGAGAAAAGAAAAATCACAACAACAGAAATGAGGTTCCTGAGAAGAATACTCAACGTATCAAGAAGAGATAAGATCAGAAATGAAGAAATCAGGACTAAAGTGGGGGTTAAAGCTGCTCTAGATTTTATTAGAAAGCAGCAAGTCAAATGGTTTGGCCATGCATGTAGGCTACCAGTCAACAGCATACCACAACAAGCAATGACGTACAGACCAGATGGAAACAGAGGAAGAGGCCGACCACGTAAACGTTGGACGGAGGGAATAACAGAATCCATGGGAATGTCGATATACGAAGCCCATAACCGGGCACTCTCACGAAGTTTATACTTCACCTCGACACCGCAAGGTACAAGAGGAACATGATGAGATGAGATGAGATGGTAGCCCACTTGCACATCTCATAGACGCGGCCGAAATTGATCGTTGTGAAGAGAAACCAGAGTATGCGTAACTTCTGTTTAGACAGACGTGGCCTAGCTGATAAAGAAATACATAATTTACTAAACATTATTTATTATACAACAACTTGGTGCCAAAATTTTTTTATAATATTAAAAACTGTATATAGCGTTTATGGTGGTAACATTCAATTTAACCTTTCTAGAATATGAATAACATTGTTACAGAAATAAACATATACTTCTCTTGTAAAATAGCTGTCAGTACAAATATAGTGAAATCTATAATTGTTCCCCTTGACTGCTAAAGCCGTAATATGACTTCAACCTAGATGCAATTATTTCCCTTGTAGTAAATACAATTAATTTCATATCCTTTACAGGGCCGGCATCCCTGGTCTAGGTGTTACACGACTTTCTCGTAATCCCGCACACTCTGTAACGTGACGTGACGTGCGCGATAATTGGTAGCGGTTCTCTCCGCCTCGGTAACTTACGGGGTATTTGAGCCGGTCGCTCAGAAAGCAATGGCAAACCACCGAGCGCAATCCTGCTACGAAATTCAACAATCAGCTAAAAGATGCTGATGTTGACAGCGGTGTCCTGTAAAGGATATGTGAAAAAAAATCCTTTACAGGGCGTTGCAGTCAACACCAGCATGTTCTGCTGTTGTAATCTCTTGGCAAGCCCACGCTCAGCAGTCCTCCATCGCTCTCCGAATGACCGGCATCCATACCACTTCATAAAAAAACCCAACGCAAGACGGTTTGCTGCCAAATCGTCTGCAGCTGTGTTTTGAACGCGGGTATGCGGGATTACGAATTGCTTCTGTAACTCCTTCGCCTCGTAGCGAGAAAAACAAAATTATTCGTACTAACAAACCATTCTATACACGACATCTTTTTAAGGTTGCTGTTGTTTAGCTTGTCCTCTGATGTCCACATTTTTCCCCCTGTCAGCTTCCTTGGAACCTCTGTATTCTATTTATGTATTTATTTATTTATTTATTTTTGTTGCATGATTATGATATAGCCATGTACCACTCTAGCCGAAGTGCAGTAAGAACACAAGAAGGTATATCAGATATGTTTTAGCGCTCGTTTTAGTTTGCTGTCGTCACTCTCTGTTATATTGTCCTGATGTCCGTTCAATTTCAACTACAGGGACATTGTCGCAATCTTGTTAATATTTGTACAATATGTTTCAAGCAGATGTGCAGCATTCCATAATTTTCGCTACAGTCCAATATTTTATCTAGTTTTTTCTTCTTCTTCTGCGTTCATCCGGAGTTTTTTTTTTTTCCGGACGTGATTGCGTTGTGCCTGTTTACAGCAGAGCTGCATTCTTGCGCCGTTAGGCCGACACATCCGACTTCTGCGGTTATCTAGTTTCTGATGGTAGGATTTCGACAAATTAAAGTATTTCAAAATAAAGAAAAGTTGCATTGAAACTGAAGTTTACGACTCTACAGAACCAAACATCTGTAAAAGATAAGGTATTTGATAAAACAAATTTGTTGATAGTGCGCTTGTCTACTAAAACGGTTCGGTTTCAATCCCCAGCAGCAGCAGCAGGTTTACTGCTTTTTCAACCAGGACAACTGTGGCACCGACCCAGACTAATTAAAATTCAATGGCATCGTCACAACGTGAAGACAATTGACATGTAGGAGAAGCATGGGGAGACAAAGAGAGAAGATTCGCTCGTCATTGGTTGGGGAAGTAAATTACAAGTACCTCAGAAGTGGTAGTGGGTTCACACAATGGCGGGGGATACTGGTAATAAGACAAGCTGACCCACACGCAAAAGTCAGTCCAGTTTGGGCAACGTTTGAGTTCAACAAGAAAAAAGACAATTTTTACGTGTAGTAGATTGCCGTTGTTTGCTGAACTACAGACGCTCATACCATCGAAATCAACGCAAGGCGGTCTGCTTTCAAACCGTCTACGGCTGATTTCGAACCTTTGACGTCGTATGTCGGGGAATTGTGGAAGGCGTTTACTACACCTAAGCCACAGAACCGGCTAGTTCAATTACATGAAGATTAACTACGAAATTGTGCCCGTTTTTGTTAATGTCTTTCGCAGGACATTGCTATCAACCCCATGTTGATCTTCTAGGCCAGTGGTTCTCAACCAGTGGAGAATTCTCCCCCCCCCCCATTCCCCCAAAAGGGGGGGGGGGATTTTAGTGTTTCCGGTGAGGGGGGGGATTAAGACCACAGATTGGCAGGCTCAAAATGGCTTCAGGCACAATATCCTGGTTTTCTATTGAGCGTTTTGTTTGATGAAGCACAATTTTCTGGCATTCTGGTGTCGTGTATTAAGTGACAATTCTTTGACGTTTTAACTGTTTGTTTATTGTAATATGATTAATTTGGTGTGTTAATAAAATATTGTGAATATAAAAAAGAAAATGCTTTTATTTAAGTGTTAATATCCATCAGCATATTCATTTGCCATTAAATGTATAAAACCACACTATAAAATTAATCTATGCATGTAAAGGTTATGTACAATTATGGAAGAAAACAAGGATTTTCAGTATTATAGGCATGTTATTTTGAATGCACCTTTTGAGGCTGACAATTTTGGAAAGGGGGAAATTCGTCTTTCGTTCGCTGGAAAGAGGGGAATGACATTCTGACATATGGTGAAAGGGTGCATGGGCCAATAAAAAGGTTGAGAACTACTGTTCTAGACAAATAGTACGTTCAGTAGCATGCCTGAATGGGACGCAAAGAATAATAACACTGTAACCGCTTAAAGTCGCTTAAAAGACGACAGGGTCGACTTCATTGCACCGGGTTTTATCCCATACGGCTCGGTCTCTTTCCGCAGCGCGGAAAGCGTCGCACAAGGCACAAACTCCGTAGCTCTAGCGACTCCCACTTCAGTCTCCGAAAAAATTCACGCGTGTGATCCGGGACTGTTTCCGGATCCGGTCAGGGATATGCACTACTGACGAGCTCAAATGAGGGCGAAACTCGAGTATAGTGCTTCCATATTGACGTGGATAGGCCTTAGGTTCATACCAGAATGCGATCAGTAGTGGGTTGTGCTCAATATTTAAATTTCAAATCCCGAAACAACCACATAATCAATTGATTATTGCTCACTGTATTTAGGAGGCTTGGTGTTCCTTGCCAGTGAGAAGTCCTGATCGTTCGGGTCCCATCGATTGACGGACGTCGGTCGCGGCGATTGGGCAATCTTGAGCATAGCCTACGATGGGTAGCGTTGTGATATTCTGTTGTGATAATTTGGTGTGTCCAGTGTGTGCCGCGTGATTACACACCCGCTTCACACGCGTGATCCGGGACTGTTTCCGGATCCGGTCAGGGATATGCACTACTGACGAGCTCAAATGAGGGCGAAACTCGAGTATAGTGCTTCCATATTGACGTGGATAGGCCTTAGGTTCATACCAGAATGCGATCGGCGTTGCCAGTAGTGGGTTGTGCTCAATATTTAAATTTCAAATCCCGAAAGAACCACATAATCAAGTAATGATAATTAAGAAGATAGAAGTATTACTATATACTTGACAGCACCTCCAAAATTTAAATAGTCATGGTAGCATTTCTGCATCCTGCAAATGAATGACTGATAAATGAACAAGAAACGGATCCTGCACAATGAATGATTGATAAATGAACAAGAAATGGATCCTGCACAATGAATGACTGATAAATGAGCAAGAAACGGATTCTGCACGATAAATGACTGATAAATGAACAAGAAATGGATCCTGCACAATGAATGACTGATAAATAAACAAGAAATGGATTCTGCACGATGAATGACTGATAAATGAACAAGAAATGGATCCTGCACAATGAATGACTGATAAATGATCAAGAAACGTATCCTGCACAATGAATGACTGATAAAATAAACAAGAAATGGATTATGCACAATGAAAGACTGATAAATGAACAAGAAATGGATGAGAGCACAAGTTGAGTGGCCTTATAGATGCAGCTGTGGTGGAGTAACTATTCATCTACTCACAAAAGAACATTTCACATAAATGCACTAAACCACAAAATAATAAATACAACTCCATCAACACTTCATCATTTGAGTATTGGTTAATCTTTTATCAGTATTCAACTACTATTCATCAAAAGAACACATAATTGCTACTTACAATACCAACATTGGCAAGCAAATTCAAATAATTACAAAGTGTGTTTCAACAATAGCACCACAGAATCTGTGTACAAACTAGTGTTTCAACAATTGCCTCACAGAATCTGTGTACAAACTAGTGTTTCAACAATAGCCTCACAGAATCTGTGTACACACTAGTGTTTCAACAATTGCCTCACAGAATCTGTGTACAAACTAGTGTTTCAACAATAGCCTCACAGAATCTGTGTACAAACTAGTATTTCAACAATAGCCTCACAGAATCTGTGTACACACTAGTGTTTTAACAATTGCCTCACAGAACCTGTGTACAAACTAGTATTTCAACAATAGCCTCACAGAATCTGTGTACAAACTAGTATTTCAACAATTACCCCACAGAATCTGTGTACAAACTAGTATTTCAACAATAGCCTCACAGAATCTGTGTACAAACTAGTATTTCAACAATAGCCTCATAGAACCTGTGTATAAACTAGTATTTCAACAATAGCCTCACAGAACCTGTGTATAAACTAGTATTTCAACAATTGCCTCACAGAATCTGTGTATAAACTAGTATTTCAACAATTGCCTCACAGAATCTGTGTATAAACTAGTATTAACAATTACCTCACAGAATCTGTGTACAAACTAGTATTTCAACAATAGCCTCACAGAATCTGTGTACAAACTAGTATTTCAACAATAGCCTCATAGAACCTGTGTACAAACTAGTATTTCAACAATAGCCTCACAGAATCTGTGTAGAAACTAGTGTTTCAACAATTGCCTCACAGAATCTGTGTACAAACTAGTATTTCAACAATAGCCTCACAGAATCTGTATACAAACTAGTATTTCAACAATAGCCTCATAGAACCTGTGTACAAACTAGTATTTCAACAATAGCCTCACAGAATCTGTGTATAAACTAGTATTTCAACAATTGCCTCACAGAATCTGTGTAGAAACTAGTGTTTCAACAATTGCCTCACAGAATCTGTGTACAAACTAGTATTTCAACAATAGCCTCACAGAATCTGTGTACAAACTAGTATTTCAACAATAGCCTCATAGAACCTGTGTACAAACTAGTATTTCAACAATAGCCTCACAGAATCTGTGTATAAACTAGTATTTCAACAATAGCCTCACAGAATCTGTGTATAAACTAGTATTTCAGAGGCAGACCAAGAGAAATTATGCTGGATGGATTGAGATGGGGCATGGAGGAATATCATCAGCTGAGTTGATCCAGAAAACCAAGGACCGAGATCTGTGGAGAGTCACGAATGTCCACGCCAGCTGGCATGGCACTTGATGATGATGACAAGTATTAAAAGGTGGAATTGACATCTTCCCTTCCTCACTTCCACTCCTTAGAGAAGCTTCTAGTACCAACTTTACACTGCTGAGTCAACCCTGCTCACAGCAGAAGTGAATGCACATTCCTTGGGCATGTGGTGAGACGGGGGAAACACTAGAGCACATCATGACACCAGGAAAGCCATGATGGAAAAATCATAATGTACAACCATAAGAATAAGGGCCCATTATGATGATGATGACCAGGAAAGTCAGAAGGGAAGACCTTTAGAGACAACACCAGATAGACTGACCCACTGACATGGAGGAAAATCTATCTCAGAAATGAATTAGAAGAGTATATGAGACAAGAGGCTTTTAACATTCCATTCAACCATGACCCCTACCCCCTTCAACCTCAGAAAAGAAGTTATATTAGGGTTAATAATTCTGTGACTGAGTCAGCCACAAATAGGATATTAATGTGAAGACGATGATTGTTGTCCAAAGAGGGTAATGGCTTAACTTTGAACATACTCAATGATCAATACCACACAGCATGGCTAAAGCTGTATGTGATGTGGGGAACACATCCAATCTCAACTGAGGTTGAACCAGCTTTTCTTACAATCTCTGCACTATCCACTACACCATCTTGATTCTGACAGAACAACTACCCATTTCAACTCTGCCAGCTCCAGACAGTTGATTTATGAACTCACTCTTTACTTGGTTTCAATAAACCTGGCACAATGCAAAAACGTCTGGAAAAAAAATAACTCTGGATGAACGCAGAAGAAAATGAACACTCGACCGTGCCACATGGCCAAGCGATCTAGGTATTTACTTCTCTGACTTCCCCTTGTTCTCTTCCCCTCGATCTTTCCAGTTGTCACCCGGCTTACCAATGCAGACCTCTGGTGGTCAATTTCTTAGAGTAGTGGGATATTTTGATTGACCAACAGGCTTCTTGACCGGGCAAATGAAATTGAGGAAAACATAAAAACACGCAGAGAAGAGAACTAGAGACAGAAATGAATAATACAAGGAGAACATGAATGGACTTGCGAGAGATAGCACACGATATAACAGCTTAGCGTGAGTTGGTTCAAGACCTTGCCCAATTGGGAATAAAGGACAAAAGAAGACACTTCTAGGGTCAACACAGCCTGACCAGATGGGAACCACAGATAACTTGGAGACAACACAGGGAGCTGATATGACCCCCACCAGATCATCCCACGTGGACCTAACTATATCCTCTAAAAGTACCTCAATGGCTTGTACGCAGGGTTATGTTGTACATTCAATATACATGACACACAACAACAGCCCACAATCACACACGTATACATGATACACAACAACAGTCCACAATCACACACATATACATGATACACAACAACAGCTCACAATAACACACATATACATGATACACAACAACAGCTCACAATCACACACATATACATGACACACAACAACAGCTCACAATCACACACATATACATGATACACAACTACAGTCCACAATCACACAAATATACATGACACGCAACAACAGCCAACAATATCACACAGACATGATGCAGCAGTATCATCTGCATCAAAGAAAGACAGTTTTTCTATGTACAATTCAAAAATGCTGTTCAAGCAGGCAAGATACATGAGGCAGCATTCTTTTTTCTTCCAGTACCCCATACCATCAAAATCAATGCAGGGTGAGCTGTTTCAAAATTGCGCACGGCAGATTTTTAACCCTGGACTTTTATGTCTGGGAGTTGTGGAACTGTGTCTCCATCCGCTCAGCTGGTTCTCCTGGGTGAACATATAGAATCCATATGCACATCCTTAGTCCCTATCTCAACTGTTGTCTTCGAGTCTGTGCATTAACATCCTTCTTTAGCATACTCATTGGCATCTCCAGCCTCAACTCACTGGCATCTCCATCCTCAACTCACAGGCCTCTCCAGCCTCACCTCATTGGCATCTCCAGCCTCAACTCACTGGCATCTCCAGCCTCAACTCACTGGCCTCTCCAGACACAACTCAATGGCATCTCCAGCCTCAACTCACTGGCCTCTCCAGGTTCAACTCACTGGCCTCTCCAGGTTCAACTCAATGGCCTCTCCAGCCTCAACTCAATGGCATCTCCAGCCTTAACTCAATGGCATCTCTATCCTAAACTCACTGGCCTCTCCAGCCTCAACTCACTGGCCCCTCAAGCCTCAACTCAATGGCCTCTCCAGCCTCAACTCACTGGCCTCTCCAGCCTCAACTCACTGACCTCTCCAGCCTCAACTCACTGGCCTCTCCAGCCTCAACTCAATGGCATCTCCAGCCTCAACTCAATGGCATCTCTATCATAAACTCACTGGCATCTCCAGCCTCAACTCAATGACCTCTCTATCCTAAACTCACTGGCATTTCCAGCCTCAACTCACTGGCATCTCCAGCCTCACCTCATTGGCTTCTCCAGCCTCAACTCACTGGCATCTCTATCCTAAACTTACTGGCCTCTCTATCCTAACCTCACTGGCATCTCTATCCTAAACTCACTGGCCTCTCTATCCTAAACTCACTGGCATCGCCAGCCTCAACTCACTGGCCTTTCAAGCCTCAACTCACTGGCATCTCTATCCTAAACTCACTGGCCTCTCTATCCTAAACTCACAGGCCTCTCTATCCTAAACTCACTGGCATCTCTATCCTAAACTCACTGGCCTCTCTATAATAAATTCACTGGCCACTCTGTCCTAAACTCACTGGCCTCTCTATCCTAAACTCACTGGCATCTCCAGCCTCAACTCACTGGCATCTCCAGCCTCAACTCACTGGCCTCTCTATCCTAAACTCACTGGCATCTCCAGCCTCAACTCAATGGCATCTCTATCCTAAACTCACTGGCATCTCCAGCCTCAACTCAATGGCATCCCTATCCTAAACTCACTGGCATCTCCAGCCTCAACTCATGGCATCTCTATCCTAAACTCACTGGCATCTCCAGCCTCAACTCAATGGCATCTCTGTCCTAAACTCACTGGCATCTCCAGCCTCAACTCACTGTCTTCTCTATCCTAAACTCACTGCCATCTCCAGCCTTAACTCAATGGCATCTCCAGCCTCAACTCATTGGCATCTCCAGCCTCAACTCACTGGCATCTCCATCCTAAACTCACTGGCATCTCCATCCTAAACTCACTGGCATCTCCATCCTAAACTCACTGGCATCTCCATCCTAAACTCACTGGCATCTCCAGCCTCAACTCATTGGCATCTCCAGCCTCAACTCACTGGCATCTCCATCCTAACCTCACTGGCATCTCAATCCTAAAGTCACTGGCATCTCCATCCTAAACTCACTGGCATCACTATCCTAAACTCACTGGCATCTCCAGCCTCAACTCACTGGCCTCCCTATCCTAAACTCACTGGCATCTCCAGCCTCAACTCAATGGCATCTCTATCCTAAACTCACTGGTATCTCCAGCCTCAACTCACTGGCATCTCCAGCCGCAACTCACTGGCATCTCCAGCCTCAACTCACTTGCATTTCTATCCTAAACTCAATGGCCTCTCAACCCTAAACTCACTGGCATTTCTATCCTAAACTCACTGGCCTCTCCAGCCTGAACTCACTGGCATTTCTATCATAAACTCAGTGGCCTCTCCAGCCTCAACTCACTGGCATTTCTATCCTAAACTCACTGGCCTCTCCAGCCTCAACTCACTTGCATCTCCAGCCTCAACTCACTGGCATCACCTGGCTCAACTCACTGGCCTCTCCAACCTCAACTCACTGGCATCTCCAGCCTCAACTCACTGGCATATCCAGTCTCAACTCAATGGCATCTCCAGCCTCAACTTATTGGCATCTCCAGCCTCAACTTACTGGCATCTCCAGCCTCAACTCACTGGCATCTCTATCCTAAACTCACTGGTATCTCCAGCCTCAAATCACTGGCATCTCCAGCCTCAACTCAATGGCATCTCTATCCTAAACTCACTTGCCTCTCTATCCTAAACTCAATGGCCTCTCCAGCCTCAACTCACTTGCATCTCCAGCCTCAACTCACTGGCATCACCAGCCTCAACTCACTGGCCTCTCCAGCCTCAACTCACTGGCATCTCCAGCCTCACCTCACTGGCATATCCAGTCTCAACTCAATGGCATCTCCAGCCTCAACTCATTGGCATCTCCAGCCTCAACTCACTGGCATCTCCAGCCTCAACTCACTGGCATCTCTATCCTAAACTCACTGGTATCTCCAGCCTCAAATCACTGGCATCTCCAGCCTCAACTCAATGGCATCTCTATCCTAAACTCACTTGCCTCTCTATCCTAAACTCAATGGCCTCTCCAGCGTCAACTCACTGGCCTCTCCATCCTCACCTCAGTGGCGTCTCCAGCCTCAACTAACTGGTCTCTCCAGCCTCACCATATTGGCATCTCCTGCCTCAACTCACTGGCATCTCCAGACTCAATTCATTGGCATCTCCTGCCTCAACTCATTGGCATCTCCTGCCTCAACTCACTGAAATCTTCAGCCTCAATTCATTGGCATCTCCTGCCTCAACTCACTGACATCTACAGCGTCAACTCACTGGCATCTCCAGCCTCAACTCACTGGCATCTCCAGCCTCAACTCAATGGCATCTCTAATCTAAACTCACTTGCCTCTCTATCCTAAACGCAATGGCCTCTCCAGCGTCAACTCACTGGCCTCTCCAGCCTCACCTCAGTGGCGTCTCCAGCCTCAACTAACTGGTCTCTCCAGCCTCACCATATTGGCATCTCCTGCCTCATCTCACTGGCATCTCCAGCCTCAATTCATTGGCATCTCCTGCCTCAACTCATTGGCATCTCCTGCCTCAACTCACTGGCATCTCCAGCCTCAATTCATTGGCATCTCCTGCCTCAACTCACTGACATCTCCAGCGTCAACTCACTGGTATCTCCAGCCTCAACTCATTGGCATCTCCTGCCTCAACTCACTGGCATCTCCAGCCTCAACGCACTGGCATCTCCAGCCTCATCTCACTGGCATCTCCTGCCTCAACTCATTGGGATCTCCTGCCTCACCACACTGGCATCTCCTGCCTCACCTCACTGGCATCTCCTGCCCCAACTCACTGGCATCTCAAGCCTCAACTCATTGGCATCTCCAGCCTCAACTCATTGGCATCTCCAGCCTCAACTCATTGGCATCTCTAGCCTCAACTCATTGGCATCTCCTGCCTCAACTCACTTGCATTAAATTCTAACATTATTTTGATTCTTTCTCTCTCACGTATTTATGATAGAACTATACCTGTATCCACGCATAACTAAGGGTCAAACATACATCAACATAGACACTACCTACAGAGATATATACATACCAATTATATATACACATTTATGTGTATATTTACACTCTCACACACACAAACGCATACCCACTTATACGTATATGAACAGACATATCTATTCATGTACGAACCAATACAGATTTAGATGTATCTCTATGTTTGTATACCTTATCCAAATCCCACAGACAAATTTGAAATGTGTATATTCCCTTTTGTCTAAGCGGTTTTGAATATTTGTGTGATTTTGTTTTGGACTATGTGCTGTGTTATATGTGTGTTGTATGTTCTGAACCTATATGTTGCTGCATTTCTACAGGTCCGTACCACATACATGTACTCTGCTAGTGCAGTCAACAATTTTATGTGACTATTTCCTGTGGTTTTTGGTATTGTGTTTAAAAATATTGCCTTGTACATATCTGCCTTCTTTTTGGTGAATATGTCAGTTAGTTGTCTTAAAGTGTCTAGTGCAGTTTGTACTGTTGGGCATGTAAAAAAATGTGGTCTTCTGTTTCTTGTATGTTTTGACGACAGAGTTGACATGGTGATATTCGTTTTGACCTGTGTGCTTGTTTTTCGGTAGTAGGTGTCATGTTAAAGATCAAACGATATGTAATTTCCCTCGCCTTGGGAGTTATGTTTGGGTTGTGGAGATTAGTAAATGTGCATGTGTAGTCTTGTATGTAGTATGTTTTCCTTCTTTTAATTCTAACTTGTAATTAGGGTGCTTGTTGTTTAACCAAGTATTTGTAGATTTGGCGTGTTGTCTGGTGTAGTAAGTGCTCAGTCCCTCGGAGTGCTTGTATACATGTCTTATAGGATGCTGGTAGAGTTCCAAAGTAGTGTGGTGTATTAAGATGTATTATGATGCAGTCTCATTTCTATATAGTAGAGTGCTAGTGGGTTTTGTACTGGGTGACTAAGGATGTGTCCTATATGTTGGATTCTCAGCGCTTGAATCTTTGTGTGTATGTCTTGCAGTGCTATTCCTCCTTGTTTCTTGTCTTGTATGAGTGTCTTATGCTGTATGCAGTAAACTGTGTTGCCAAAGATGAAACGTCTGATATGCTTATTGATGTCTGTGATTGTCTGTCTTGGAGGGTCTAGTACTGTAACTAAATATATAATTTTGGTGATAATGAAAGTGTTGACAATTATACTCCTGCCAAAAATTGTAGATGTCTTGTACTTGTATCTGTATAGCACGTTTATGATGTTTGTGTGGGTGAGGTTTTGCCATGTTTGTGCGTGTATCTGTCTGGAGGTGCTGTGAAATGTGATGCCATATATCTTAATATTGTCTGTGGCTGTTAGGTATGGAGGAAAATCGGCTTTATTCCTCCATTTTCCGAGACCCATTATGTGTGATTTGTTTATGTTTAATTTGGCCCCACTCCCTTTACAAAATTGTGTAAATGTATGGAGTATCTTTGTGATGGATCTTTTGTTGGCGGGGAAGAAAACGGTGTCGTCCGCATATGCAAGCAACTTCCGCTCTCCTCCGCCTGTTATGAATGTGCCTGTGATGTTGGTGTCTTGTCTGATTGCTTCTAGTAGTGGTTCTTAAACCAGTACATATAGGAGCGGTGACAGAGGACATCCTTGTCTCAACGATCTTGTGAGCCGGAACTCCACAGTGAGTGTGTGGTTAACCAACACCTTACTCTCAGGATTCCAGTACAAGATCTCTGCCCACCTCCTAAACTATATTCCTAAGTTGCACTGTGTTAATGTCTTGTGTAGATAAGAGTGGGAGATTCTGTCAAATGCCTTCTCCTGGTCTAAGGACAAAAGGGAGGCTTGACAGTCTTTCTCCTGTGTGTATGTGATGATGTCTCTAATGAAATGTGTGTGTTGGTGTATGTTCCTATGTGGTACTCCGCATTGTTGGTCAAGGTGTATGAGTTTTGGCATGTAGGGTCTAAGTTTCTGGGTCAGTGCCTTGGTAAGTATTTTATAGTCTGTGTTCAGTAGTGATATTGGTCTATAATTTTTCATCTGTGTTTTGTCTGTATTGTTTTTGGGTATGAGTGTGATGTAAGACATGTTGCAGCTGTCTGGTAGTTGTTGTTTATCAAAGGCGTCTTGGTAGACTTTAAGAAGAAGACCACATAAGACAGGCAAGAAGTGTTGGTAGAATTCTATCGTTAAACCATCCGGCCCTGGTGTCTTGTCTATGTTCATTTTGCAAAGTACGTGCGTTATGTTAGCCCTGTGTTAGTTCTGTGTCTAGTCTGTCTCTGTCTTCATCTGACAGCTTTTTACTGTATTGTAGAAAATTGTCTTGTGTCTGTGTGTCTATTGTCTCTGCTGTAAACAGTTGAGTGTAGTATTGATTGAATGCTTCTGTTATTTGTGCTGGTTCTGTTTGCATATTGCCTTGCATGTCTACTATTTTGCCTATTTGTCTGCTACGATGTATATTTTGTTCAATTTCCATGTATTGTTTACTAGGGGGATTAGACAGACAGCTGTCTGTCTGTTTTGTCAGCTGTATGGCTATTTGTATAAGTTGTTCCTGTCTTAATCTGTCTTTGTGTATGATGGATGCTAGTTGCTGTGTTCTGCTTCTTATTCTATTTTTTAATAAGTCCAGTATTTTCTTATGTTATCAGTCGGTATGTGGTCGGTGTATGTGTGTAAAAGTTGTGTCATGGTTTACGTATTTTTCATGCTTAAGAAGTGTGTTGTTAAATTTCCAATGTGGTAAACGTTTAAATGTCTGTGTGTTTATGTTGCTTGAACTGATGTGTGCTAATATGGCTTTATGGTCTGTGTACTGTAATGTCTCTTGTAGGTGTCGAGTGTTTATTATGTGGTGTGTTGCGGGTATATATATCTTATCTAATCTTCTTCCCGTGTGGTGTATTTTATTTGTGTGGGTTATTTATCGTTTATTTGGATGTTTGTGTCTGAATGTGTCTATTAAGGTGTGTGTGTGTAAAATGTTTTGCAATGTCTCTAACTGGTTTGTGCCTTCTCTGTTCATTCTCTTCACCTGTGTCTTCATTTCTCCGCCTACTTTATCCAGTGCCTGTAATACACAGTTGAAATCTCCACAGAGTATGATGTTCTGTCCTCTGTATGTATTTGTGAGTAGTGTGTCAAGTTCTTCATAGAATTGTGGTTGGTGGTTATAATTTGGTTGTGCATGAATGGTATATGTGTGTGAAGTGTTACTTATTTGTGTTATGTTGATTCTACCTTGGCTATCCCGATTTGTTTTGAGTATGTTCCACCTATCTGATGTTTGTAGTATGGCTGTCCCAGACCCTATGTTGTGGACCGGCAAACTGAAAAATGCATGTGTCAGTCCTAATTGTGTTGTAATTTGTGCACCATGTGTATCTGAATGTATATTTGTCTCTTGTAGCAGGATGAAATCTGGTTTGTATTTGTCTATAAGTGTGCAAATATGTTGTTGTTTTGTACGTATACCTGCTATATTTAAGCATATTGTTTTGATGACGTCACCCATCCCAGTATCAAACAAAAAATGTTGTTGAGTATAAATTGACAATCGACATTAATAATAAGATAAATTTTCTTTAAAAACAATGGTTGTATGTAGCTGTTTAGTGTGTTTTTGTTGTTTCTGGATTCTCTTCATCGTCTGTGTCGGTGGGGATAAATAATTTTCGTAAAGATATGTTGTCGTCTTCATTTGTGGTCTGATTTTGTCCGTTTTTTTTTTTTTCTGTGGGGATGTCTTGTTTGTTTACTTTCTTTGGTGTCGCTATGGTAGACTCTACCTCACAATCACTGTTTTCTGTGTTTTTCCGTCTTCTATTGCGCTTGTTATGTGTGACTTCCTTGAAACTTTCCGTCGTATTTGCTTCTTTGTCGTTTGTAGAGGACTCCTCCTCCTCCTTTTGGTCTTTCTCCTTGGTCGATGTCGTTGGTGGGTCTGGGTTTAGGGTCGTAGCTTGTTTCGATTTTGCCTGGGTGGGTGGGACAGGCTGGGTGGATTGTCTTTTTAACAGTTCTGGCATAGGCTTGTTATGTGTGACTTCTTTGAAACCCTCTGTCGTATTTGCCTCTTTGTTGTTTCTAAAGGAGGCTTCCTCCTCCTTTTGGTCTTTCTTCTTGGTCGAGGTCCTTGGTGGATCTGGGTTTGGGGTCGTAGTTTGTTTCGATTTTGCCTGGGTGTGCGGGGCAGGCTGGGTGGGTTGTCCTTTTAACAGTCCTGGCAGAGCTGGTAACTCATCTAGGTTGTTTATGGTTTGTGTTGGCTTTGTTGACTTAGTTGAACATTTATTAGACCAATGTGAATCTTGTCCGCATGTCAGGCAGACTGTCCTCCGCCCTGGCATGGTCACCACGATTCTATGATTCCGAATTTTCTGCCCTCCTTTTGCTGTTACATTGACATAGTGTGGTATGGTTTGCCCTTCTTTAGGATGTACCCAAGGCTCCCCATTTCCCTGCTGAGTTTTTAATTCTGAAAACCACGGGCTCAGGGTCGCCTGGTATTTCTTTCACTATTGTCTTCACACCTTCTTCTTTCATTGTTGCTAATATCCAGTGTAAGGTTAATCTCTTGTTCTCTTTCTCTGCCTGTTGTATTTCTATTGTCATTTCTGGGTTTTTTAAAGTTATGGTTTTCCCATGGAGACGCCCGTAAAGTGTCTCTGAAACAACAGCAAAGAACCACTTTGTTGGGTTTTCATACCTATATAGCTCACCGAGTTCGTTTATCGGTACACCCCCGGGACCGACCAATGCACCTCCCACCAGTTCGGCGGTTGATCTGGCCGCTCCTGGGCCTCTCAACGAGACCACCAGAGTTTTGGGTAGGTGCATGGCATCCTCCTCAATAGAGTCTAGGTCGACGCTTACCTCAGAAACTTGGTTAGTACCGGTGTTAGACGCGGATACTTGACTGAATAGTCTTCCATCGATAACACGGCTCACCTGAGTAGAGTCCATTTTGAATTTCACAAACTTTCTGCTATCGCAATAAATTCACTTGATGATCCAACGATAAGACACACAAAAGAAAGTCAATTCACTATTTTTGTATATGAAACAGGTCACTAAAATAATATTACATGATAATAATACTACATGAAAACAGCAGCATGAACACATAATCACTTGTCTGAATCAAAGTAAAAGTTCACGCTACCATCTCTGGTGCTATCTATATCTATAAAACAGAGTGTATGTATATATGTATGCATGTATGTATGTATGTATGTCCTTTATTTGTTCGCGAACGGTCCATCCGATTGAGATGAAATTTTCTACACGTCTTCCTTTCATTCCAGAGCTGCCAACTGTGATATTTTTTTAGTGTGAAATCGCCTGCTTACTCAGTATTATTTCATTTTTTATTTTTCATTATAATTTCATATATCTCAGGGGACCTAACTCCGTAAAAGTTATTTCAAGGGGCATAACTTTTCTGTATAACTTATAGTCATATTGTGGCATCGTTTTCAAAGATTTATAAAGTTTTTGTCCATAGTTATATAATGGCATATGAGTTATAATAAATAATGATACAATCTGTAAGGCATTTTCAAAGTTTTCATAAAAATAATGCACAATGCATAACATTGTAACTCATCTTTTTTTGCTTAAGAAGTTACTGTAGGCATGCAGGTGATTAGAAAGAGTTTTCATTAAAAATAATGGATGGTGTGTGGAAGGACATTCTGTTAAGTTACTTTTTTTGTTGTATGAATTTAATGAGAACTTATATGACTACTTATATGAATTAAATGAGATGCTCCCCACCAGGGACTGGGCGAAGCCGGACAGGGTCAGGCAGACAGACAGACAGACAGATAGACAGTCGGGAACAGGAACTTATATGACTACTTATATAAATTAAATGAGATGCTTCACACAAGGAGCTGGGTGATGCCGGGCCGGGTCAGACAGACAGACAGACAGACAGACAGACAGATAGTCGGTAACGGGAACAGGAACTTATATGACTACTTATATAAATTAAATGAGACGCTTCACACCAGGAGCTGGGCGATGCCGGGCCGGGTCAGACAGACAGACAGACAGACAGACAGACAGACAGACAGACAGACAGATAGACAGTCGGGAACAGGAACTTATATGACTACTTATATAAATTAAATGAGATGCTTCACACCAGGAGCTGGGCGATGCCGTGCAGGGTCAGGCAGACAGATAGACAGACAGACAGACAGACAGACAGACAGACAGACAGACAGACAGACAGACAGTCGGTAACGGGAACGAGAACTTATATGACTACTTATATGAATTAAATGAGATGCTCCCCACCAGGGACTGGGCGAAGCCGGGCAGGGTAAGGCAGACAGATAGACAGACAGATAGACAGACAGATAGACAGTCGGGAACGGGAACTTATATGACTACTTATATGAATTAAATGAGATGCTCCACACCAGGAGCTGGGCAATGCCGGGCCGGGTCAGACAGACAGACAGATAGACAGACAGACAGACAGACAGACAGACAGACAGACAGACAGACAGACAGACAGACTGACAGACAGACAGACAGACAGACAGACAGACAGACAGACAGACAGACAGACAGACAGACAGACAGTCGGTAACGGGAACGAGAACTTATATGACTACTTATATGAATTAAATGAGATGCTCCCCATCAGGGTCTGGGCGAAGCCGGGCAGGGTCAGGCAGACAGATAGACAGACAGACAGACAGACAGACAGACAGACAGACAGACAGACAGTCGGTAACGGGAACGAGAACTTATATGACTACTTATATGAATTAAATGAGATGCTCCCCACCAGGGACTGGGCGAAGCCGGGCAGGGTCAGGCAGACAGATAGACAGACAGATAGACAGACAGATAGACAGTCGGGAACGGGAACTTATATGACTACTTATATGAATTAAATGAGATGCTCCACACCAGGAGCTGGGCAATGCCGGGCCGGTTCAGACAGACAGACAGACAGACAGACAGACAGACAGACAGACAGACAGACAGACAGACAGACAGACAGTCGGTAACGGGAACGAGAACTTATATGACTACTTATATGACTACTTATATGAATTAAATGAGATGCTCCCCACCAGGGTCTGGGCGAAGCCGGGCAGGGTCAGCTAGTCCACATATAAATTGAGAAATGTAGAATATTTTTTTTTCCATTAAAGATATTATTTTATTGTTGCATTTTTTAAAAC
The DNA here is from genome assembly GCA_014155875.1 of Cepaea nemoralis. NCBI lineage: Eukaryota > Metazoa > Mollusca > Gastropoda > Stylommatophora > Helicidae > Cepaea > Cepaea nemoralis. The sequence goes on along the minus strand of JACEFZ010006464.1, from coordinate 100,290 downwards.
TGTGAATGTACTAATTAAAGGAGAAAAAAAGCAATGTTACAAAGCACAGTTTCCTGGCCAGCGTGGAAATGGTATGACATCCTTTACATTTTGGGCTCCCAGCAGGATCATTAGGAGTCTTTCAAAGCCCAAACCAAAACCACCATGTGGACAAGAACCAAATTTACGTAAATCAAGATACCTGAAAGAAATTGATTGTAAAAAACAGAATAGATATCTTTACATTCAACCATCTCTTAAAGATAAATAGTTTTATTTAATTCAGAAATGCGTCAATATTTCATTTGACTAGTTTCTCTCCAAAGTATAAATGATATGAAATAATTTAAAAATTGATAATCTGTTTAAGCCTTGTATTGTTGTTTTGTTTCTGGTCATGGTTTGCACATGCAGTTTCCTCACTTAGACTTGTAGTAAATGGTCCATCGCCCAGCTGAGTTGAGGTGAGTGCTTTTTGCAACACTGTGGGTAATGTGGAATGATTTTACATCTATCCATGGTGGTTTGTGTTCTGAACTGCATGTATAGAAAAATCGTAGGAGGCTGTTTGCTGAACTAGCTGGTTCTCCTTATGCAGTAATGTGTGAGAAACTGCTGGTATTCCATAGACTTCCATCACCAGAGTGTCCTGGAGAAAATATCTAGCAAATACTTACAACCCGTGACCTATGAATCGATGCATGCCATTTTGCGCGTTGCATGGCAGTCTTTACCTTTGTCAGCATGCTTTGTGAATCAGTAACAACCTCTGGTGCTATCCACATACAAACTGAGAAATGTGGAATATTTTTTTTTGGGGGGGGGGGGGGGGGGTTTGGCGGTTACCCCAGACAAGCTGGTTCCCCCACCTCCCCCTTTTATCTTTGGCATGGACCCTTAGTCTCACTGCGAGCTATTGCCCACCGGGCCCACATTTAAAGTGATGCTATGTGAAGCAGTGTGATTACCCCGGTCCCCGACCAGACCAGGCGCACTACTGTGGGGGATGCAGAAAATGCGTTTGATCCTAGCCAAAGGACCGAGAAGGATCATCCCGGCCTCCGACCAGACCAAGCGCACTACTGGAGGGGAAAAGGGTTGGGGGGGGGGGGGGGCAGCAAATGCACTTTGATCTTAGCCAAAAACGCCCCGAAACGGCCAGGAATCCGCAAACATGAAATATTGCTACTGATGTACGTTGTGAAGAGAAACCAGAGTATGCGTAACTTCTGTTTAGACAGACTAGCAGATAAAGAAATAAATAATTTACTAAACATTATTTATTATACAACAAGTTGGTGCCTAAAATTTTAAATAATATTCAAAACTGTATATAGCTTTTATGATGGTAACATTCAATTTATTCTTTGTAGAATATGAATAACATTGTTACAGAAATAAACATATACTTCTCTTGCAAAATAGCTGTCAGTACAAGTATAGTGAAATCTATAATTGTTCCCCTTGATGGCTAAAGCCGTAATATGACTTCAACCAAGATGCAATTATTTCCCTTGTAGTAAATAAAATTAGTTTCATATCCTTTACAGGGCCAGCATTCCTGGTCTAGGTGTTACACGACTTTCTCCGTAATCCCGCACACTCTTGTAACGTGACGTGACGTGCGCGAGAATTGGTAGCGGTTCTCTCCGCGTCGGTAACTTACGGGGTATATGAGCCGGTCGCTCAGAAAGCAATGGCAAACCACTGAGCGCAATCCTGCCAAGAAATTCACCAATCTGATAAAAGATGCTGATGTTGACAGCGATGTCCTGTAAAGTGGGAAAAAAAATCCTTTACAGGGCGTTGCAGTCAACACCAGCATGTTCGGCTGTAGTGATCTCTTGGCAAGCCCACGCTCAGCAGTCCTCCATCGCTCTCCGAATGACCGGCATCCATACCATTTCGTAAAAATAACGCAAGAAGGTTTGCTGCCAAACCGCCTGCAGCTGTGTTTCGAACGCGGGTATGCGGGATTACGAATTGCGTCTCGTGGCGAGAAAAACAAAATTATTCGTACTAACAAACCATTCTATACACGACATCTTTTTAAGGTTAGTGTTGTTTAGCTTGTCCTCTGATGTCCAAATTTTTATCCACTGTCAGCTTCCGTAGAACCTCTGTATTTTATTTATTTATTTATTTTCCTGTTTCTTTCTCGCATTCATGCATACTAAACTATAATATCATAAAGAACAGTGCGTATGTTTACTCTGAAAATATCTGTGATATTTTGTGTTTACAACATAGGGAAATTACCCATTGGTCTTGGTGACCATAAGTAAACCTTTAGCGAAATGGGAGGGGGGAGGCACAGGGGAGATGGGGTTGTATAGTAATAATGATGTTAAAAATGATAAGGATAGAAAGGTACCAAGGATTAATAAAAGTAGTAATAATAATAGTACTAGTAATAATTTTTTATTTAAAAACAAACTAAACAAACCATCAAACAAACAAACAAACAAACAAAAACATGTGATTCCATTTAATAAGAAGATTCTCTTTGCAATGGTGGCAATATAGTATAGTAGGTGCATAGACTTACAATGTTCAAAATATTAATAATAGGAGTAAAGGGAGTATATTTTTCCCCTCCTTGATAACCCCCCCCCCCCCCCCCCCCCACCGCTACCACCTTTAACTGTAAGGGTTCATTCATTTGTTTCTCCTTGTTTGTAAGTAATAAACAAACATATATAGTTACACAAAATTTTACATTTGAGGTTCCTCACTGGTTGTCGTTGTAATCCTTTATTACTTTAGTGTCGTCCCTGGAGTGAGGGGAATCAACACCCACAATTTTATTAACCCAATATTATTGTCCAGGAGAAACCACCAGAATCCGTCCACATAACTCATTCAGTCTGTAGACACCTCTTTCTTACTCTCACTAACCCCTGGATCATGCCCCCTCTCATTCTTCCCCAACACAACATATTCAACAACTCTAGCTTTAACAAATAAATACAACAAATAATTTATTAAAGCAAAGAGTATGTTTGTGAGAAGTGTGTGTGTGTAATGTGTAGAATTTGTGTCGAATATTCTAATGTGTATGTAGAATCAGACCAGTGAATCAGGAGCAAAGTCTGTTACATCACTGTGCTGAGCACACAACAGCACCATGTATTCCGGACAGAAAACCTCACCCAGAAGATGTTTCTCCGGCCACGTGACGACTTTCTCCGACAACTCTCGAACAAACAGGATGCTGGTCATCAGATAGACACTGTTCGATATTGGTCTTCACTCTAGCAAACACTGAATTTACACTGTTCAATAATGTGTGTTGATCAGAGAATCTTTCCAATAACTTAAATGTCACATGGGAAAATATAACTGTTTATAAGTCACTGGTTACACGATTTTCCCCATCTTAAAAAAAAAACCAACCTATTAATGTTCCAGGTAGTTATATATATATATATATATATATATATATATATATATATATATATATATATATATATATATATATATATATATATATATATATATATATATATATATATATATATATATTGGTATATGTGTTACGTATAGTGTTTTGAATCTACAGTGATGTTGCATATCACTCAAGGAAAAATCCCACATATGTTCATCAAGTCCTGCTCAGCAGAAGTCAGGTTTCTGCAGACCAACTAGGCCATGAGCCCAGTGTACAAGCCTCTCAGTAACCTCTGTCTTCCATCCGTGAGCCATCATTTTTTCGTTATCTTTGATACTAACGTCTTGGTAGTATATCGTAGCACCATCAACAAGTGGACCTGTAAGTGGAACCTGTAGAATAGAGAATCCCTTTGTGAGAGCAACTCAATTCTGACCTTAATTAGAGAACCGAACTCTGTTATACGGTCAAATAGCTCATCACATTGGTCTGAGACATGGAAACACAAGGAAAGATTAAAGGAAACGGGTAGAAACCCAGCAGATGCCCTACTGGAAAATCCTACCTTTTCATATTCCCTTCATCCCTCCCAACCATCCTCAATCTCTCTAATTATTATCCTACTGCATTGTCCTTATCTCCCTGAGTTAAATGATATATTACACAAGCCAGTTAAAGCTACACAATATGTTACTAGTACCGACGCTCCTATAACACTTTCTATCACCGCATTTATCGAACATCCTATCACTGAACCTATAATACATTCTATCACCGCACAGCACTGTACTCTAATCCTAATCATACTCTAAGTTAGATATGATTAATAGACTACCATAGGCCTATTCCGGTTGATGATTGAGACTATGCAATCACAGGCTGGATCTATGTCCGCCGATAAATATCAACACTTAGACACTATAGTCTCTTTCAATTAACACAACTCGGAATACTGCGCCGATCTTTAACGCTTCAGAACCTTTGGTCGACTAACCCAAACTTGTTTACCGCAACTGGTTTTAAATCGGGGCTTGAGTGATGTCACCAAAAAGTCTAGACGCTAATCAGTCCAGAGCCTGGCTTTCTCCCCCTGTTTTAGACTGACTGGAATCAATCCGCTTTCTAGTTTGCTTTCATCTGGGACTTGTCCCGGCACTTCCGAGAGTCCCGCTAGTCTGGAATCTGGGGAATCATGTCCCCTAAATCACAAGACCTCTCCGACGTCTGTCCAGACATTCCGTCTATAACATCAAAGGCCGACTACGGCCTTGCAAACGGATGGCGCTTTTGTCCCGTCTCGAGCAACAACTTGTTAACAAAATGCCCACCGGGTGTAAACATTTGACGCGACTTATTTTGTTCCTCAGTCCACTGCTCATCAAAGGGTTGCCGGTGTTTGTCTAGACGAATGTCTCTTTCTGTCATCGATCGAATCTATCAAATTTTTCGTGACACTGGTCATAGTGACCATATGTGATATTTTATATTTGTTCACTCAAACATCACTCCCAGGTTCATGCTTCTTTCTCGCACTCATGCGTACCAAAATTGTAAAGCCATAAGGAAGAGTACAAATGATCTACTCTGGAAATATCTGTAATATTTTGTGTGTGTACATAAAGGAAATTAGGTGTGTGTTATATGTGCGGTGTTTGTATCTGGCTAAGTTTCTGCATGTCCATATAAGATGTCTGTAGTAAGAAAGTGCTATAAGTAGTTTTGTATGTATGTCTTTTGCTGTCTTTAGTATAGTGTATAGAAATATAGCTTTATACTGATTGGTAACATGAGTTATTATGAATAAGATGAACAATCATACTGTCCTGTTCCATTACTATTTAGGATAGGTGTCAAGAAGCTGGATAGGCATAGATAGAAGTAGGACAAGGACGGAGGAAAGTAAAGGACAGAGACAGGATATAATAAGGACCTTTACAAGAGAATAGATAGAGAAAGACAGTATAAGGAGATAGAACTCCAAACCAGTGTTAGGACAAGACCTAGACAGGACACGCACGTGTCATAGCTAGGACATGACTAGGACATAACGGGATTAGCTCCCGACATAGGACAGAATACGGTAATCACGGGGACTACCCGTAAACAGACTGAACTATAGTACAGCTGTAGTATACGAGGACTTGACCACTAAACTACGTGACAAGTGACCCAGCACGCCGTGCGGCTGACCGCACGAGAATGGAGGACGAGTAGCTGGACTAGAACTGTGAATTCAGGCAGACCGGGACCGACAGTTAGAGCGACAAGACCTGTGTGTTTACCCTCGCCAGTTGTGTAGTTTAGAGAGGGCATAGTTATACGTAGCGAATATAGAGAATGTAATTGAATGTTGAATGCTATTTGTGTATGCTCGTAAGACGAGCTATGTAATATATAGAATAAAGCGTGATTCTTTGTCTACCATTTGCACAAAAACGTGTTTGTAATCATGAGGTATGAATGAAGGAACCAGCATGCTTGTGTAAATTCAGGTTGTTGACAAGCGGTTCGATATTTTGTGAGAAGTGGTCAGAGAGTGGAACCTACGCTAGAGTGTGCATCGATATGGTGTCAGATAGTGGTCTATGAACCTACGCTAGAATGTGTTTCTATAAGGTATCAGAAGTAGTCAGAGAGTGGAACCTACGCTAGAATGTGTATCGATATGGTGTCAGAGAGTGGTCTATGAATCTACGCTAGATTGTGTATAGATATGGTGTCAGAGAGTGGTCTATGAACCTATGCTAGAGTGTGTGTCGATATGGTGTCAGAAGTTCTTATGAACCGATGACAAGTTTGTAAGCGTGATTGGTTTGAGAACAAAGCGTACAAGTTTAAAACGTTTACAAGCTGTGACAAGAATGCGATAGTGACGAAAGAAAGTGGTTTATGAGTCTACCACATAATGTAACTTATTGAGATAAAATTGATCATGTTTGATGGTGAATAAAACGGTGTGAAAGATCTCATTGCTCACTAATATTAGCAAGAGTACAATTGTGTAAAGTGTGAAGATAAGATCGTTGATGTAAGAAAGATTCTGTGTGGAAAAATATAACAATTGTGAAATAAAATATTAACATATTTCACAGCGACGTTTCAGCTGAGGTTGAAGAGAGGTGAAGACATGACGACATTTGACAACGACAAACGACAGACAAAATTTAATACATTATTTCGCACTTCAGCATCCCGTCGGAGCGAATTACTGCACATATACTGTTTAAGTGCGATATCAACTTGTGAGTGTGTTTGTATTTTCAAAATATTAATTGTTGCTGCTCTATGAAACATAATGCAGAACATAGACATTCAGAACACCAGTTCAACCTAAGATAGAGAAGAACAACTCCCTATAGGCCCAAGAAAGTTACAAGTTTTTCAGATAAGTATACATATAGTTTTGATAAACATAAATTAGATTGGCATCTTAATTTTAAATGCTGTAAACAATTAGTATTATTATAGAAAATTTATTCCTGATTGATTGTATATTTGAGTGTATTTACAAGTATTAGCAAAGATGTCAACATTAGGAGAGTGTATACAGGCAGGTAAAGACCTTGGATATACTGGTGATAAGTTAGAACAATGGGCAAGTAATAAATATAGAGAATACACAGACAGGAAGGCAGTAAGTGAAAGAGAGGCAAATAAATTAAAACAATTAGAACTGGCTGAAGCCACAAAATTAAAGGAATAGCTGACACCACCAAAATAAAGGAATTAGAACTTGCTCAGAAAATAGAAGAAACAAAATTAAAAGAAAAACAACTGGAGATCGAATCACAAACACAGTTGAAAATGAAGGAATCGGAGATTGAATCTCAGGTACAGATTGCCACCACTAAATTAAAGAGTAAAGAAGAGGAGAATAAGTTCAATAAGTACAAAGGGTTGGTCAAACCCTTCTGCCAAGGCGACTCCATATCTGCATGGACTGAGAATGTGGAATTCAAGCTTAAATTCCAGGAAGTGCCACGAGAACTTTGGGCGGTGGTCTATATGCAGAACCTCTCGCGGGAGCCCTTAAAAGTGATAGAATCTATCCCCCAAGAGCTTAGAAGTAATTATGATTACATTAAACAACGCATTATGCAACATTTTTTGCTAGACGCCCCAGGTTACCAAATTCAGTATTCTAAACTAACACCTAAACCAAATGAAACGTTCATTGACTAAGTTTCTAACGTACAAAGTGTATTCAGCAAATGGCTAAAAGCTGCAAAGGTAGACAAAAGCTTTGAGAAACTCAAAAACTTGATGATAATGGACAAAATCATCTCTACTGTACCTTCTCCCTTCGCAAAGTTTCTGCAGCAAGCTGATGTCGAGTCATTAGAACAATTAGAAAAACGGGGGTCCGCATATTTTTCCTCAAACAGGGACATATTTAAATCATCCGTACAAGAGTCTGAAATAGTAGCTTTTGCTAAAAGTAAACCTCAGAAACCATTTCAAATGAGGGATAAACCTAAATCAAAGCCACCTCAATTTCCATATTCTCATTTATATCACGACCAGTTTTCTATGTGTGACAAAAACCCAGGATATTTGTCTTACTTAGAGATGATGATAAAGAAACAAGAGAGCAAAAGAAACACGTACAGACGTGCAGTCAAATGCTACTTTTGTCGGGCGTTTGGTCACTATAGTCCCAGGTGTGTTGGACGTCAGAGATTGAGAGCCAGTAATGCTGTACTTGTCGATACTTCGTCTGAGAGTGAAAGTGAGCAGAAGAGTGAGAATGGAGAAATATTACCATACAGTGAGAATGTTGTAGCTGCGAGTGATGTATTGAACTTTGATAATTGTGTTGTATGCCATAAGTTTCATGAAGACGGAGTGCTAAAATGCGTGCACACAGTACCATGTTCTACAGAAAATGCAAATGCAGTAATGGCCTCCAGAGGCACATTAGTATTCTATGACGGTATAGTAAATGATACAGCCTGTCAGTGTTTAATTGATAGCGGGATTACCTTGATTGGCCTTAGGAAGGAATTGGCAAAGCCAGAAGACTATACGGGCGGCTTCGTAAAGTGCCGTACCTTTTCGGGTAACATAGAAAAATACCCATTAGCGAAAGCCCGTATAGACACTCCATTCCTGTCCGGCACATTTACGTGCGTCATCCTGCACAATACGTGTACGGATCTGATAATTGGGTGCCTACAACAGCTAAAGAACTGTACCGCAAAAGAAATATTAGCCTGGAGAGAAACCCATAAGGCTAATGCGGTAACCATGTCAGAAACACAGAAACAATAAGACGACATGCAAAAATAATTCATTTCGAGAGAACATTTCACAGAGGCGCAACGCGCCGACTTATCCACATCACCATTTTTAAGAGGTGTAAGCAAAACAATTAAACATGACAGAAAACACGTCATGGTATTCTTAATCACATAATGGTAGTCTCATTAAAAATTGCAAGAGAGACAACCATAAAACTCAACAAACGTTACAAGTCAAACATCGACAAATAGTCTCACGAATCTCAGACGATTCGGCGTTTGCTACTCTGTTACACTATAACTATACAAGAGCCAGAACATTAGCTCATTTTGACTGGCAAAAATTTGTTAAAGATATTAAATATTTGTCTCCTCCATGTATCTTGTATCACCACTTAGAAAGGAAGTGTAAATACTTGACAGCAGAGGACCAATCCACAACATTGGCCTCTAAACAGAAACATCAGACAGAAGACGAACACAATGCAATTACACCAATTAATCAGACAAAAGACAAACACAATGCTATTACACTATTTATATAAAACACTAGACGAACACAATGCAACCACACCAGACAGTAGTCAGATAGAAGAGAAACACAATGCAAAGACACACAGCAATCAGACAGAAAACGCACTCATCGCAACCACAATAGTGAATCAAACAGAAGATGACAACATAAAACAACCAGAACCAACAATAGAGTTAACTACAACACAGGACAGCACACAGAAAAAACCAAAACTGATAGACAACATTTGGGTACATACAACAGACTGGACACACCACTTACAAAAACTGAGACAAGTCTTCGAAAGGATAAAAGTATTTGGACTTACAGTGAAGCCAACCAAAGTGGAACTGGGCTTGGAGAAAATAGACTTCCTAGGCCATACTATATCAAAAGGCCAATTAGAAACTGATAACAAAATTGTAACAAAAATTCGAAACCTCACTATGCCAGTTACCAAAAAGTAAGTGAGAAGTTTACTTGGCTTAGTAAACTATTATAATAAGTTCATTCCCAGTTTAGCAGAAATTACCAGTGTTTTTTCTAATCTATTGAAGTCGAATATCAAAATTGATGTGAAAGATGCTATTCTAATTAATGCAATGTCAAAACTTAAGTATCTTTTTAGCAATGTCCTAATCCTTCGTTTGCCTAATCCCAATTTACAATATTTTCTTAGGACTGATGCCAGCACAGTATCCATAGCTGGCGTACTGGGCCAGAGATATAAAGACATCCTGCATCCTGTAATATATGTAAGTCGTAAGATTACTCCAACTGAAGCCAAATGTGGAGTCTCTGAATTGGAGGCTTTAGCTATAGTGTACAGTGTCCGCAAACTACACCAATTTTTGGCAGGGACACACTTTGTCATCGAAACTGACAACTCCCCGCTCACAGTCATGGAGACAGGGGTCCACAAGAACAATAGGATCTACAGATGGTCCCTGATACTCCAAAATTATTCGGTTTCGGTCAAGCAAATGTAATACACTAGCTGACATGCCTAGTAGGCCTACGAACTTTGAGGTACTTGAATTGCCAAAGAAAGACGACGCAACACCATCATCGTCTCTGACATTGGTACCAGAGTGTGATCAGACAGATGTGCCATTATAAAGAAAACTGTCCACACATATGAGTGACTATCTACGTCGATTCAGGATATTATATTCAACAGAATTATTTATACATGATGAATACACATCTCAGGAACATCGCGTGGATTATCGGACTATGTAAAAAGAAACTATGATAGTAACTTTAGATATTCGTAAAGGAAAGGACGCGACATCTTCAACATGCCTGGAACAGATTAGTTAATTAGTGTAATAAATATAAATGTATGTATTAATATGTATATAAACAGTATATGAATATCAATGTATGTAATTGTAATGTGTAATATATATTTTTATTGCAGTTTCACAGAATTTTCGTATATGTATTTAGTTTATAGGAACAGAACAATTTTAAGTTTTGTAGATTAATTACACCTTTCCCAATCCCCAATTAAATACACATATAATTAGTCTTAAAATTAAGTACCTGAGGTTAATCACATCCTATCAGTCTCCTAAGAGACTATCATTCCATAAATTAATTAGATAATAGTTAGGACAATCTATTTATTTAACACAGATTAGGTTAGAAATATAACATCAGTAAATAAGTTTACCATCTAGAATTATAGTTGGATTTAGGGAACCAACACATTTCACCCCATTTAATTTAATTATTCAAATAATCTCCCTTAGTCAGTGAATCTCAGTACACAACATTAGAGCTTTATTAAATATTAGTTAGTATACTTAGAATAAGGGCAAACAACCCATTAAACTTGTAAATATTGTAAATATATGTACAGTACTAATATATCGCACTATTAGTCGGCTTAAAAAATCGTCTAAAAACTGAGCCAAAACTATTGTACATTTTTTTTCCATTATTTTATTGTATTATTTTTATTTATATTTTTCAGTATGTATTTTCGTTGTGTCATTCATAATCATAAGTGCCGTGCCGGCTGGCGTAGGCGTTCATTGCTCTCCACAGATCTCGGTCTCTGGTTTTCTGGATCAACTCTGCTGCTGATATTCCTCCGTGCCACCGTCTCAATCCATCCAGCATCACTTCTCTTGGTCTACCTCTGCCTCTCTTCCCCTCGATCTTTCCAGTTGTTACGATGTTCTCCAATGCCTCTCTTCTCATCACATGACCGAAGAAAAATGTTTGCCTCTGTCTTATTGTTGTATATAATGTTCTAGTTTCATTAGCCTGTTTCAGGCAGTCGTCGTTAGTTACTCTGGCAGTCCAAGGAATTCGCAACATTCGTCTCAGGAACCACATCTCTGTTGCTTCTAATTTCTTCTTAATTTGTTCATTTACATTCCAAGATTCACTGCCATACAGCAAAACTGGTTCTACGTAGCATTTCAGCACTCTCTGTCTTACATTCAGTGATAGTGACTTATTGCATAAGACACTCTTCATTTTCTGAAATGCGGCTTTTGCCTGCCCTATTCTGCTCCTAATCTCTGTTGTACATCTTCCATCTGATGTTATAAGTGCCCCTAGGTATCTAAAATTATCAACTTGGTTAAGGATTTTCCCTTCTATTTCTATGTCACATTTTGGTGTCACCATTTTCTTTGATATTACCATTGTTACTGTTTTCTTGATATTCAAGGAGAGTCCTTTCCTTGCACTCTCTGTTACTACAACGTCTAATAATTGTTGTAATTCTTTTGAATTATCCGCCACCAATACTGTTTCATCTGCATAGCGTATATTATTTATATTATAACCTCCAGCTAGTATTCCTGGCATCTCTTTGATCTCTCTCATTATTACTTCGCTATACAGGAGAAAAGATCTGGTGACAAGACACACCCTTGTCGTACTCCTAGCTTTATCTTTTCGTAACTACCCTCTTTATTTCCCATTTTAATTGCTGCTACTTGGTTCCAGTAAACATTCTTTATTATTCTTAAATCTTTTCCATCAGTGTTGATATCTTCCAACATTTTAATCAGTTCATCATGTTTTACTTTATCAAATGCCTTAGTATAATCTATGAAGCACAAATATATGTCTCTCTGTTTCTCTATTGATCTTTCTATTAGTGTCCGTAATGTATAAATTGCATTGTTTGTGCCCTTTCCTTCCACAAATCCATACTGTTCTTCACTAATTTCCATTTTTATTTTCTTTTCGGTTCTTCTCATTATGATTCTGAGTAGAAGCTTAGTGATATGGTTTATAAGGTTAATTGTACGAAAATCTTTACAATCAATTGCTCCTGGTCTTTTTGGTATAGCTATAAATACAGATTTCAGCATATCACTGGGTAAATATCTACTGTTGTAAATATCATTCAACATTTTGGTTAATATATCTCCTCCAAATTCTCCGAATACTTCTAATTCTTCTACTGTGATTTCATCTGGCCCAGCTGTTTTCCTTTCTTCATACGTTTCATAGCGTCAGCGACTTCTTCTTTCAGAATAGGTGGGAGTAGCAACAAGACTTTGTCTCCTACCTCTAGAGATCTGTCTTTAGACCTACGGTTGTAGTAAGCCGCATGTCTTTTCTGGCCTTTCCCAAGTTCTGAGTCACCAGAGTCCAGCCCGTGTGAAGTTTTTCTTTCAGTTCCTCCACGTATTTATAAGAGGAGATCACGTCTTCTGACGTACCCTCCTCAGTCCAACTCCTCAACATGGCTTCCTATGGTCCTTTGATTGGACGACCAAACAGCAAAGAAGCGGATGGTAGTCCTGTTGAGCCATGAGACACTTCCCGATAAGCGAAAAGTGCTGCTGGGATATATTCATCCCACCTATCAGGTTTTTCCTGTGCCAGTTTCCGGAGCATTGTCATCAACGTGCCGTTGACACGCTCGACTTGTCCATTGGCTTGAGGGTGGTAAGGGCTGGTGTGAATATGGTTAGAGTGGAATATGGTTATGGTGTGTCATTAGAATGGTACAATAATATTGTAATGACATAACATGACTTTTTAACATGTGAGAACGAATGTGTGTGAGGAAGACGAGAGCAAGGACAGCGTAAATGGATTAAATACAAGGCGAGTGAAGTTTTTCCGCGCCCAAGAGTGTTTATAATTTGTGTGCGTCTTGGATGTAACACATGTCCTTCTGTGATTTCTGTGTGTAGTTGCCACTATTGCATTACATGTATAGCCACATTTTAAAGTTTCCTAGGACGGCAAGGCAGTCACAAATTATGCTAACGCATCGATTCGTGACGGCATAAACCAACCTACGACGCTTGAAAAACATCATTCAGTAAATTATAAACATACACCAATGATTCTGATTTAAACATACATTACATGTAACTAAACACGCAGACAACCAGATATACTTTACAGATAAAAATGCAGACAGCAATGGGGGATAACTCATGAACAAGGGACATCACAGACTTACTAAAACCCTGATTATACATTGAAATATTTAGCCACAAACGGAAGTTAGACAGGTGAACATCAGCACACACACAACATGTAATAGAGTTGGAGAAACATTAAATGAGAGCATGAATTTATATTCATGCATTGTGCCGTAAAACGTACAATCTGTACCGGGTGTCGGTCAATCGACATTTTGAAAAGCAGGTCGTAAAGACAATGGCTTTGGGTCGTTACAGCTCTCATATATGTAATGTGAATGAGTATTCACTCTGGCCAACAGTACAGTTGTGCAACACTGATTAATAAGCCAGTGGATAAATACGACAATGTGACATCAGACGGTCAGAGGTTAGTGATTATACCCAGGACATGAGGACATAACCCTACCAGCACTTGACGAAATTAGACCCAACTAATTTTTATATGTTACGATAGATTGCGCCACACCCATGAGCTAAATTTTGTGACGCAATAAGGGGGGGGGGGGAATACAGGTTCCAGATTACTCAGAAAAGGGAACTTTAAATTATAAATTTCCTATAATCATTTCACCTAAAAGGGAAAATGATTACAGGTGGGGGACTCATGAGCTAGATAAGTTTCTCTTTTCGGGAAGGAAGGTTTTGGAGGGAAGATATCAACATTCCTGGGAAACCCCTAGATTTCCTGAGCTAATATGGGGCACTTTGGCTTCCAAGGACCCATCCCCTCCAAACGAAATTAGTCCCATCCTCTTAGCTTATCTTCCTTGTGGGGTGGGCCAAGGTGGGTATGCTTCCTAATTCCCAACATACCACATTTACTGTTGGCATCGCCCGGGATGGGAACTCGAGCTTTCTCGTAACCATACCACATAGTGGGTCAATTTTGTTCACATCACAATTGCTTGAATTATGTGAATATTTTCTTTCAGGTTTTTAAGTGAAACAAAACTCTACATTTTTGCCGGACTTTACTTACATTTTTAAAGACCGCATTTGCAAAGCCACCAGGTGGACATTGTAAAATTTGGGATTCAGAATCACTGATTTATAAATCACTTTAGGTCTTAAGTAACCAGGTGTAAATCAGGGGGGGGGGGGGCAAATCAGAATCTCTGTTAGTAAGTGATGGTGACTTCGGGTGTTTGGTGATTTTCTCTCATAGTCGGAAACTCCAGATTTAGTGTAAACATGTTCCTGCAACATTGCGTTGTCTGATATGCTGTTTGTATTTCGCCATTGCATGCTCTGTACCATTTTCAGACACAGAGGTTTTCTTATCTGAATCGGCAGAGGTGACACTTAGTATTTTTTTTTCTTCAAATATTTGGGAAAAATCTAGAATCTATTATGGCGGAAACAACATTGCTACGGGCACAATTTGTCGATGTAGGCAAGCAATGTGGGTTAAAGGGTCCAGAGCTCGCGAAGTACGTCTCTGACTAATTCGATCGATATGAGCGTTTACGAGTCGAGATAACCCAGAAGGAAAAAGACAGAGAGGCTGAACTAATTCAGAAAGAGAGAGAAAACCGGATAGCTTTAGAATTGGAGGATAGAAAGCTGCAGGCTGAGACGGACAATAGAGAAAGAGAGAGAGGCAACATCAATTGGAGATCAGGCGCATGGATGCTGAGTTGGAGGTGAGGAGATTGGAAAGTGGTGTTCCTCCAACCCCATCCGTTTCCACACGCAGACCAACTACAGACATACAGACAGAGGAAAGCTGCCATCGCGCAGGAGCAATGGCATTTCCTTTAGAACGATATGATGAGAACGCTGAAGGGATTGAACATTATCTGAGTGCCAGAGGGTGGCACCGAAACACTGGACAGCGCCGGTGGTCTTGGGTGAAATGCCCATAATGAACTCTCCTTTCGAGAGGGTAGCCATCGACATCGTTGTTCCACTACCTAGGACTAGGAAGAGGAACATGTATATACTCACAGGGTGGATTGCTGAACAATGTGGGGTGAAGCCATACCACTGACCACAATTGACTCGAAACGAGTGGCTGACGCACTGATGGAGGCCTGTACCAGATTAGGCTTCCCTAATCAGATTTTGACCGACAATTGGTCCCAGTTTTGTGGGAAACTCATGGAGGAGGTATTTAGGGTGTTCCACTCTAACCATATTCACACCAGCCCTTACCACCCTCAAGCCAATGGACAAGTCGAGCGTTTCAACGGCACGTTGATGACAATGCTCCGGAAACTGGCACAGGAAAAACCTGATAGGTGGGATGAATATATCCCATCAGCACTTTTCGCTTATCGGGAAGTGCCTCATGGCTCAACAGGACTACCACCCGCTACTTTGCTGTTTGGTCGTCCAATCAAAGGACCATAGGAAGCTATGTTGAGGAGTTGGACTGAGGAGGGTACGTCAGAAGAAGTGATCTCCTCTTATAAATACGTGGAGGAACTGAAAGAAAAACTTCACACGGGCTGGACTCTGGTGACTCAGAACTTGGGAAAGGCCAGAAAAGACATGCGGCTTACTACAACCGTAGGTCTAAAGACAGATCTCTAGAGGTAGGAGACAAAGTCTTGTTGCTACTCCCAACGGGAACCAACAAACTGGAGATAGGTTGGCAAGTGCCATTTCTCGTGGAAAGGGTGATATCCAGAACGAACTATCATATTCGGATCCAGGGAAAGTCGAAGATGTGCCATATTAATCTTCTGCAGAAGTACGAGGAGAGACTCGAAGACAAAGCAGCCCATCTCATGGCCGTGGCAGTCGCAGTGGAGACTGAAACGGGAACCAACGAGGGCAGAGAATATCCACTGGTACACCAGGAAACGTATAGGGATGTGTAAGTGAACCCTGATCTGACTCCCCATGAGAGGGAACAGATTACCCAGGTTCTCGAGTCTCATAAGCAGATACGGACTGATAAACCAGAACGAACAAGGTTGGTTGAGTTCGAGATGACCTTCACCACACAAGAGCCTGTTCGTCAAAAGGTTTACCCAGTGCCATTCTCTAAAGAAAAGGCCCTGGAGTAGGAAATACAGAAACTGCTGAAGGATGACGTGATTGCGCTATCCACATTCCCATACAATGCGGGAGTGGTTTTGTTACGCAAACCAAGTGGAGAACACCGGTTGTGTATAGACTATCGACTATCGAACAGTCACACTCAATTTCAGGTGGAACCTTTGCCGAATCCAACTCAGTTATTCGCTAGGCTCCATAAGGCTAGGTACTTCTCAAAAGTGGATCTGAGTCGGGGGTATTATCAGAACCCGGTCAAACCAGAGGTCCAACCCCTGCTGGCTTTCAGTTCCTCCAGTGAACACTACGAATTAAAGGTCATGCACTTTGGACTCAGCAATGCACCTAGTGTGTTTACTCGCATGATGAGGACCTTGCTAGATCCCTTCCAGGATCCGTCAATTATCTCGTTCATGGATGATATACTGATTGTCAGTGACAGCCTGGATGACAATTTGCAATCCTTGGAGAGAGTTTCCAATAGGCTCAGGGAAGCAGGGCTTACCGCTCGCCCAACCAAGTGCATGATTTGTTACCAGACTCTGGAATTTCTGGGTCACACCATCACTCCAGGACAAATTGTCCCAGAGGAAAAGAACCTAGAAAAGATCAAACGTGTGCAAAGGCCGTTTGATGCGGTAGTTGTTGCTGCCACTTCCCGGTTGAGTATATACCTGGTAAGGAAAATGTTGGAGCTGATTTCCTGTATAGACAGCCAGCTCCTGAAGAAGAGGAATAGATCATCTGGATCGAACCTCCAATGAGCAAGAGTTGATGCGGACTACTCTCTTAAGAGGGGGCATATGTCGCGGAATTGTTGAAGTTGTCGATCGATGAAAGACTGTAGCGCCATTCGTCTACAGGCAGCCGCCGTTCTTTGATGTTGGAGACAGACTGTCCTGATGGGGTTCGGCAAGATCTTTTGTTGTGGGGAAGAGATTTATCCGGATTACAGGCCGGCAAGACTTTTTGGAGTGACGGGGACACTTTCCAAGATGAAAGCGGGACAGCCGGCCACTTGTTTACATCGAGTCGGAAAAGGAGAGAAAAAATAGCTTCTTGACGCCTAGTGTCTAGTCAGATATGTGATGTCATTCAGACACAGTTTTAAAAACAGTCTGGACAAACAACTTTGGCGGAAGTCGACCAAATGTTGTGAGGCAACAAGGACGTGTTTGATATTTTGCTTCTGATGGTGGAAAGCGACAACGGTGTCTTATATTGATTTACATCGGACATTTGTCCATTGTGTATTTATTGGCCTCGATTTCAGACAGGATTACATATATGGTATGTAATTATATAGATCCAAATTAGATGATTCTTAGGAGTCGGGCGTAGTGATGTGCGGGTGAGAACTTATTATGAGAGCGTTGGCAGCAGTAGGCTATCGCGTTGCTTAAACTAGCTAGTGTGAGATATCAATTAACTCAGCGGGTTAAGACAAATGTAGTGGGATGATATCTAGTGAGATTGAAGGTGGTTGGGGGGATAAATGAAATGTAAAGTGGTAGAATCTTCCAGTAGGGTATCTACTGGGTTTCTGCGCTTTTCCTTTAATCTTTCCTTGTCTTACCATGACTCAGACCGATGTGATGAGCTCCTCTGCCTTATGCCAGAGTTTAGTTCTCTGTTAAATATCTGAGTGCGGCCGTCGGCCTACACTCACCTAAGGAAGGTCGGAATTGAGTTGCTATCACCGGGTGTTCTCTCTTCAACAGGTTCCACTATGTTTTCCAAAAAGCTAACAGACAAGTCATAGAAGAAGATTATGGCTCGATCATTGAAGGCTATTTTTACTCAGCGGCTTTTGCACTGGGCCCATAACCCAGAGGGTCTGCAAGAACCTGGCCTCTACTGAGAAGGAACCGACGATCATCTAAGAGTGATTCCTCAGTGGTAGTTCTCAGCATATTAGAGTGACGATACTTACAATACCACCAGTAACAGGGACAATGGTAGTTATATAGAGAAATTAACAATTACATTGTGGTTTTCAAATGTTGAATTCCTGTGAGAAATTAACAGTTAAGATTTCGTTTCAAAGTGACAGTAAACATTTATTCTACTGTACACGGGTTATTAGATCGCAGAACATTTAGTGACATATTAGCTACACTGTGTGTGTCGGATTCATGGTCAGTATCGGACTACATCCACAATTGGTGACCAGGTATCCGGACTATCCAAGAGCTACTGGAGGAAGTCGACACCTGGCCGGAGAGACGCATCATTTGGTGAGATCCTTCTGTACTTGATCTATGGTGCTGTTGTGTGGCCGGTACTGTGATGAAAGCAGACTTGATCCTGAGCTCTTCGGTCTGATTCTGCATACACACTAGATTATATGACAGGCCTTCTACACACACCTTGCACATATCTGACACTTTTCTTTATTAAATTAATTTGTCATTTTTGTTAGAAACTAGAGTTGTGTAGTATGATTTGGAATAGAATGAGAGGGAGCATGATCCAGCGGTAAGAAGAAGAAGAAGAAGAAGAAGAAGAAGAAGAAGAAGAAGAAGAAGAAGAAGAAGAAGAAGAAGAAGAAGAAGAAGAAGAAGAAGAAGAAGAAGAAGAAGAAGAAGAAGAGAGAGAGAGAGAGAGAGAGAGAGAGAGAGAGAGAGAGAGAGAGAGAGAGAGAGAGAGAGAGAGAGAGAGAGAAAGTGATCCAAAGACTGATGGGGTGTTGTGGACAGAAATCCAGGAGATCCTCAAGACAATGATATGGAGTTAAAAGAATGTGGGTGTTGATTCCCCTCACCCCAAGGACGACACTGTATTACGACATGAAGGTTGATTATTATAGCTTCAGCAGACTTTAACAATCGACTACTTTGTGTGTTGAACAACACACGGAAGGCACTGTCTCTTTCAACCGCATGACCGCTCTCGAGCACATGTCTCGCGACCGATGAAGCAGGACAGTTCCGTTGTGTCGGCCTGCCTAGGTTACCATCTTCTGTGTGTAGTATCTTGTCCACCCATTTCGGAATGTGTTCCGAAACCCTGCAATGTAACTGTCACCCAGTTCTACCTATGTAGATGTCCTCGCATCTGCATGTAAATTGGTAAATACAATTTGATTTGGCGTACAAAGCTACAGGTTCTTTTACTGCTGGGATTGATATCGGTGTGGTTCTGTACCTGATGACTGGAGTTGCAGCACAGAATGTTCGCCCGACTGCTGTGATGAGCCGGTCCCGCAGGCGTTGCATTACGTCATCTCCTCAGAAGGTTAGCTGGATGAATACCTTGAGTTTAGGGACTGAAGTTACTTCTGGTTTCGGTTTGGGCTGTTTGCAGTGGCGCTTTATAAATCCTGTGGAGTACCCATTCAGTCTCGGTCTCTGTGGCTGAACGGCTTGCGAACGCGGTTTGTGAGCCCGTATACCCGGGTTCGAAACACGGTGGTGCTGGTTTTTTTCTAAAAAGGTATAGAGACCGGTCGTTCAGAAAGCAATGGCAAACTACTGAACGTAACCACTTGCCTAGTACATCAACAGCAGCTGAAAATGCTGGTGTTGACTGCAACGTCCCGTAAGGGATACGCAACAACATTATTATACCCATTCAGGTTTAAGGCATTCTTCAGAGTTTCAAATTCCTCTGTCAGTGTGTCTGGGGTGCATATCCTCCTAGCACGGTCAAACAGGGTCCGTACTAAGCCCTGTTTGTACTGGACAGGTGCGAAGCTCTGATAATTTAAGTATTGGCCAGTCCATGTTTCTTTACGGTACACCGATCTTTGAATTGTGACCTGGAACGACGTTGCTTGTAGCTCGTCTGTGGTGATAATTAGTATATCGTCCACGTAACGACGGTAGAACGCCAAGTTATTGATGTCCGAGGATCTCTTTTCTTCTAAGTGTGCCATGAAGATGTCCGCTAGAATAGGTCCAAGCGGGCTCCCCATGGTCACTCCGTCAATTTGGCAGTATGGCTTGTTTAGAAAGTTGAATTGTATGTTGGAGGTACATAATTTTAATAGCCTCTCTAGAATAGCTGATGGTATGCCTAGTTTTAGCTGTTTGTCTCTAATGCGTTCACTTATAATATTCACGGTCTCATCTAATGGAACGTTTGTAAATAAAAAGGCAATATCCATGGTTGCCGTGTGTTTATTGTTTATGTCCAAAGTATCCAATAATTCCACCAGGTCGAATGTATCTTTGAGTGTTCTTGGATCGAAGGCGTGTCGTACTGGCTTTAAAATTTCAGCTGACCATCTCGCCATTCGGTGTTGTGCAGAGTTAACCATGGAAAGGATCGGTCTTAGTGGGATGCTGGGCTTGTGAAGCTTGGGTAGACCGTACATCTGAGGAGTTTGGGAGCCACGCGGTTTGAGCGTGTTTGCAGTGGCCTCACTGATGAGTCTCGCATTCACAAGCGACTGGATCTCTTTCCTCATTTTTGCATCCAGGTCCTCAGACTTGTTGACTAATTGCTCTACTCTACGTTTCTACTCTGCTCTACGTCTCATTACGATATCTAGAAACTGTAACGCTTTGGCAGTATGACTTGTTTAGAAAGAAGCGGCACAACTCAATAGTTCTTCTAAAGAAGCCAAGATTAAACTAACGAGTCGTGGAGTCTGATGTTGTACGTTGTGAAGAGAAACCAGTCTATGTGTAACGCCTGTTTAGACAGACGTGGCTTAGCAGATAAAGAAATAAATAATTTACTAAACATTATTTATTATACAACAACTTGGTGCCTAAAATTTTAAATAATATTCAAAACTGTATATAGCTTTTATGATGGTAACATTCAATTTATTCTTTCTAGAATATGAACAACATTATTACAGAAATAAGCATATACATCTCTTGCAAAATAGCTGTCAGTACAAATATAGTGAAATCTATAATTGTTCCCCTTGATTACTAAAGAAAGCCGTAATATGACTTCAACCAAGATGCAATTATTTCCCTTGTAGTAAATAAAACAAAATTAATTTCATATCCTTCACAGGGCCGGCATCCCTGGTCTAGGTGTTACACGACTTTCTCCGTAATCCCGCACACTCTCGTAACATTACGTGACGTGAGCTAGAATTGGTAGCGGTTCTCTCCGCGTCGGTAACTTGCGGGGTATGTCAGCCGGTCGCTCAGAAAGCAATGGCAAACCACCGAGCACAATCCTGCCAATAAATGCAACAATCAGCTAAAAGATGCTGATGTTGACAGCGATGTCCTGTAAAGGATATGTGAAAACAAATCCTTTACAGGGCGTTGCAGTCAACACCAGCATGTTCTGCTGTTGTGATCTCTTGGCAAGTCCACGCTCAGCAGTCCTCCATCGCTCTCCGAATGACCGGCATCCATACCATTTCGTAAAAAAACTAACGCAAGACGGTTTGCTGCCAAATCGTCTGCAGCTGTGTTTCGAACGCGGGTATGCGGTAGTACGAATTGCGTCTGTAACTCCTTCACTTCGTAGCGAGAAAAACAAAATTATTCATACTAACAAACCATTCTATACACGACATCTTTTTAAGGTTGGTGTTGTTTAGCTTGTCCTCTGATGTCCACATCCCCCCCCCCCCCCCTGTCAGCTTTCTTGGAACCTCTGTATTCTATTTATTTATTTTTATTGCATGATTATGATGTAGCCATGTATCACTCGAGCCGAAGTGCAGTAAGAACACAAGAAGGTATATCAGATATGTTTTAGCGCTCGTTTTAGTTTGCTGTCGTCACTCTCTGTTATATTGTCCTGATGTCCGTTCAATTTCAACTTCAGGGACATTGTCGCAATCTTGTTAATATTTGTACAATACGTTGCAAGCAGATGTGCAGCATTCCATAATTTTCGCTACAGTCCAATATTTTATCTAGCTTCTTCTTCTGCGTTCATCCGGAGTTTTTTTTGTGTGTGTTCCTGACGTGATTGCGATGTGCCTGTTTACAGCAGAGCTGCGTTCTTGCACCGTTAGGCCGACACATCCGACTTCTGTGGTTAGCTAGTTTCTGATGGTAGGATTTCGAAAAATTAAAGTAAAGCAAAAATAAAGCAAAGTTGCATTGAAACTGAAGATTACGACTCTACACAACCAAACATCTGTAAAAGATATTGTCACCTCCCTTTGATAAAACAAATTTGTTGTTAGTTTAGTTAGTTTAGTTTAGTCGTTGGATCAACATCACAGCACACGGTTTAACTCATAAGTGCTCCGTTTTCCTCCTAACTCAAACCTGAGTCTGGAGAAACTCAGCTCAATGCACGAGCTCCGTTGCATCGGCGAGGATCCTGAAATAAATTGGGTAGATTTTTAACTCGAAATTTTGCCCGGGCAGCGCCGTTAGGCTACTCTTTTCTTCCATTTCCAACTGCCAAGGGATTTTTTACGTGCGCAACAATACACACGGACGTCCGATCTCACTACCCAGAGACCAGGGGAAATGTTATTACTGGACGTCCAGGTGGATTTTTTAAATAAATCCCGGTCCTCACCGGGGCCTGAACCCGGGACCTCCAGCACTCGAGGCGTACATCATACCTCGAGACCACTCAGCCCCCAAGTTGTTGTTAGTGCGCTTGTCTACTAAAACGGTTCGGTTTCAATCCCCAGCAGCAGCAGCAGGTTTACTGCTTTTTCAACCAGAACAACTGTGGCACCGACCCAGACTAATTAAAATCCAATGGCATCGTCACAACATGAAGACAACTGACATGTAGGAGAAGCATGGGGAGACAAAGAGAGAAGATTCGCTCGTCATTGGTTGGGGAAGTAAATTACAAGTACCTCAGAAGTGGTAGTGGGTTCACACAATGGCGGGGGATACTGGTAATAAGAAAAGCTGACCCACACGCAAAAGTCAGTCCAGTTTGGGCAACGTCTGAGTTCAAAGAGAAATAAAGACAATTTTTACGTGTAGTAGATTGCCGTTGTTTGCTGAACTACAGACGCTCATACCATCGAAATCAACGCAAGGCCGTCTGCTTTCAAATCGTCTACGGCTGATTTCGAACCTTTGACGTCGTATGTCGGGGAATTGTGGAAGGCGTTTACTACACCTAAGCCACAGAACCGGCTAGTTCAATTAAATGAGGAATAACTACGAAATTGTGCCCGTATTTTTAAATGTCTTACGCAGGACATTGCTATCAACCCCATGTTGATCTTCTAGGCCAGTGGTTCTCAACCAGTGGAGAATTCCCCCCATTCCCCCAAAATTGGGGGGGGGGGTGGTATTTTAGTGTTTCCGGTGGGGGGGGGGGGGGGTTAAGACCACAGATTGGCAGGCTCAAAATGGCTTCAGGCACAATGTCCTGGTTTTCTATTGAGCGTTTTGTTTGATGAAGCACAATTTTCTGGCATTCTGGTGTCGTGTATTAAGTGACAATTCTTTGACGTTTTAACTGTTTGTTTATTGTAATATGATTAATTTGGTGTGTTCAATAAAATATTGTGAATATAAAAAAGAAAATGCTTTTATTTAAGTGTTAATATCCATCAGCATATTCATTTGCCATTAAATATATAAAACCACACTATAAAATTAATCTATGCATGTAAAGGTTATGTACAAATATGGAAGAAAACAAGGATTTTCAGTGTTATAGGCATGTTATTTTGAATGCACCTTTTGAGGCTGACAATTTTGGAAAGGAGGAAATTCGTCTTTCGTTCGCTGGAAAGAGGGGAATGACATTCTGACATATGATGAAAGGGTGCATGGGCCAAAAAAGGTTGAGAACCACTGTTCTAGACAAATAGTACGTTCAGTAGCATGCCTGAATGGGACGCAAAGAATAATAACACTGTAACCGCTTAAAGTCGCTTAAAAGACGACAGGGTCGACTTCATTGCACCGGGTTTTATCCTATATGGCTTGGTCTCTTTCCGCAGCGCGGAAAACGTCGCACAACGCACGAACTCCGTAGCTCTGGCGACTCCCACAGGAGTCTCCAAAAACTTTCACTCGTGAACCGAAGGACGCGGCCCGGATTCGAATCCACAACCTTCGGAGCACCAGTCAAACGACTTGACCACTTCGCCACGGAGACTCTCTGGCAACAGAGTTGCACATAATCGTCGTCATCAACATCATCATCACCACCAAGCAAGACCTTGCCAGAATGTCACTCTCATCGTGTTCCACAGACAAGATTCTCAAACCTTTGCCCATTCTCCTGCCCCATTATTTTCACGCCCAGGGTGTCTACGATGTCACGTGTCCATCCTTGTGCTAGGCGACCCCTGGCTCTGATTTCAGGAACCATGCCTGCCTTCACTGTCCTTTCTCAATAACTGAGGCTTCAAAGGAAAAACTTAGATTGTTTTTTTTTTAAAGTTAATTCATTTTTGTGTGGGACCAGGTGGAGAAAGTGGGGGAACAGACTGAGAACCCGCATGTAGAGAGAATGATATGGCAGGGAATTGGCAGGGGTTCTGGACGAATCTCAAAACTGAGAGGGAAGACCGGGAGAACTTTCTATCAGATGGCAGTTGAAATAATTAATAGTCTGACTCTTCGCTGGCTGTTGAATGAGGGGACGGAGCACGTGTAGGGATGTTCTGAGGCAGTGATGTCGTTTCTTAACTCAGCTCACCTCATTTTTGTGCCGGTTTTTGATGTAATGATAATTGACAGCACCTCCAATATTTAAATAGTCATGGTAGCATTTCTGCATCCTGCAAATGAATGACTGATAAATGAACAAAAAATGGATCCTGCACAATGAATGATTGATAAATGAACAAGAAATGGATCCTGCACAATGAATGACTGATAAATGAATAAGAAATGGATCCTGCACAATGAATGACTGATAAATGAACAAGAAACGGATCCTGCACAATGAATGACTGATAAAATAAACAAGAAATGGATCCTGCACAATGAATGACTGATAAATGAACAAGAAATGGATGAGAGCACAAGTTGAGTGGCCTTACAGATGCAGCTGTGGTGGAGTAACTATTCATCTACTCACAAAGGAACATTTCACATAAATGCACTAAACCACACAATAATAAATACAACTCTATCAACACTTCATCATTTGAGTATTGGGTTATCTTTTATCAGTATTCAACTACTATTCAACAAAAGAACACAGAATTGCTACTTACAATACTGTGACGGGATGAGTCTAGATCACTATGCAAACACCACCACTACTACGTTAGTGGAATTCCTAATTTACATTCTGGATTTAGTAGGCAGCTAAATTACTAATAATGACGTCATATTAGCGACGCAGACATTTGCTGCACTAAAACTACACACTGTACTATTGGGGACAGCATATATTTTCACGTCATCAAATGATGTCACAAGGGAAATCCCCTGTTTTACTACCCTTATCATTAATACCAAGTATATGGCCGTCACTCCCTAGCAACGGGAAAATAGCGATATGCTAATAGTACGGCTGCACCGGAAATTGTGACTAACCACTTCCGGCCGGTTCACAATGACTATTGCTGCTGTGCTAAGCAGACCTTGCATGAGATGAGCTGCCATATCCAGTTGCATCCTTGGTAGATTATACCAAAACCGATCTTTATTGCTGCAATAAGACTGGGGGTGAGTGTAGTAACATAATAATTACGATTATAGTAAGAAGTGTGTACACATTTATATTCTAATATTGGGAAAACCCAAAACTTTCCCGACCATGTATATTTATGAAACGGGGTATTGGAAAGGGGAGACATTGAGAGAAAACATGTGAGGCCTAGATATATTTATAGATAAAAATATATAGATATAATGTATAAACCTTACTGATTATTTTCATATGCATTTTGTGAATGTATTTACGTGTATATTTTGTTGAAAATATGATAACATGATTTTGCCATGTGGGCAGAAGTAGAAGAGACATGTGGAACATGATTCTCACATGCCAGCAATATTACTAGGCGATTTATATTCAAACATAAATTTGCTTACCCCTGATTCACCGCCATGCTGAACTACACGACACTGACGGTCATAGGTTCAAAGCAAATACTATGTGGTGAGGAATCAGAATTTGGGGAGTAAATAACTCAACAAGGGATAACTGAGACATCCTAAAGCCCAATGCCTGGAATATCTCAGCCCTCTTGCTTGCCTGCTGGCCTTCTTATCTTTTAGCTCGTATATTCTGTGGGGTATACCTCACGACTTCAGTGGCGACACTTGATTGCTTTATGCCTAATGACTGATGTGGGATTAGGTTGAATTATTGTTGGCCCTTCCTTAGCTATCTAGGGAAACATCCTGGCTGCCCAGGACTTCCTCACCATGGTGTTAAGGAATACACCAGTAATTATTGCATATGAGTCACTTCAAGTTTTACAACCATGTACATTTTGTAATGTTTTTTTCAAACAAAGATTTGTCTACATGTTCTATTCCAATGGACCATGTGGTCTTAGAATGTGTCCACTTCTGGACCCTTTTTCACCTTGTATCATCATGTCATACAAGGTATAGCCAAGCTGATAAGAACAATTGGCCTTTGCTTTTGATACAGAATAGCAGAGAGGAATTGTTTTATTCCTGTTCTGCATCTGACACATACACAACAGACACACAACCCCAACACTCAGACACATTGTTATTGTCAAGACACTAAGGAGTCTGCAACTGTTTGTTTGATTTAAGGAGCCTCGCTGCTGATACTGCTGACACCTAACCGGTCCGGTTACCGAAACTTTGAGCCACCAACTAGTGGAGACGGAACCTGGAATCCGGAGGAGCATCGTACACCTGTCGAATGCCAGGGTCGACTCCAAGACATAATACAACCGAAAGCCAGCACTATTCCTAACAGAGATCAGATTAGTCTCAGGTGACTCTGTGTCTACATGTGTTCTGAGTGTGTCACTGTCTGGATGGTGTGAATGATGATATGCGATCTAGCTAAGCATCAGAAAACTGTTTTATTTTTGTACCTGTAACATAATTGTAACTGTCATAGTTCACCACTTGAACGACAATTGTCATTATCTCTTTTACTATTAAAGAGTATTATTGTTTTATACTTGTACCAACGTACTCCCCTCGTGATCATTTGAACGCAAGGCGTGTGCGTGAGTGCGTGCAAGTATTTAAAACAGGGGGCTTATCATTAAATGACGAAGGATCACCGACAGATAAACTAGACATTCGTGTTAGGTCTTCCTACATACACGAGTGTTCTTCACCTTCTGCCTTTGTCTACCAAGTGAATCCCAGTCTCTTCTATCGGGACCATCCCTTTAGACATTCTTATAACGAGCCATAATTTCTAGAGACTGTCGGCAAACTCTTGGATAGGGATTTCTGTCTATTTCAATAGAAACACCCTAACGGTCGGTGACAACTGTGGTCTCGGTCCGGGATCTACCCACCTAATTAGAAATATTTCTAATAAATTGTGTTACTTGGTACAAAAAATTTTTTTTTTCTCATCTCAGTAATGGGTAGAGTAGTTTAGGAAACTCTGTAATTAGTTGTTTCCATTCGATTGAGAGAGTGAAAGTGTGTTTTGTATCATTGTTTGTACTAACCATTTTTGTGTATGTACTAATAAGATTTGTAAATTATTGCAATTGTATTAGTATAACTTGAATTGGGAAGTAGTATAATATTGATATAGAAATTGTAGTCCACTGATCACTCACCCTCTCAGTCAAAACTCAGTCATGAGTTCATCAGCAGATTTGCACGCAGCAGCGGTAGCTATGGGGTTATCGGAGCCCGAAGCAGCCAAATATGTACATGATATGGAGAGGGAGTTAAGGAAAGAAGACAGGGAAGATAAAATACGTAGGCATGAACTCGAGCTTAAGAAACTGGAAGCAGCGACAGAACTTAAGAAAATCGAGGCTGAGAAAGAACTTAGGCAGTTACAGGAAAATGAAAAAATCCGACAGCATGAGTTTAGGATGAAAGAGCTAGAAAACCAAGCTCTATCAGCAACCTGTTCTAACGCCAGCTCTCCGGCACCCAGCATTGAAACCCAGCTACATTCGACTTCTCATGTGGGTCCTATGAGTTTTCCATTGATGCCGTTCGAGGAAAATCAGGAACAATTGGATAGTTACCTTCAGAAATTCGAGAAATTAGCTGAGTCATTTGGGTTGGCTAGGGAACACTGGAACTTGAAGCTTTCTCAGGCACTGAGGGGACAAGCGTATGTAGTCTTTCAGGGACTACCTCCAGGCCATGAACACTCTTATGAAAGTTTGAAATCGGCTTTATTGAAGAGATATGAGTTAACCTCAGCTGCTTATCAGCGGAAATTCCGAACCGCAAGAAGTCTGAAGGGTGAGTAATTCTCACAATTGTCCGCTCGTCTGCAGAGTTATCTCTGTAAATGGGAGACATTGGGAGAGTATGAACACTCCTATGCGGGCTTGCGGGAGATGGTTTTGTGTGAGCAGCTGAGGAACTGTATGTCGAAGCCGATGGAAACTTTCATTGTTGAACAAGGGGCACAAACACTGGAGGAAATGATAGTCTTGGCTGAAAGATATCTGACTGCCCATGGGGACTCGGTCCCAACGCAACCTCCCCAACCTCAACAGAACCCACCTCCAACCAATCAGGGACAAACCCATAGCAATATACCAGCAGACCAGAGGCAACCTCAGCAGCAGCATAACAAAAAACAAACCACATCTGGGGCTAGAAAACCATACTGCACGAATTGTCATAATAATTCCCACAGTACGGCAGACTGCAAGCGCAGAGCAAAACCCCAGATTGCGGCTTGCTTCTCGGTAGGGAAGAAAACCACTACACTACCACCGCCTCCCGAAATGAGAGGACATCGAGTGGTAGAGAAGATCAATGTCAATGGACAGTTGGTCGAGTGTCTCCATGATACGGGTTTAACGTATGATGCCATAATAGCATCACACTTAGTAAAACCTGGTCAGTTGACGCAAAACATGGTTGAAGTTATGGGTGCGACAAGAAGTTCGCCTACCCTAACTTTACCAATAGCCCAAGTGTTAGTTAACTCTAGATTTGTAAAGGGAACTATATCGGCAGCAGTGATGACTGATCCTATCTATGACATAATACTGGGAAGTAAATATGTTTATTTAGGGGAACCATCCACTCCCATGATAGTAGGCAGTGCACTGACCCATATCCCAACTCTAACACCTGGCTGTAACCAACTTCCTAGTGCTAGGAAGACTCCCCAGAGAGGAAAATTTTCTTCCTCTAAACGTTCGCTAGCGGTAGGGGACAAAGTGTTACTCTTAAGATCTAGGGGGACTAATAAGGAGACCGAGTGGCAAGGACCATTCCCCATAATGGAGAAAGTGTCCAACACCAAATATAAAATCTTCATGAAAGGTAAGATGAAAATCTACCACATTAAATTGCTCCGCAAATATTATGACAGAGCAAAAGAACGACCAGTACATCTGGTAGCTCTAAATGTTGTTCAGAAAGTAGGGAGGAGGGAAGAACCTCTTAGCTTTCCATACCCACCTCTGACTGGATCCTCACTAAACTTATCTGGAGAAACGCCAGGTCATACCAAAGTACCAAGCCAGCCCCGGAGTCGAAAGAAGTCTAATAGATTCTTCTCTAGGGGGGAACAATTGGTTCAGATATAAACTATGGGGAGAATGCATAGTCGATCTAGGCTCATCCACCCTAAAAGTTCGCTGAGCCGTACTTTTCTCTAGGGGCGGCATATGTGACGGGATGAGTCTAGATCACTATGCAAACACCACCACTACTACGTTAGTGGAATTCCTAATTTACATTCTGGATTTAGTAGGCAGCTAAATTACTAATAATGACGTCATATTAGCGACGCAGACATTTGCTGCACTAAAACTACACACTGTACTATTGGGGACAGCACTATATTTTCACGTCATCAAATGATGTCACAAGGGAAATCCCCTGTTTTACTACCCTTATCATTAATACCAAGTATATGGCCGTCACTCCCTAGCAACGGGAAAATAGCGATATGCTAATAGTACGGCTGCACCGGAAATTGTGACTAACCACTTCCGGCCGGTTCACAATGACTATTGCTGCTGTGCTAAGCAGACCTTGCATGAGATGAGCTGCCATATCCAGTTGCATCCTTGGTAGATTATACCAAAACCGATCTTTATTGCTGCAATAAGACTGGGGGTGAGTGTAGTAACATAATAATTACGATTATAGTAAGAAGTGTGTACACATTTATATTCTAATATTGGGAAAACCCAAAACTTTCCCGACCATGTATATTTATGAAACGGGGTATTGGAAAGGGGAGACATTGAGAGAAAACATGTGAGGCCTAGATATATTTATAGATAAAAATATATAGATATAATGTATAAACTTTACTGATTATTTTCATATGCATTTTGTGAATGTATTTACGTGTATATTTTGTTGAAAATATGATAACATGATTTTGCCATGTGGGCAGAAGTAGAAGAGACATGTGGAACATGATTCTCACATGCCAGCAATATTACTAGGCGATTTATATTCAAACATAAATTTGCTTACCCCTGATTCACCGCCATGCTGAACTACACGACACTGACGGTCATAGGTTCAAAGCAAATACTATGTGGTGAGGAATCAGAATTTGGGGAGTAAATAACTCAACAAGGGATAACTGAGACATCCTAAAGCCCAATGCCTGGAATATCTCAGCCCTCTTGCTTGCCTGCTGGCCTTCTTATCTTTTAGCTCGTATATTCTGTGGGGTATACCTCACGTCTTCATGGCGACACTTGATTGCTTTATGCCTAATGACTGATGTGGGATTAGGTTGAATTATTGTTGGCCCTTCCTTAGCTATCTAGGGAAACATCCTGGCTGCCCAGGACTTCCTCACCATGGTGTTAAGGAATACACCAGTAATTATTGCATATGAGTCACTTCAAGTTTTACAACCATGTACATTTTGTAATGTTTTTTTCAAACAAAGATTTGTCTACATGTTCTATTCCAATGGACCATGTGGTCTTAGAATGTGTCCACTTCTGGACCCTTTTTCACCTTGTATCATCATGTCATACAAGGTATAGCCAAGCTGATAAGAACAATTGGCCTTTGCTTTTGATACAGAATAGCAGAGAGGAATTGTTTTATTCCTGTTCTGCATCTGACACATACACAACAGACACACAACACCAACACTCAGACACATTGTTATTGTCAAGACACTAAGGAGTCTGCAACTGTTTGTTTGATTTAAGGAGCCTCGCTGCTGATACTGCTGACACCTAACCGGTCCGGTTACCGAAACTTTGAGCCACCAACTAGTGGAGACGGAACCTGGAATCCGGAGGAGCATCGTACACCTGTCGAATGCCAGGGTCGACTCCAAGACATAATACAACCGAAAGCCAGCACTATTCCTAACAGAGATCAGATTGTCTCAGGTGACTCTGTGTCTACATGTGTTCTGAGTGTGTCACTGTCTGGATGGTGTGAATGATGATATGCGATCTAGCTAAGCATCAGAAAACTGTTTTATTTTTGTACCTGTAACATAATTGTAACTGTCATAGTTCACCACTTGAACGACAATTTTCATTATCTCTTTTACTATTAAAGAGTATTATTGTTTTATACTTGTACCAACGTACTCCCCTCGTGATCATTTGAACGCAAGGCGTGTGCGTGAGTGCGTGCAAGTATTTAAAACAGGGGGCTTATCATTAAATGACGAAGGATCACCGACAGAGAAACTAGACATTCGTGTTAGGTCTTCCTACATACACGAGTGTTCTTCACCTTCTGCCTTTGTCTACCAAGTGAATCCCAGTCTCTTCTATCGGGACCATCCCTTTAGACATTCTTATAACGAGCCATAATTTCTAGAGACTGTCGGCAAACTCTTGGATAGGGATTTCTGTCTATTTCAATAGAAACACCCTAACGGTCGGTGACAAATACCAACATTGGCAAGCAAATTCAAATAATTACAAAGTGTGTTTCAACAATAGCCCCACAGAATCTGTGTTCAAACTAGTGTTTCAACAATTGCCTCACAGAACCTGTGTACAAACTAGTATTTCAACAATAGCCTCACAGAATCTGTGTATAAACAAGTGTTTCTTGACAAATGACGGACCTAGCAGCCTCATTAAGTCAACACAGTTGGCACATACATCACTGGTTTAAAAATATAGACTTTTGGCACTGGCTATCTGAAAGGACGCCACCTGCAATGATAGCTCATATGCTACTGAGAGGGCCTACAGGCTCATGTGATTTGGTGGCTACCAATAGTTCTCTTGGCAGAAACGGGAAAAATGCTACCATTGATGTGTGTAATAATAAGAATTCATAAACATTAGGTCACAGTATTAAGAGTTCTCCAATGCATTGGAGAACATTGTGACAGCCAGAAAGATTGAGGGGAAGAGAGGCAGAGGCAGACCAAGAGAAATTATGCTGGATGGATTGAGATGGGGCATGGGGGAATATCATCAGCAGAGTTGATCCAGAAAACCAAGGACCGAGATTTGTGGAGAGTCATGAATGTCCACGCCAGCTGGCATGGCACTTGATGATGATGCCAAGTATTAAAAGGTGGAATTGCATCTTCCCTTCCTCACTTCCACTCCTTAGAGAAGCTTCTAGTACCAACTTTACATGGCTGAGTCAACCCTGCTCACAGCAGAAGTGAATGCACATCCCTTGGGCATGTGGTGAGACGGGGGAAACCCTAGAGCACATCATGACACCAGGAAAGCCATGATGGAAAAATCATATGTACAACCATAAGCAAAAGGGCCCATGATGATGATGACCAGGAAAGTCAGAAGGGAAGACCTTTAGAGACAACACCAGACAGCCTGACCCACTGATATGGAGAAAAATCAATCTCAGAAATGATTTAGAAGAGTATATGAGACAAGAGGCTTTTAACATTCCATTCTACCATGACCTCTATCTCTTCAACCTAAAGAAAAAGTTATATTAGGGTTAATAATCCTGTGACTGAGTCAGCCACAAATAGAATATTAATTTGAAGACGATGATTGTTGTCCAAAGAGGGTAATGGCTTAACTTTGAACATACTCAATGATCAATACCACACAGCATGGCTAAAGCTGTATGTGGTGTGGGGAACACATCCAATTTCAACTGATGTTGAACCAGCTTTCCTTACAATCTCTGCACTATCCACTACACCATCTTGACTCTGACTGAAAAACTACCCATTTCAACTCTGCCAGTTCCAGACAGCTGATTTATGAACCTGGCACAATGCAAAAACGTCTGGGAAAAAAACACTCTGGATGAACGCAGAAGAAAATGAACACTCGACCATGCCACATGGACAAGCCATTCTGGTATTTACTTCTCTGCCTTCCCATTGTTCTCTTCCCCTCGATCTTGCCAGTTGTCACCCGGCTTACCAATGCAGACCTCTGGTGGTCAATTTCTTAGAGTAGTGGGATATTTTGATTGACCAATAGGCTTCTTGACCGGGCAAATAAACTTGAGGAATACATAAAAACACAGAGAAGAGAACTTGAGACAGAAATGAATAATACCAGGAGAACATGAATGGACCTGCGAGAGATAGCACACGATATGACAGCTTAGCGTGAGTTGGTTCAAGACCTTGCCCAATAGGGAATAAAGGACAAAAGAAGACACTTCTAGGGTCAACACAGCCTGACCAGATGGGAACCACAGATAACTTGGAGACAACACAGGCAGCTGATATGACCCCCACCAGATCATCCCACGTGGACCTAACTATATCCTCTAAAACTACCTCAATGGCTTGTACGCAGGGTTATGTTATACATTCAATATTCATGACACACAACAACAGTCCACAATCACACAAGTATACATGACACGCAATAACAGCCAACAATAACTCACAGACATGATGCAGCAGTATCATCTGCATCAAAGAAAGACAGTTTTTCTATGTACAATTCAAAAATGCTGTTCAAGCAGGCAAAATACATGAGGCAGCATTCTCTTTTCTTCCAATACCCCATACCATCAAAATCAATGCAGGGCGAGCTGTTTCCAAATTGCGAACGGCAGATTTTGAGTCCTGGACTTTTATGTCTGGGATTTGTGGAACTGTGTCTCCATCCGCTCAGCTGGTTCTCCTGGGTGAACATATGGAATCCATATGCACATCTTTAGTCCCTATCTCAACTGTTGTATTCGAGTCTGTGCATTAACGTCCTTCTTTAACATGCTAGTGTCTCCAGCCTCAACTCACTGGCGTCACCAGCCTCAACACACTGGCATCTTCAGCCTCAACTCACTGGCATCTCCAGCCTCACCTCATTGGCATCTCCATCCTAAACTCACTGGCATCTCCAGAGTCTCAACTCAATGGCATCTCCTGTCTCAACTCACTGGCATCTCCAGCCTTAACTCACTGGAATCTCCAGTCTCAACTCACTGGCATCTCCAGCCTCAACTTACAGGCATCACCAGCCTTACCTCATTGGCATCTCCATCCTAAACTCACTGGCATCTCCAGCATCAACTCACTGGCATCTCCAGCCTCACCTCATTGGCATCTCCATCCTAAACTCACTGGCATCACCAGCCTCAACTCAATGGCATCTCCAGCCTCAACTCACTGGCATCTCCAGCCTCAACTCACTGGCATCTTCTGCCTCAACTCACTGGCATCTCCATCCTCACCTCATTTGCATCTCAAGCCTCAACTCACTGGCATCTCCTGCCTCAACTCACTGGCATCTCCTGCCTCAACTCACAGGCATCTCCTGCATCAACTCACTGGCATCTCCAGCCTCAATTCACTGGCATCTCCAGCCTCAACTCACTGTCATCTCCTGCCTCAACTCACTGGCATCTACCTGCCTCAACTCACTGGCATCTCCAGCCTCAACTCACTGGCATCTCCTGCCTCAACTCACTGGCCTCTCCTGCCTCAACTCACTGGCATCTCCTGCCCCAACTCACTGGCATCTCCTGCCTCAACTCACTGGCATCTCCAGCCACAACTCACTGGCATCTCCTGCATCAACTCACTGGCATCTCCTGCATCAACTCACTGGCATCTCCTGCCTCAACTCACTGGCATCTCCTGCCTCAACTCACTGGCATCTCCAGCCTCAACTCACTGGCATCTCCTCCCTCAACTCACTGGCATCTCCAGCCTCAACTCACTGGCATATTCTGCCTCAACTCACTGGCATCTCCTGCCTCAACTCACTGGCATCTCCTGCCTCAACTCACTGGCATCTCCTGCCTCAACTCACTGGCATCACCAGCCTCACCTCATTGGCATCTCCAGCCTCAATTCACTGGCATCTCCTGCCTCAACTCACTGGCATCTCCTGCCTCAACACACTGGGATCTCCTGCCTCAACTCACTGGCATCTCCTGCCTCTACTCACTGGCATCTCCTGCCCCAACTCACTGGCATCTCCTGCCTCAACTCACTGGCAAATCCAACCTCAACTCACTGGCATCTCCTGCCTCAACTCACTGGCATCTCCTACCTCATCTCACTGGCACCTCCTGCCTCAACTTACTGGCATCTCCTGCCTCAACTCACTGGCATCTCCAGCCTCAACTCACTGGCATCTCCTGCCTCAACTCACTGGCATCTCCTGCCTCAACTCACTGGGATCTCCAGCCTCAACTCACTGGCATCTCCAGCCTCAAATCACTGGCATCTCCTGCCTCAACTCACTGGCATCTCCTGCCTCAACTCACTGGCATCTCCTGCCTCAACTCACTATCATCTCCAGCCTCAACTCACTGGAATCTTCTGCTTCAACTCACTGGCATCTCTAGCCTTAACTCAATGGCATTAAATTTTAACTTTCTTTTGGGTTCTTTCTCTCTCACGTATTTATGAAAAAATTATACCTGTATCCATGCATAACTAGGGGTCAAACATACATCAACACAGACACTACCTACAGAGATATATACATAATAATTATATACACACATTTATGTGTATATTTCCACTCTCTCACATACATACGCATACCCACTTATACGTATATGTACAGACATATCTATATATGTACGAACCAATACAGATTTAGATGTATCTCTATGATTGTATACCTTATCCAAATCCCACAGACAAATTTGAAATGTGTATATTCCCTTTTGTCTAAGCGGTTTTGAATATTTGTGTGATTTTGTTTTGGACTATGTGCTGTATTATATGTGTGTTGTATGTTCTGAACCTATATGTTGCTGCATTTCTACAGGTCCATACCACATACCTGTACTCTGCTAGTGCAGTCAACAATTTTATGTGACTATTTCCTGTGGTTTTTGGTATTGTGTTTAAAAATATTGCCTTGTACATATCTGTCTTCTTTTTGGTGAATATGTCAATTAGTTGTCTTAAAGTGTCTAGTGCAGTTTGTACTGTTGGGCATGTAAAAAAAAATGTGATCTTCTGTTTCTTGTATGTATTGTCGACAGAGTTGACATGGTGATATTCGTTTTGACCTGTGTGCTTGTTTTTCGGTAGTAGGTGTCATGTTAAATATCAAACGATATGTAATTTACCTCGCCTTGGGAGTTATGTTTGGGTTGTGGAGATTAGTAAATGTACATGTGTAGTCTTGTATGTAGTATGTTTTCCCTCTTTTAATTCTAACTTGTAGTGATGGTGCTTGTTGTTTAACCAGGTATTTGTAGATTTGGCGTGTTGTCTGGTGTAGTAAGTGCTCACTCCCTCGGAATGCTTGTATACATGTCTTATAAAATGCTGGTAGACTTCAAAAGTAGTGTGGTGTATTAAGATGTATTTTCCTAAGGTGATGCAGTCTCATTTCTATATAGTAGAGTGCTAGTGGGTTTTGTTCTGGGTGACTAAGGATGTGTCCTATTTGTTGGATTCTCAGCGCTTGAATCTTTGTGTGTATGTCTTGCAGTGCTATTTCTCCTTGTTTCTTGTCCTGTATGAGTGTCTTATGCTGTATGCAGTAAATTGTGTTGCCAAAGATGAAACGTCTGATATGCTTATTGATGTCTGTGATTGTCTGTCTTGGAGGGTCTAGTACTGTAACTAAATATATAATTTTGGGGATAATGAAAGTGTTGACAATTATGCTCCTGCCGAAAATTGTAGATGTCTGGTACTTGTATCTATGTAGCACGTCTATGATTTTTGTGTGTGTGAGGTTTTGCCATGTTTGTGCGTGTATCTGTCTGGAGTTGCTGTGAAATGTGATGCCATATATCTTAATATTGTCTGTGGCTGTTAGGTCTGGAGGAAAATCGGCTTTATTCCTCCATTTTCCGAGACCCATTATGTGTGATTTGTTTATGTTTAATTTGGCCCCACTCCCTTTACAAAATTGTGTAAATGTATGGAGTATCTTTGTGATGGATCTTTTGTTGGCGGGGAAGAAAACGGTGTCGTCCGCATATGCAAGCAACTTCCGCTCTCCTCCGCCTGGTATGAATGTGCCTGTGATGTTGGTGTCTTGTCTGATTGCTTCTAGTAGTGGTTCTTAAACCAGTACATATAGGAGCGGTGACAGAGGACATCCTTGTCTCAACGATCTTGTGAGCCGGAACTCCACAGTGAGTGTGTGGTTAACCAACACCTTACTCTCAGGATTCCAGTACAAGATCTCTGCCCACCTCCTAAACTATATTCCTAAGTTGCACTGTGTTAATGTCTTGTGTAGATAAGAGTGGGAGATTCTGTCAAAGGCCTTCTCCTGGTCTAAGGACAAAAGGGAGGCTTGACAGTCTTTCTCCTGTGTGTATGTGATGATGTCTCTAATGAAATGTGTGTGTTGGTGTATGTTCCTATGTGGTACTCCGCATTGTTGGTCAGGGTGTATGAGTTTTGGCATGTAGGGTCTAAGTTTCTGGGTCAGTGCCTTGGTAAGTATTTTATAGTCTGTGTTCAGAAGTGATATTGGTCTATAATTTTTCATCTGTGTTTTGTCTTTATTGTTTTTGGGTATGAGTGTGATGTAAGACATGTTGCAGCTGTCTGGTAGTTGTTGTTTATCAAAGGCGTCTTGGTAGACTTTAAGAAGAAGACCACATAAGACAGGCAAGAAGTGTTGGTAGAATTCTATCGTTAAACCGTCCGGCCCTGGTGTCTTGTCTATGTTCATTTTGCTGAGTACGTGCGTTATGTCAGCCCTGTGTTAGTTCTGTGTCTAGTCTGTCTCTGTCTTCATCTGACAGCTTTTTACTGTATTGTAGAAAATTGTCTTGTGTCTGTGTGTCTATTGTCTCTGCTGTAAACAGTTGAGTGTAGTATTGATTGAATGCTTCTGTTATTTGTGCTTGTTCTGTTTGCATATTGCCTTGCATGTCTACTATTTTGCCTATTTGTCTGCTACGATGTATATTTTGTTCAATTTCCATGTATTGTTTACTAGGGGGATTAGACAGACAGCTGTCTGTCTGTTTTGTCAGCTGTATGGCTATTTGTATAAGTTGTTCCTGTCTTAATCTGTCTTTGTGTATGATGGATGCTAGTTGCTGTGTTCTGCTTCTTATTCTATTTTTTAATAAGTCCAGTATTTTCTTATGTTATCAGTCGGTATGTGGTCGGTGTATGCGTGTAAAAGTTGTGTCTTGTATTTTACGTATTTTTCATGCTTAAGAAGTGTGTTGTTAAATTTCCAATGTGTTAAACGTTTAAATGTCTGTGTGTTTATGTTGCTTGAACTGATGTGTGCTAATATGGCTTTATGGTCTGTGTACTGTAATGTCTCTTGTAGGTGTCGAGTGTTTATTATGTGGTGTGTTGCGGGTATATATATCTTATCTAATCTTCTTCCCGTGTGGTGTATTTTATTTGTGTGGGTTATTTATCGTTTATTTGGATGTTTGTGTCTGAATGTGTCTATTAAGGTGTGTGTGTGTAAAATGTTTTGCAATGTCTCTAACTGGTTTGTGCCTTCTCTGTTCATTCTCTTCACCTGTGTCTTCATTTCTCCGCCTACTTTATCCAGTGCCTGTAATACACAGTTGAAATCTCCACAGAGTATGATGTTCTGTCCTCTGTATGTATTTGTGAGTAGTGTGTCAAGTTCTTCATAGAATTGTGGTTGGTGGTTATAATTTGGTTGTGCATGAATGGTATATGTGTGTGAAGTGTTACTTATTTGTGTTATGTTGATTCTACCTTGGCTATCCCGATTTGTTTTGAGTATGTTCCACCTATCTGATGTTTGTAGTATGGCTGTCCCAGACCCTATGTTGTGGACCGCCAAACTGAAAAATGCATGTGTCAGTCCTAATTGTGTTGTAATTTGTGCACCATGTATATCTGAATGTATATTTGTCTCTTGTAGCAGGATGAAATCTGGTTTGTATTTGTCTATAAGTGTGCAAATGTGTTGTTGTTTTGTACGTATACCTGCTATATTTAAGCATATTATTTTGATGACGTCACCCATCCCAGTATCAAACAAAAAATGTTGTTGAGTATAAATTGACAATCGACATTAATAATAAGATAAATTTTCTTTAAAAACAATGGTTGTATGTAGCTGTTTAGTGTGTTTTTGTTGTTTCTGGATTCTCTTCATCGTCTGTGTCGGTGGGGATAAATAATTTTCGTAAAGATATGTTGTCGTCTTCATTTGTGGTCTGATTTTGTCCGTTTGTTTTTTTTTTTCTGTGGGGATGTCTTGTTTGTTTACTTTCTTTGGTGTCGCTATGGTAGACTCTACCTCACAATCACTGTTTTCTGTGTTTTTCCGTCTTCTATTGCGCTTGTTATGTGTGACTTCCTTGAAACTTTCCGTCGTACTTGCTTCTTTGTCGTTTGTAGAGGACTCCTCCTCCTCCTTTTGGTCTTTCTCCTTGGTCGATGTCGTTGGTGGGTCTGGGTTTAGGGTCGTAGCTTGTTTCGATTTTGCCTGGGTGGGTGGGACAGGCTGGGTGGATTGTCTTTTTAACAGTTCTGGCATAGGCTTGTTATGTGTGACTTCTTTGAAACCCTCTGTCGTATTTGCCTCTTTGTTGTTTCTAAAGGAGGCTTCCTCCTCCTTTTGGTCTTTCTTCTTGGTCGAGGTCCTTGGTGGATCTGGGTTTGGGGTCGTAGTTTGTTTCGATTTTGCCTGGGTGTGCGGGGCAGGCTGGGTGGTTTGTCCTTTTAACAGTCCTGGCAGAGCTGGTAACTCATCTAGGTTGTTTATGGTTTGTGTTGGCTTTGTTGACTTAGTTGAACATTTATTAGACCAATGTGAATCTTGTCCGCATGTCAGGCAGACTGTCCTCCGCCCTGGCATGGTCACCACGATTCTATGATTCCGAATTTTCTGCCCTCCTTTTGCTGTTACATTGACATAGTGTGGTATGGTTTGCCCTTCTTTAGGATGTACCAAGGCTCCCCATTTCCCTGCTGAGTTTTTAATTCTGAAAACCACGGGCTCAGGGTCGCCTGGTATTTCTTTCACTATTGTCTTCACACCTTCTTCTTTCATTGTTGCTAATATCCAGTGTAAGGTTAATCTCTTGTTCTCTTTCTCTGCCTGTTGTATTTCTATTGTCATTTCTGGGTTTTTTAAAGTTATGGTTTTCCCATGGAGACGCCCGTAAAGTGTCTCTGAAACAACAGCAAAGAACCACTTTGTTGGGTTTTCATACCTATATAGCTCACCGAGTTCGTTTATCGGTACACCCCCGGGACCGACCAATGCACCTCCCACCAGTTCGGCGGTTGATCTGGCCGCTCCTGGGCCTCTCAACGAGACCACCAGAGTTTTGGGTAGGTGCATGGCATCCTCCTCAATAGAGTCTAGGTCGACGCTTACCTCAGAAACTTGGTTAGTACCGGTGTTAGACGCGGATACTTGACTGAATAGTCTTCCATCGATAACACGGCTCACCTGAGTAGAGTCCATTTTGAATTTCACAAACTTTCTGCTATCGCAATAAATTCACTTGATGATCCAACGATAAGACACACAAAAGAAAGTCAATTCACTATTTTTGTATATGAAACAGGTCACTCAAATAATATTACATGATAATAATACTACATGAAAACAGCAGCATGAACACATAATCACTTGTCTAAATCAAAGTAAAAGTTCACGCTACCATCTCTGGTGCTATCTATATCTATAAAACAGAGTGTATGTATATATGTATGCATGTATGTATGTATGTATGTCCTTTATTTGTTCGCGAACGGTCCATCCGATTGAGATGAAATTTTCTACACGTCTTCCTTTCATTCCAGAGCTGCCAACTGTGATATTTTTTTAGTGTGAAATCGCCTGCTTACTCAGTATTATTTCATTTTTCATTTTTCATTATAATTTCATATATCTCAGGGGACCTAACTCCGTAAAAGTTATTTCAAGGGGCATAACTTTTCTGTATAACTTATAGTCATATTGTGGCATCGTTTTCAAAGATTTATAAAGTCTTTGTCCATAGTTATGTACCGGCATATGAGTTATAATAAATAATGATACAATCTGTAAGGCATTTTCAAAGTTTTCATAAAAATAATGCACAATGCATAACATTGTAACTCATCTTTTTTTGCTCTAGAAGTTACTGTAGGCATGCAGGTGATTAGAAAGAGTTTTCATTAAAAATAATGGATGGTGTGTGGAAGGACATTCTGTTAAGTTACTTTTTTTGTTGTATGAATTTAATGAGAACTTATATGACTACTTATATGAATTAAATGAGATGCTCCCCACCAGGGACTGGGCGAAGCCGGACAGGGTCAGGCAGACAGACAGACAGACAGATAGACAGTCGGGAACAGGAACTTATATGACTACTTATATAAATTAAATGAGATGCTTCACACCAGGAGCTGGGCGATGCCGGGCCGGGTCAGACAGACAGACAGACAGACAGACAGACAGACAGACAGATAGACAGTCGGGAACAGGAACTTATATGACTACTTATATAAATTAAATGAGATGCTTCACACCAGGAGCTGGGCGATGCCGGGCAGGGTCAGGCAGACAGATAGACAGACAGACAGACAGACAGACAGACAGACAGACAGACAGACAGACAGTCGGTAACGGGAACGAGAACTTATATGACTACTTATATGAATTAAATGAGATGCTCCCCACCAGGGTCTGGGCGAAGCCGGGCAGGGTCAGCTAGTCCACATATAAATTGAGAAATGTGGAATATTTTTTTTTCCATTAAAGATATTATTTTATTGTTGCATTTTTTAAAACTGTGAATGTACTAATTAAAGGAGAAAAAAGCAATGTTACAAAGCACAGTTTCCTGGCCAGCGTGGAAATGGTATGACATCCTTTACATTTTGGGCTCCCAGCAGGATCATTAGGAGTCTTTCAAAGCCCAAACCAAAACCACCATGTGGACAAGAACCAAATTTACGTAAATCAAGATACCTGAAAGAAATTGATTGTAAAAAACAGAATAGATATCTTTACATTCAACCATCTCTTAAAGATAAATAGTTTTATTTAATTCAGAAATGCGTCAATATTTCATTTGACTAGTTTCTCCCCAAAGTATAAATGATATGAAATAATTTAAAAATTGATAATCTGTTTAAGCCTTGTATTGTTGTTTTGTTTCTGGTCATGGTTTGCACATGCAGTTTCCTCACTTAGACTTGAAGTAAATGGTCCATCGCCCAGCTGAGTTGAGGTGAGTGCTTTTTGCAACACTGTGGGTAATGTGGAATGATTTTACATCTATCCATGGTGGTTTGTGTTCTGAACTGCATGTATAGAAAAATCGTAGGAGGCTGTTTGCTGAACTAGCTGGTTCTCCTTATGCAGTAAAGTGTGAGAAACTGCTGGTTTTCCATAGACTTCCATCACCAGAGTGTCCTGGAGAAAATATCTAGCAAATACTTACAACCCGTGACCTATGAATCGATGCATGCCATTCTGCGCGTTGCATGCCAGTCTTTACCTTTGTCAGCATGCTTTGTGAATCAGTAACAACCTCTGGTGCTATCCACATACAAACTGAGAAATGTGGAATATTATTTTTTTTTTTTTTGGGGGGGGGGGGGGGGGGTTTGGCGGTTACCCCAGACAAGCTGGTTCCCCCGCCTCCCCCTTTTATCTTTGGCGTGGACCCTTAGTCTCACTGCGAGCTATTGCCCACCGGGCCCACATTTAAAGTGATGCTATGTGAAGCAGTGTGATTACCCCGGCCCCCGACCAGACCAGGCGCACTACTGTGGGGGATGCAGAAAATGCGGTTGATCCTAGCCAAAGGACCGAGAAGGATCATCCCGGCCTCCGACCAGACCAAGCGCACTACTGGAGGGGAAAAGGGTTGGGGGGGGGGGGGGGCAGCAAATGCACTTTGATCTTAGCCAAAACGCCCCGAAACGGCCAGGAATCCCCAAACATGAAATATTGCTACTGATGTACGTTGTGAAGAGAAACCAGAGTATGCGTAACTTCTGTTTAGACAGACGTGGCCTAGCAGATAAAGAAATAAATAACTTACTAAACATTATTTATTATACAACAAGTTGGTGCATAAAATTTTAAATAATATTCAAAACTGTATATAGCTTTTATGACGGTAACATTCAATTTATTCTTTGTAGAATATGAATAACATTGTTACAGAAATAAACATATACTTCTCTTGCAAAATAGCTGTCAGTACAAATATAGTGAAATCTATAATTGTTCCCCTTGATGGCTAAAG
Organism: Cepaea nemoralis; assembly: GCA_014155875.1. NCBI lineage: Eukaryota > Metazoa > Mollusca > Gastropoda > Stylommatophora > Helicidae > Cepaea > Cepaea nemoralis. The sequence continues at coordinate 56,179 of JACEFZ010006464.1, read as the reverse complement.
CCGTAATATGACTTCAACCAAGATGCAATTATTTCCCTTGTAGTAAATAAAATTAGTTTCATATCCTTTACAGGGCCAGCATCCCTGGTCTAGGTGTTACACGACTTTCTCCGTAATCCCGCACACTCTTGTAACGTGACGTGACGTGCGCGAGAATTGGTAGCGGTTCTCTCCGCGTCGGTAACTTACGGGGTATATGAGCCGGTCGCTCAGAAAGCAATGGCAAACCACTGAGCGCAATCCTGCCAAGAAATTCACCAATCTGATAAAAGATGCTGATGTTGACAGCGATGTCCTGTAAAGTGGAAAAAAAATCCTTTACAGGGCGTTGCAGTCAACACCAGCATGTTCTGCTGTTGTGATCTCTTGGCAAGCCCACGCTCAGCAGTCCTCCATCGCTCTCCGAATGACCGGCATCCATACCATTTCGTAAAAACAACGCAAGAAGGTTTGCTGCCAAACCGCCTGCAGCTGTGTTTCGAACGCGGGTATGCGGGATTACGAATTGCGTCTCGTGGCGAGAAAAACAAAATTATTCGTACTAACAAACCATTCTATACACGACATCTTTGTAAGGTTAGTGTTGTTTAGCTTGTCCTCTGATGTCCACATTTTTATCCACTGTCAGCTTCCGTGGAACCTCTGTATTTTATTTATTTATTTATTTTCCTGTTTCTTTCTCGCATTCATGCATACTAAACTATAATATCATAAAGAACAGTGCGTATGTTTACTCTGAAAATATCTGTGATATTTTGTGTTTACAACATAGGGAAATTACCCATTGGTCTTGGTGACCATAAGTAAACCTTTAGCGAAATGGGAGGGGGGAGGCACAGGGGAGATGGGGTTGTATAGTAATAATGATGTTAAAAATGATAAGGATAGAAAGGTACCAAGGATTAATAAAAGTAGTAATAATAATAGTACTAGTAATAATTTTTTATTTAAAAACAAACTAAACAAACCATCAAACAAACAAACAAACAAACAAAAACATGTGATTCCATTTAATAAGAAGATTCTCTTTGCAATGGTGGCAATATAGCATAGTAGGTGCATAGACTTACAATGTTCAAAATATTAATAATAGGAGTAAAGGGAGTATATTTTTTCCCCTCCTTGATACCCCCCCCCCCCACCCCCACCCCCTTTAACTGTAAGGGTTCATTCATTTGTTTCTCCTTGTTTGTAAGTAATAAACAAACATATATAGTTACACAACATTTTACATTTGAGGTTCCTCACTGGTTGTCGTTGTAATCCTTTATTACTTTAGTGTCGTCCCTGGAGTGAGGGGAATCAACACCCACAATCTTATTAACCCAATATTATTGTCCAGGAGAAACCACCAGAATCCGTCCACATAACTCATTCAGTCTGTAGACACCTCTTTCTTACTCTCACTAACCCCTGGATCATGCCCCCTCTCATTCTTCCCCAACACAACATATTCAACAACTCTAGCTTTAACAAATAAATACAACAAATAATTTATTAAAGCAAAGAGTATGTTTGTGAGAAGTGTGTGTGTGTAATGTGTAGAATTTGTGTCGAATATTCTAATGTGTATGTAGAATCAGACCAGTGAATCAGGAGCAAAGTCTGTTACATCACTGTGCTGAGCACACAACAGCACCATGTATTCCGGACAGAAAACCTCACCCAGAAGATGTTTCTCCGGCCACGTGACGACTTTCTCCGACAACTCTCGAACAAACAGGATGCTGGTCATCAGATAGACACTGTTCGATATTGGTCTTCACTCTAGCAAACACTGAATTTACACTGTTCAATAATGTGTGTTGATCAGAGAATCTTTCCAATAACTTAAATGTCACATGGGAAAATATAACTGTTTATAAGTCACTGGTTACACGATTTTCCCCATCTTAAAAAAAAACAAAAACCAACCTATTAATGTTCCAGATATATATATATATATATATATATATATATATATATATATATATATATATATATATATATATATATTGGTATATGTGTTACGTATAGTGTTCTGAATCTACAGTGATGTTGCATATCACTCAAGGAAAAATCCCACATATGTTCATCAAGTCCTGCTCAGCAGAAGTCAGGTTTCTGCAGACCAACTAGGCCATGAGCCCAGTGTACAAGCCTCTCAGTAACCTCTGTCTTCCATCCGTGAGCCATCATTTTTTCGTTATCTTTGATACTAACGTCTTGGTAGTATATCGTAGCACCATCAACAAGTGGACCTGTAAGTGGAACCTGTAGAATAGAGAATCCCTTTGTGAGAGCAACTCAATTCTGACCTTAATTAGGTGAGTGTAGGCCGATAGCAGCACTCAGATCTAAAACAGAGAACCGAACTCTGTTATACGGTCAAATAGCTCATCACATTGGTCTGAGACATGGAAACACAAGGAAAGATTAAAGGAAACGGGTAGAAACCCAGCAGATGCCCTACTGGAAAATCCTACCTTTTCATATTCCCTTCATCCCTCCCAACCATCCTCAATCTCTCTAATTATTATCCCACTGCATTGTCCTTATCTCCCTGAGTTAAATGATATATTACACAAGCCAGTTAAAGCTACACAATATGTTACTAGTACCGACGCTCCTATAACACTTTCTATCACCGCATTTATCGAACATCCTATCACTGCACCTATAATACATTCTATCACCGCACAGCACTGTTATCTAATCCTAATCATACTCTAAGTTAGATATGATTAATAGACTACCATAGGCCTATTCCGGTTGATGATTGAGACTATGCAATCACAGGCTGGATCTATGTCCGCCGATAAATATCAACATTTAGACACTATAATCTCTTTCAATTAACACAACTCGGAATACTGCGCCGATCTTTAACGCTTCAGAACCTTTGGTCGACTAACCCAAACTTGTTTACCGCAACTGGTTTTAAATCGGGGCTTGAGTGATGTCACCAAAAAGTCTAGACGCTAATCAGTCCAGAGCCTGGCTTTCTCCCCCTGTTTTAGACTGACTGGAATCAATCCGCTTTCTAGTTTGCTTTCATCTGGGACTTGTCCCGGCACTTCCGAGAGTCCCGCTAGTCTGGAATCTGGGGAATCATGTCCCCTACATCACAAGACCTCTCCGACGTCTGTCCAGACATTCCGTCTATAACATCAAAGGCCGACTACGGCCTTGCAAACGGATGGCGCTTTTGTCCCGTCTCGAGCAACAACTTGTTAACAAAATGCCCACCGGGTGTAAACATTTGACGCGACTTATTTTGTTCCTCAGTCCACTGCTCATCAAAGGGTTGCCGGTGTTTGTGTAGACGAATGTCTCTTTCTGTCATCGATCGAATCTATCAAATTTTTCGTGACACTGGTCATAGTGACCATATGTGATATTTTATATTTGTTCACTCAAACATCACTCCCAGGTTCATGCTTCTTTCTCGCACTCATGCGTACCAAAATTGTAAAGCCATAAGGAAGAGTACAAATGATCTACTCTGGAAATATCTGTAATATTTTGTGTGTGTACATAAAGGAAATTAGGTGTGTGTTATATGTGCGGTGTTTGTATCTGGCTAAGTTTCTGCATGTCCATATAAGATGTCTGTAGTAAGAAAGTGCTATAAGTAGTTTTGTATGTATGTCTTTTGCTGTCTTTAGTATAGTGTATAGAAATATAGCTTTATACTGATTGGTAACATGAGTTATTATGAATAAGATGAACAATCATACTGTCCTGTTCCATTACTATTTAGGATAGGTGTCAAGAAGCTGGATAGGCATAGATAGAAGTAGGACAAGGACGGAGGAAAGTAAAGGACAGAGACAGGATATAATAAGGACCTTTACAAGAGAATAGATAGAGAAAGACAGTATAAGGAGATAGAACTCCAAACCAGTGTTAGGACAAGACCTAGACAGGACACGCACGTGTCATAGCTAGGACATGACTAGGACATAACGGGATTAGCTCCCGACATAGGACAGAATACGGTAATCACGGGGACTACCCGTAAACAGACTGAACTATAGTACAGCTGTAGTATACGAGGACTGGACCACTAAACTACGTGACAAGTGACCCAGCACGCGGCTGACCGCACGAGAATGGAGGACGAGTAGCTGGACTAGAACTGTGAATTCAGGCAGACCGGGACCGACAGTTAGAGCGACAAGACCTGTGTGTTTACCCTCGCCAGTTGTGTAGTTTAGAGAGGGCATAGTTATACGTAGCGAATATAGAGAATGTATTTGAATGTTGAATGCTATTTGTGTATGCTCGTAAGACGAGCTATGTAATATATAGAATAAAGCGTGATTCTTTGTCTACCATTTGCACAAAAACGTGTTTGTAATCATGAGGTATGAATGAAGGAACCAGCATGCTTGTGTAAATTCAGGTTGTTGACAAGCGGTTCGATATTTTGTGAGAAGTGGTCAGAGAGTGGAACCTACGCTAGAGTGTGCATCGATATGGTGTCAGATAGTGGTCTATGAACCTACGCTAGAATGTGTTTCTATAAGGTATCAGAAGTGGTCAGAGAGTGGAACCTACGCTAGAATGTGTATCGATATGGTGTCAGAGAGTGGTCTATGAATCTACGCTAGATTGTGTATAGATATGGTGTCAGAGAGTGGTCTATGAACCTATGCTAGAGTGTGTGTCGATATGGTGTCAGAAGTTCTTATGAACCGATGACAAGTTTGTAAGCGTGATTGGTTTGAGAACAAAGCGTACAAGTTTAAAACGTTTACAAGCTGTGACAAGAATTCGATAGTGACGAAAGAAAGTGGTTTATGAGTCTACGACATAATGTAACTTATTGAGATAAAATTGATCATGTTTGATGGTGAATAAAACGGTGTGAAAGATCTCATTGCTCACTAATATTAGCAAGAGTACAATTGTGTAAAGTGTGAAGATAAGATCGTTGATGTAAGACAGATTCTGTGTAGAAAAATATAACAATTGTGAAATAAAAATATTAACATATTTCACAGCGACGTTTCAGCTGAGGTCGAAGAGAGGTGAAGACATGACGACATTTGACAACGACAAAAGACAGACACAATTTAATACATTATTTCGCACTTCAGCATCCCGTCGGAGCGAATTACTGCACATATACTGTTTAAGTGTGATATCAACTTGTGAGTGTGTTTGTATTTTCAAAATATTAATTGTTGCTGCTCTATGAAACATAATGCAGAACATAGACATTCAGAACACCAGTTCAACCTAAGATAGAGAAGAACAACTCCCTATAGGCCCAAGAAAGTTACAAGTTTTTCAGATAAGTATACATATAGTTTTGATAAACATAAATTAGATTGGCATCTTAATTTTAAATGCTGTAAACAATTAGTATTATTATAGAAAATTTATTCCTGATTGATTGTATATTTGAGTGTATTTACAAGTATTAGCAAAGATGTCAACATTAGGAGAGTGTATACAGGCAGGTAAAGAAAAGACCTTGGATTTACTGGTGATAAGTTAGAACAATGGGCAAGTAATAAATATAGAGAATACACAGACAGGAAGGCAGTAAGTGAAAGAGAGGCAAATAAATTAAAACAATTAGAACTGGCTGAAGCCACAAAATTAAAGGAATAGCTGACACCACCAAAATAAAGGAATTAGAACTTGCTCAGAAAATAGAAGAAACAAAATTAAAAGAAAAACAACTGGAGATCGAATCACAAACACAGTTGAAAATGAAGGAATCGGAGATTGAATCTCAGGTACAGATTGCCACCACTAAATTAAAGAGTAAAGAAGAGGAGAATAAGTTCAATAAGTACAAAGGGTTGGTCAAACCCTTCTGCCAAGGCGACTCCATATCTGCATGGACTGAGAATGTGGAATTCAAGCTTAAATTCCAGGAAGTGCCACAAGAACTTTGGGCGGTGGTCTATATGCAGAACCTCTCGCGGGAGCCCTTAAAAGTGATAGAATCTATCCCCCAAGAGCTTAGAAGTAATTATGATTACATTAAACAACGCATTATGCAACATTTTTTGCTAGACGCCCCAGGTTACCAAATTCAGTATTCTAAACTAAAACCTAAACCAAATGAAACGTTCATTGACTAAGTTTCTAACGTACAAAGTGTATTCAGCAAATGGCTAAACGCTGCAAAGGTAGACAAAAGCTTTGAGAAACTCAAAAACTTGATGATAATGGACAAAATCATCTCTACTGTACCTTCTCCCTTCGCAAAGTTTCTGCAGCAAGCTGATGTCGAGTCATTAGAACAATTAGAAAAACGGGGGTCCGCATATTTTTCCTCAAACAGGGACATATTTAAATCATCCGTACAAGAGTCTGAAATAGTAGCTTTTACTAAAAGTAAACCTCAGAAACCATTTCAAATGAGGGATAAACCTAAATCAAAGCCACCTCAATTTCCATATTCTCATTTATATCACGACCAGTTTTCCATGTGTGACAAAAACCCAGGATATTTGTCTTACTTAGAGATGATGATAAAGAAACAAGAGAGCAAAAGAAACACGTACAGACGTGCAGTCAAATGCTACTTTTGTAGGGCGTTTGGTCACTATAGTTCCAGGTGTGTTGGACGTCAGAGATTGAGAGCCAGTAATGCTGTACTTGTCGATACTTCGTCTGAGAGTGAAAGTGAGCAGAAGAGTGAGAATGGAGAAATATTACCATACAGTGAGAATGTTGTAGCTGCGAGTGATGTATTGAACTTTGATAATTGTGTTGTATGCCATAAGTTTCATGAAGACGGAGTGCTAAAATGCGTGCACACAGTACCATGTTCTACAGAAAATGCAAATGCAGCAATGGCCTCCAGAGGCACATTAGTATTCTATGATGGTATAGTAAATGATACAGCCTGTCAGTGTTTAATTGATAGCGGGATTACCTTGATTGGCCTTAGGAAGGAATTGGCAAAGCCAGAAGACTATACGGGCGGCTTCGTAAAGTGCCGTACCTTTTCGGGTAACATAGAAAAATACCCATTAGCGAAAGCCCGTATAGACACTCCATTCCTGTCCGGCACATTTACGTGCGTCATCCTGCACAATACGTGTACGGATCTGATAATTGGGTGCCTACCACAGCTAAAGAACTGTACCGCAAAAGAAATATTAGCCTGGAGAGAAACCCATAAGGCCAATGCGGTAACCATGTCAGAAACACAGAAACAATAAGACGACATGCAAAAATAATTCATTTCGAGAGAAAATTTCACAGAGGCGCAACGCGCCGACTTATCCACATCACCATTTTTAAGAGGTGTAAGCAAAACAATTAAACATGACAGAAAACACGTCATGGTATTCTTAATCACATAATGGTAGTCTCATTAAAAATTGCAAGAGAGACAACCATAAAACTCAACAAACGTTACAAGTCAAACATCGACAAATAGTCTCACGAATCTCAGACGATTCGGCGTTTGCTACTCTGTTACACTATAACTATACAAGAGCCAGAACATTAGCTCATTTTGACTGGCAAAAATTTGTTAAAGATATTAAATATTTGTCTCCTCCATGTATCTTGTATCACCACTTAGAAAGGAAGTGTAAATACTTGACAGCAGAGGACCAATCCACAACATTGGCCTCTAAACAGAAACATCAGACAGAAGACGAACACAATGCAATTACACCAATTAATCAGACAAAAGCCAAACACAATGCTATTACACTATTTATATAAAACACTAGACGAACACAATGCAACCACACCAGACAGTAGTCAGATAGAAGAGAAACACAATGCAAATACACACAGCATTCAGACAGAAAACGCACTCATCGCAACCACAATAGTGAATCAAACAGAAGATGACAACATAAAACAACCAGAACCAACAATAGAGTTAACTACAACAAAGGACAGCACACAGAAAAAACCAAAACTGATAGACAACATTTGGGTACATACAACAGACTGGACAAACCACTTACAAAAACTGAGACAAGTCTTCGAAAGGATAAAAGTATTTGGACTTACAGTGAAGCCAACCAAAGTAGAACTGGGCTTGGAGAAAATAGACTTCCTAGGCCATACTATATCAAAAGGCCAATTAGAAACTGATAACAAAATTGTAACAAAAATTCGAAACCTCACTATGCCAGTTACCAAAAAGTAAGTGAGAAGTTTACTCGGCTTAGTAAACTATTATAATAAGTTCATTCCCAGTTTAGCAGAAATTACCAGTGTTTTTTCTAATCTATTGAAGTCGAATATCAAAATTGATGTGAAAGATGCTATTCTAATTAATGCAATGTCAAAACTTAAGTATCTTTTTAGCAATGTCCTAATCCTTCGTTTGCCTAATCCCAATTTACAATATTTTCTTAGGACTGATGCCAGCACAGTATCCATAGCTGGCGTACTGGGCCAGAGATATAACGACATCCTGCATCCTGTAATATATGTAAGTCGTAAGATTACTCCAACTGAAGCCAAATGTGGAGTCTCTGAATTGGAGGCTTTAGCTATAGTGTACAGTGTCCGCAAACTACACCAATTTTTGGCAGGGACACACTTTGTCATCGAAACTGACAACTCCCCGCTCACAGTCATGGAGACAGGGGTCCACAAGAACAATAGGATCTACAGATGGTCCCTGATACTCCAAAATTATTCGGTTTCGGTCAAGCAAATGTAATACACTAGCTGACATGCCTAGTAGGCCTACGAACTTTGAGGTACTTGAATTGCCAAAGAAAGACGACGCAACACCATCATCGTCTCTGACATTGGTACCAGAGTGTGATCAGACAGATGTGCAATTATAAAGAAAACTGTCCACACATATGAGTGACTATCTACGTCGATTCAGGATATTATATTCAACAGAATTATTTATACATGATGAATACACATCTCAGGAACATCGCGTGGATTATCGGACTATGTAAATAGAAACTATGATAGTAACTTTAGATATTCGTAAAGGAAAGGACGCGACATCTTCAACATGCCTGGAACAGATTAGTTAATTAGTGTAATAAATATAAATGTATGTATTAATATGTATATAAACAGTATATGAATATCAATGTATGTAATTGTAATGTGTAATATATATTTTTATTGCAGTTTCACAGAATTTTCGTATATGTATTTAGTTTATAGGAACAGAACAATTTTAGGTTTTGTAGATTAATTACACCTTTCCCAATCCCCAATTAAATACACATATAATTAGTCTTAAAATTAAGTACCTGAGGTTAATCACATCCTATCAGTCTCCTAAGAGACTATCATTCCATAAATTAATTAGATAATAGTTAGGACAATCTATTTATTTAACACAGATTAGGTTAGAAATATAACATCAGTAAATAAGTTTACCATCTAGAATTATAGTTGGATTTAGGGAACCAACACATTTCACCCCATTTAATTTAATTATTCAAATAATCTTCCCTTAGTCAGTGAATCTCAGTACACAACATTAGAGCTTTATTAAATATTAGTTAGTATACTTAGAATAAGGGCAAACAACCCATTAAACTTGTAAATATTGTAAATATATGTACAGTACTAATATATCGCACTATTAGTCGGCTTAAAAGATCGTCTAAAAACTGAGCCAAAACTATTGTACATTTTTTTTCCATTATTTTATTGTATTATTTTTATTTATATTTTTCAGTATGTATTTTCGTTGTGTCATTCATAATCATCAAGTGCCGTGCCGGCTGGCGTAGGCGTTCATGGCTCTCCACAGATCTCGGTCTCTGGTTTTCTGGATCAACTCTGCTGCTGATATTCCTCCGTGCCACCGTCTCAATCCATCCAGCATCACTTCTCTTGGTCTACCTCTGCCTCTCTTCCCCTCGATCTTTCCAGTTGTTGCGATGTTCTCCAATGCCTCTCTTCTCATCACATGACCGAAGAAAAATGTTTGCCTCTGTCTTATTGTTGTATATAATGTTCTAGTTTCATTAGCCTGTTTCAGGCAGTCGTCGTTAGTTACTCTGGCAGTCCAAGGAATTCGCAACATTCGTCTCAGGAACCACATCTCTGTTGCTTCTAATTTCTTCTTAATTTGTTCATTTACATTCCAAGATTCACTGCCATACAGCAAAACTGGTTCTACGTAGCATTTCAGCACTCTCTGTCTTACATTCAGTGATAGTGACTTATTGCATAAGACACTCTTCATTTTCTGAAATGCGGCTTTTGCCTGCCCTATTCTGCTCCTAATCTCTGTTGTACATCTTCCATCTGATGTTATAAGTGCCCCTAGGTATCTAAAATTATCAACTTGGTTAAGGATTTTCCCTTCTATTTCTATGTCACATTTTGGTGTCACCATTTTCTTTGATATTACCATTGTTACTGTTTTCTTGATATTCAAGGAGAGTCCTTTCCTTGCACTCTCTGTTACTACAACGTCTAATAATTGTTGTAATTCTTTTGAATTATCCGCCACCAATACTGTTTCATCTGCATAGCGTATATTATTTATATTATAACCTCCAGCTAGTATTCCTGGCATCTCTTTGATCTCTCTCATTATTACTTCGCTATACAGGAGAAAAGATCTGGTGACAAGACACACCCTTTTCGTAACTACCCTCTTTATTTCCCATTTTAATTGCTGCTACTTGGTTCCAGTAAACATTCTTTATTATTCTTAAATCTTTTCCATCAGTGTTGATATCTTCCAACATTTTAATCAGTTCATCATTTTGGAGTTGTCGATCGATGAAAGACTGTCGCGCCATTCGTCTACAGGCAGCCGCCGTTCTTTGATGTTGGAGACAGTCTGTCCTGATGGGGTTCGGAATGATCTTTTGTTGTGGGGAAGAGATTTCTCCGGATCACAGGCCGGCAAGACTTTTTGGAGTGCCGGGGACAATTCCCCATATGAAAGCAGGACCGCCGGCCAGTGGTTTACATCGAGTCGGAAAAGGAAAGAAAAGTTAATTTTCTTGACGCCTAGTGTCTAATCCGATCGTCATTCAGACACATTTTTAAAAACAGTCTGGACAAATAACTTTGGCGGGAGTCGACCAAATGTTGTGAAGCAACAAGGACGTGTTTGTTGTTTCGGTTCTGATGGTGGAAAGAGACCACGGTGTATCACGTTGATTTACATCGGCGGACATTTGTCCATTGTGTGATTTAGTGGCCTCGATTTCAGACAGGATTGCACATATGGTATTTAATTAAATAGATCCAAATTAGATTATTCTTAGGAGTCGAGCGTAGTGATGTGCGGGTGAGAACTTATTATGAGAGCGTCAGCAGCAGTAGGCTATCGCATTGCTTAAACTAGCTAGTGTGAGATATCAATTAACTCAGCGGGTTAAGACAAATGTAGTGGGATGATATCTAGTGAGATTGAAGGTGGTTGGGGGGATAAATGAAATGTAAAGTGGTAGGATCTTCCAGTAGGGTATCTACTGGGTTTCTGCGCTTTTCCTTTAATCTTTCCTTGTCTTACCATGACTCAGACCGATGTGATGAGCTCCTCTGCCTTATGCCAGAGTTTAGTTCTCTGTTAAATATCTGAGTGCGGCCGTCGGCCTACACTCACCTAAGGAAGGTCGGAATTGAGTTGCTATCACCGAGTGTTCTCTCTTCAACAGGTTCCACTATGTTTTCCAAAAAGCTAACAGACAAGTCATAGAAGAAGATTATGGCTCGATCAATGAAGGCTATTTTTACTCAGCGGCTTTTGCACTGGGCCCATAACCCAGAGGGTCTGCAAGAACCTGGCCTCTACTGAGAAGGAACCAACGAACATCTAAGAGTGATTCCTCAGTGTTAGTTCTCAGCATATTAGAGTGACGATACTTACAATACCACCAGTAACAGGGACAATGGTAGTTATATAGAGAAATTAACAATTACATTGTGGTTTTCAAATGTTGAATTCCTGTGAGAAATTAACAGTTAACATTTCGTTTCAAAGTGACAGTAAACATTTATTCTACTGTACACGGGTTATTAGATCGCAGAACATTTAGTGACATATTAGCTACACTGTGTGTGTCGGATTCATGGTCAGTATCGGACTACATCCACAATTGGTGACCAGGCATCCGGACTATCCAAGAGCTACTGGAGGAAGTCGACACCTGGCCGGAGAGACGCATCATTTGGTGAGATCCTTCTTTACTTGATCTATGGTGCTGTTGTGTGGCCGGTACTGTGATGAAAGCAGACTTGATCCTGAGCTCTTCGGTCTGATTCTGCATACACACTAGATTATATGACAGGCCTTCTACACACACCTTGCACATATCTGACACTTTTCTTTATTAAATTAATTTGTCATTTTTGTTAGAAACTAGAGTTGTGTAGTATGATTTGGAATAGAATGAGAGGGGGCATGGTCCAGTGGTAAGAAGAAGAAGAAGAAGAAGAAGAAGAAGAAGAAGAAGAAGAAGAAGAAGAAGAAGAAGAAGAGAGAGAGAGAGAGAGAGAGAGAGAGAGAGAGAGAGAGAGAGAGAGAGAGAGAGAGAGAGAGAGAGGAGAGAGAGAAAGTGATCCAAAGACTGATGGGGTGTTGTGGACAGACATCCAGGAGATCCTCAAGACAATGATATGGAGTTAAAAGAATGTGGGTGTTGATTCCCCTCACCCCAAGGACGACATTGTATTAAGACATGAAGGTTGATTAATATAGCTTCAGCAGACTTTAACAATCGACTACTTTGTGTGTTGAACAACACACGGAAGGCACTGTCTCTTTCAACCTCATGACCGCTCTCGAGCACATGTCTCGCGACCGATGAAGCAGGACAGTTCCGTTGTGTCGGCCTGCCTAGGTTACCATCTTCTGTGTGTAGTATCTTGTCCACCCATTTCGGAATGTGTTCCGAAACTCTGCAATGTAACTGTCACTCAGTTCTACCTATGTAGATGTCCTCGCATCTGCATGTAAATTGGTAAATACAATTTGATTTGGCGTACAAAGCTACAGGTTCTTTTACTGCTGGCATTGATATCGGTGTGGTTCTGTACCTGATGACTGGAGTTGCAGCACAGAATGTTCGCCCGACTGCTGTGATGAGCCGGTCCCGCAGGCGTTGCATTACGTCATCTCCTCAGAAGGTTAGCTGGATGAATACCTCGAGTTTAGGGACTGAAGTTACTTCTGGTTTCGGTTTGGGCTGTTTGCAGTGGCGCTTTATAAATCCTGTGGAGTACCCATTCAGTCTCGGTCTCTGTGGCTGAATTGCTTGCGAACGCGGTTTGTGAGCCCGTATACCCGGGTTCGAAACACGGTGGTGCTGGTTTTTTTCGAAAAAGGTATAGAGACCGGTCGTTCAGAAAGCAATGGCAAACTACTGAACGTAACCACTTGCCTAGTACATCAACAGCAGCTGAAAATGCTGGTGTTGACTGCAACGTCCCGTAAGGGATACGCAACAAAATTATTATACCCATTCAGGTTTAAGGCATTCTTCAGAGTTTCAAATTCCTCTGTCAGTGTGTCTGGGGTGCATATCCTCCTAGCACGGTCAAGCAGGGTCCGTACTAAGCCCTGTTTTTACTGGACAGGTGCGAAGCTCTGATAATTTAAGTATTGGCCAGTCCATGTTTCTTTACGGTACACCGATCTTTGAATTGTGGCCTGGAACGACGTTGCTTGTCGCTCGTCTGTGGTGATAATTAGTATATCGTCCACGTAACGACTGTCGAACGCCAAGTTATTGATGTCTGAGGATCTCTTTTCTTCTAAGTGTGCCATGAAGATGTCCGCTAGAATAGGTCCAAGCGGGCTCCCCATGGCCACTCCGTCAATTTGGCAGTATGACTTGTTTAGAAAGTTGAATTGTATGTTGGAGGTACATAATTTTAATAGCCTCTCTAGAATAGCTGATGGTATGCCTAGTTTTAGTTGTTTGTCTCTAATGCGTTCACTTATTATATTCACGGTCTCATCTAATGGAACGTTTGTAAATAAAGAGGCAATATCCATGGATGCCATGTGTTTATTGTTTATGTCCATAGTATCCAATAATTCCACCAGTTCGAATGTATCTTTTGATTGTTCTTGGATCGAAGGAGTGTCGTACTGGCTTTAAAATTTCAGCTGACCATCTCGCCATTTGGTGTTGTGCAGAGTTAACCATGGAAAGGATCGGTCTTAGTGGGATGCCGGGCTTGTGAAGCTTGGGTAGACCGTACATCTGAGGAGTTTGGGAGCCACGCGGTTTGAGCGTGTTTGCAGTGGCTTCACTGATGAGTCCCGCATTCACAAGCGACGGGATCTCTTTCTTCATTTTTGCATCCAGGTCCTCCGACTTGTTGACTAATTGCTCTACTCTGTTTACGTTTCTACTCTACTCTACGTCTCATTAGGATATTTAGAAACGGCAACGCTTTGGCAGTATGACTTGTTTAGAATGAAGCGGAACAACTCAATAGTTCTTCTAAAGAGGCCAACATTAGACTAACGAAAGAGTCGTGGAGTCTGATGTTGTACGTTGTGAAGAGAAACCAGAGTATGTGTAACTTCTGTTTAGACAGACGTGGCCTAGCAGATAAAGAAATACATAATTTACTCAACATGATTTATTATACAACAACTTGGTGCTTAAAATTTTAAATAATATTCAAAACTGTATGTAGCTTTTATGAGAGTAACATTCAATTTAGAATTTCTAGAATATGAATAACATTGTTACGAAATAAACATATACATCTCTTGCAAAATAGCTGTCAGTACAAATATAGTGAAATCTATAATTGTTCCCCTTGATTGCTAAAGCTGTAATATGACTTCAACCAAGATGCAATTATTTCCCTTGTAGTAAATAAAATTAGTTTCATATCCTTTACAGGGCCGGCATTCCTGGTCTAGGTGTTACACGACTTTCTCCGTAATCCCGCACACTTTCGTAACGTGATGTAACGTGCGCGAGAATTGGTAGCGGTTCTCTCCGCATCGGTAACTTACGGGGTATGTGAGCCAGTCGCTCAGAAAGCAATTGCAAACCACCGAGCGCAATCCTGCCAAGAAATTCAACAATCAGATAAAAGATGCTGATGTTGACAGCGATGTCCTGTAAAGGATATATGAAAAAAAAATCCTTTACAGGGTGTTGCAGTCAACACCAGCATGTTCTGCTGTTGTGATCTCTTGGCAAGCCCACGCTCAGCAGTCCATCGCTCTCCGAATGACCGGCATCCATACCATTTCGTAAAAAACCCAACGCAAGACGGTTTGCTGCCAAATCGTCTGCAGCTGTGTTTCGAACGAGGGTATGCGGGATTAAGAATTGCGTCTGTAACTCCTTCGCCTAGTAGCGAGAAAAACAAAATTATTCGTACTAACAAACCATTCTGTACACGACATCTTTTTAAGGTTGGTGTTGTTTAGCTTGTCCTCTGATGTCCACATTTTTCCCACTGTCAGCTTCCGTGGAACCTCTGTATTTTATTTATTTATTTATTTTCCTGTTTCTTTCTCGCATTCATGTATACTAAAATATAATATCATAAAGAACAATACGTATGTTTACTCTGAAAATATCTGTGATATTTTGTGTTTACAACATAGGAAAATTACCCATTGGTCTTGGTGACCATAAGTAAACCTTTAGCGAAATGGGAGGGGGTAGGCACAGGGGAGATAGGGTTGTATAGTAATAATGATGTTAAAAATGATATGGATAGAAAGGTACCAAGGATTAATAAAAGTAGTAATAATAATAGTACTTGTAATAATTTTTTATGTAAAAACAAACAAAAGAAACAAAACAAACCATCAAACAAACAAACAAACAAACAAACAAAAACATGTGATTCCATTTACTAAGAAGATTCTCTTAGCAATGGTGGCAATATAGCATATTAGGTGCATAGACTTGCAACGTTCAAAATATTAATAATATGAGTAAAGGGAGTAGATTTTTTTTCCTCCTTGATATCCCCCCCCCCCTTAACTGTAAGGGTTCATTCATTAATTTCTCCTTTTTTGTCAGTAATAAACACAATACCAAAATTGTAAAGCCAAAAGGAGGAGTGCAAATGATCTACTCTGGAAATATCTGTAATATTGTGTGTGTGTACATAAGGAAATTAGGTGTTATATATGCGGTGCTTGTATCTGGCTAAGTTTCTGCATGTCCATATAAGATGTCTGTAGTAAGAAAGTGCTATAAGTAGTTTTGTATGTATGTCTTTTGTTGTCTTTGGTATAGTGTTGAGAAATATAGCTTTACATATGTCGGTTTGTTTGCCTGTGTGCGTTTATATGAGGTGTGGCAGTAATTGTTGGACATGTATAATAAATGTGTTCCTCTGTCTCTTGTGTGTTGTTTCTACATAATTGACATTGTTTGGATATGTATGCTTCTACCTGTGTTGTGGGGGTCATATTGTATAACAGTCTATATGTGATTTCTCTAGCTTTTGGAGTTAAGTGTTTGTTGTGTAGGTTTGAAAAGGTGCATGTGAAGTCAGTCATGAAGTATTTGTGTCCTCTTTTAATCCTAAGTCTGAGTGATGGTGCTTGTTCTCTAACTAAATGTTTGTATATTGTGTGTGTTGTTTGCTGTATTAACTGTTCATGTCCTTGTATTGCCTGTATGCATGTCTGATAGAATGTTGGCAGTCTTCCCTGGTAGTGTGCAGTTGCATTGTTAAGAGGTGTGAGATGTTTGATGTTGTAGCCTATGTAGTATAATGCTAGTCTGTTCTGTTCTGGGTGTCTGATGATTTTACCTATGTGACTGATTCTAAGTGACAGGATTTTTGTGTGGATGTCCTGTAGTGCAAAACCCCTTGTTTCTTGTCTTGTATGAGAGTTTTGTGTTGTATGCTGTGTATTGTGTTGATGAAGATGAAGCGTCTGATTTGTTTGTTTATGTTTGTGATGGTATGTTTGGGAGGGTCCAGTACTGTTGCTAAATATATTATTTTTGGTATTATGTATGTGTTGACTATTGTTCTTCTACCAAATATTGTGAATGTCTTGTACCTATACCTGTGTAACATGTCTGTGATCTGTTGGGTCAGTGCGGGCCATGTCTGTCTGTGTGTTTCTGTGGGATCACATGGAAATGTGATCCCATACAGCTTCATGGTGTCTATGTGTTTCAGATCTGGAGGGAAATCAGCTTTTTGTTTCCACTTTCCCAGGCCCATTATCTGTGATTTCTGTACATTAATTTTGGCTCCACTGCCTTTTGCAAAATGGGTAAAGGTGTGGAGTATATTCCTTATTGATGTGTTGCTGGTGGGAAAGAAGGCAGTGTCATCTGCATAAGCGATGAGCTTCTGCTCTCCTATCCCATGCAGGAAGGTTCCTTTAATACAAGTGTCTTGCCTTATCTTCTCTAATAAAGGTTCTAGGGTGAGCACATACAGGAGTGATGATAAGGGACATCCCTGTCTTACATATCTCGCGAGCCTGAAGCTAGCTGTCAGTGAATGGTTCACCAACACTCTGCTCTCATGATTTTTATACAAGATCTGTATCCACTGCCTGTAGTATTCTCCTATGTTACAATGTTCTAGTGTCCTATGCAGGTAAGTGTGGGAAATTCTGTTGAAGGCCTATGAAGGAGGATTACAAATATGCGCTATAACATTCACATTTATATAAAACAAAGTCATAACTTCTACACAAATATTAACCACAACTTAAACTTTTTATCCCATCATTAATGAATTATAAGTATCTAGACAACGTTATAAAAATTTATAAAAAATTATGAGGAAATCTATAGTTATTTAAATAACTTAATATGCATATGATGCTTTCAGTAATGTCCCTTTAAATAATATCTGTAATAGTGTTATGTCCCTAACATTAGTTTAATTACGTGTGCTGTTCATTTCTAATTTTGTAAAATAACTATTCTTTAATCGAGAATTTAAAATAAAAAAAATAAGGACTCGTTGTTCCCCGAAGTGCCAGAGCCACCCCATCAGGACCCCACGTCTCTATGTGTCATTCGGGTGGCTGCCTCTGCTGGTGGCCCTGGCAAGATCAAGTGCAGATACTATAATTTCTTCTTCTGCTGCGTTCATCTCTACTGTTTTTATTTTTTTTCAAACGTAATTGCGTTGTGCCTGTTTACAACAGAGCTGCTTTACTTGCGCCTTTAGGCTGACACATCCGACTTCTGTGTGCATTTATTGACTAAGTTAATCTTCCCGGGTGTTTCGAAGGACATTCAACTCTCACTCTCAGACGGACATTGGACTCTCACTGTTGTGGTGTCATGTACATCCCAGCTGGTCAAGATAGAACGGCCGAAGACAACCCGTTCGGTCCTCAAGGGAATTCAGGGGCAGATTATGGGTATTCCACGCCATCCAAGGAGGCTTCCATAATTGTAGAGCCGACACATATTGAACTGGTACTGGGCTCACCCAAGGAATTGTCACGTCCTGCATATGGCTGCTTAGCCTCACTTCCGTATATTGGGCCTCCCGTTCACCACAGGCTCCTCCTCCGAAGACCAGGAGGAGACCAGTATGCAGACGAAATCCACACAGCAAGATTTCGCTTCGTTCTTCTAAGAATGGATTCACTAGCCAAGCAATATTCCATTTCGTGCCAATGGGAAGAAATGGAATTTTTTTTGGCGTTAGATTGGGCGCGCATGCGAGAGATTTTAATCCATCTGATTGTAATCTTATCGAGTACAACGGAATGTACCCCTCAAATCCCCCCCCCCCTTTTTATTCATGTTTTCCATTAAAATTCAGAATACAACAAATGCATTAATATACACATATGCGATATCATTACATTCATGGCATGGTGCAATTACCAACACATTACTTGATGATGATGATGATGATGAGGAATGAATTTTTTTTTTTTTATATTTTTTATTCATGTTTTCCTTTAACATTCCGAAAACAAATGCCCACACATCTACACATATGCGATAATATTACATTCATGGCATGGTGCAATTACCTACACACATTACTTGATGATGATGATGATGATGATGATGATGATGATGATGATGATGATGATGATGATGATGATGAGGATGATGATGATGGTGATGATTAAACAGAATAACGAAGATACAAACAATAGATTGCACGATTTATTGCCTGGCATATTTCGCTGCATCTCGTCAGGTACATACTGCAGAAATTACACAACGTAAAGTGAATTAACTAGATAAATCCTTCAAACTGAAATATACACATGTTCGCACAGTAATGTCGATTGTCTACCACGATAATTTTAAACTAACCTGTCTTTTTGCTTGCACAAGGACGGCTTACGAAGTGTCGCGGAATTGTTAGAGTTGTCGATCGATGAAAGACTCACGCCATTCGTCTACAGGCAGCCGCCGTTCTTTGATGTTGGAGGCAGACTGGCCTGATGGGGTTCGGCAAGATCTTTTGTTGAGGGGAAGAGATTTCTCCGAAGCACAGGCCGGCAAGACTTTTTGGAGTACCGGGAACAATTCCCCAGATAAAAGCTGGACAGCCGGCCAGTTGTTTACATCGAGTCGGAAAAGGAGAGAAAAATTAGTTTCTTGACGCCTAGTGTCTTGTCCGATTTGTGACGTCATTCAGACACAGTTTTAAAAACAGTCTGGACAAACAACTTTGGCGGGAGTCGACCAAATGTTGTGAGGCAACAAGGACGTGTTTGATGTTTCGCTTCTGATGGTGGAAATAGACCACGGTGTCTTATGTTGATTTACATCGGACATTTGTCCATTGTGTGATTTCTCTCATCTCATCTCATCATGTTCCTCTTGTACCTTGCGGTGTCGAGGTGAAGTATAAACTTCGTGAGAGTGTCCGATTATGGGCTTCATATATCGATATTCCCATGGACTCTGCTATTCCCTCCGTCCAACGTTTAAGTGGTCGGCCTCTTCCTCTGTTTCCATCTGGTCTGTACATCATTGCTTGTTGTGGTATGCTGTTGACTGGTAACCTACTTGCATGGCCAAACCATTTGACTTGCTGCTTTCTAATAAAATCTAGTGCTGCTTTAACCCCCACTTTAGTCCTGATTTCTTCATTTCTGATCTTATCTCTTCTTGATACGTTAAGTATTCTTCTCAGGAACCTCATTTCTGTTGTCGTTATTTTTCTTTTCTCTTCTTCTGTCATTGTTCAGGTTTGGCATTGGTAGCATAGAGTTGGTAGGAAGATTGTGTTGTAAAGTACTTTCTTAGTAGTTACTGATACATGTTTGTTCTTGAGTATTGGTGCCATTTGTCCAATGAGTTGATTTGCCTTATTGCACCTATTTTGTGTGATTTAGTGGCCTCGATTTCAGACAGGATTACATATATTGTATTTAATTAAATAGATCCAAATTAGATGATTCTTAGGAGTCTAGTGTAGTGATGTGCGGGTGAGAACTTATTATGAGAGCGTCGGCAGCAGTAGGCTATCGCATTGCTTAAACTAGCTAGTGTGAGATATCAAGTAACTCAGCGGGTTAAGACAAATGTAGTGGGGTGATATATAGTGACATTGAAGGTGGTTGGGGGATAAAGGAAATGTAAAATGATAGGATCTTCCAGTAGGGTATCTACTGGGTTTCTGCGCTTTTCCTTTAATCTTTCCTTGTCTTACCATGACTCAGACCGATGTGATGAGCTCTTCTGCCTTATGCCAGAGTTTAGTTCTCTGTTAAATATCTGAGTGCGTGTGTTGGCCTACACTCACCTAAGGAAGGTCGGAATTGAGTTGCTATCACCTGGTGTTCTCTCTTCAACAGGTTCCACTATGTTTTCCAAAAAGCTAACAGACAAGTCATAGAAGAAGATTATGGCTCGATCATTGAAGGCTGTTTTTACTCAGCGGCTTTTGCACTGGGCCCATAACCTAGAGGGTCTGCAAGAACCTGGCCTCTACTGAGCAGGAACCGACGATCATCTAAGAGTGATTCCTCAGTGGTAGTTCTCAGCATATTAGAGTGACGATACTAACAATACCACTAGTAACAGGGACAATGGTAGTTATAAAGAGAAATGAACAATTACATTGTGTTTTTCAAATGGTGAATTCCTGTGAGAAATTAGCAGTTAACATTTCGTTTCAAAGTGACATTAAAAATGTGTTCTACTGTACACTGGTTATCAGTTCACAGATCTGTTAGTGACATATTAGTTACAATGTGTGTGCCGGATTCATGGTCAGTATCGGACTACATCCACAATTGGTGACCAGGCATCCGGACTATCCAAGAGCTACTGGAGGAAGTCGACATCTGGCCGGAGAGACGCATCATTTGGTAAGGTCCTTCTGTACTTGATCTATGGTGCTGTTGTGTGGCCGGTACGGTGATGAAAGCAGACTTGATCCTGAGCTGTTTGGTCTGATTCTGCATACACACTATGTTATACGACAGACATTCTACACACACCTTGCACATATCTGACACTTTTCTTTATTAAATTAATTTGTCATTTTTGTTAGAAACTAGAGTTGTGTAGTATGTTTTGGAAAAGAATGAGAGGAGGCATGGTCCAGTGGTAAGAAGAAGAAGAAGAAGAAGAAGAAGAAGAAGAAGAAGAAGAAGAGAGAGAGAGAGAGAGAGAGAGAGAGAGAGAGAGAGAGAGAGAGAGAGAGAGAGAGAGAGAGAGAGAAAGTGATCCATAGACTGTTGGGGTGTTGTGGACAGAAATCCAGGAGATCCTCAAGACAATGATATGGAGTTAAAAGAATGTGGGTGTTGATTCGCCTCACCCCAGGGACGACACTGTATTACGACATGAAGGTTGATTATTATAGCTTCAGCAAACTTTAACAATCGACTACTTTGTGTGTTGAACACCACACGGAAGGCACTGTCTCTTTCAACCGCGTGACCGCTCTCGAGCACATGTCTCGCGACCGATGAAGCAGGACTGTTCCGTTGTGTCGGCCTGCCTAGGCTACCATCTTCTGTGTGTAGTATCTTGTCCACCCATTTCGGAATGTGTTCCGAAACCCTGCAATGTAACTGTCACTCAGTTCTACCTATGTAGATGTCCTCGCATCTGCATGTAAATTGGTAAATACAATTTGATTTGGCGTACAAAGCTACAGGTTCTTTTACTGCTGGGATTGATATCGGTGTGGTTCTGTACCTGATGACTGGAGTTGCAGCACAGAATGTTCGCCCGACTGCTGTGATGAGCCGGTCCCGCAGGCGTTGCATTACTTCATCTCCTCGGAAGGTTAGCTGGATGAATACCTTGAGTTTAGGGACTGAAGTTACTTCTGGTTTCGGTTTGGGCTGTTTGCAGTGGCGCTTTATAAATCCTGTGGAGTACCCATTCAGGTTTAAGGCATTCTTCAGAGTTTCAAATTCCTCTGTCAGTGTGTCCTGGGTGTATATCTTCCTAGCACTGTCAAACAGGGTCCGTACTAAGCCCTGTTTGTACTGGACAGGTGCGAAGCTCTGAAAATTTAAGTATTGGCCAGTCCATGTTTCTTTACGGTACACCGATCTTTGAATTGTGCCGTCTGCTCTACGTCTCATTAGGATATCTAGAAACGGCAACGCTTCGTTGTGTTCGTGTTCCATAGATAGAGAGATGTTTTTATGTGTCACGTTCATTGCGGCCTGGAACGACGTTGCTTGTAGCTCGTCTGTGGTGATAATTAATATATCGTCCACGTAACGACTGTAGAACGCCAAGTTATTGATGTCTGAGGATCTCTTTTCTTCTAAGTGTGCTATGAAGATGTCCGCTAGAATAGGTCCAAGCGGGCTCCCCATGGCCACTCCGTCAATTTGGCAGTATGACTTGTTTAGAAAGTTGAATTGTATGTTGGAGGTACATAATTTTAATAGCCTCTCTAGAATAGCTGATGGTATGCCTAGTTTTAGTTGTTTGTCTCTAGTGCGTTCACTTATTATATTCATTATATTCACGGTCTCATCTAATGGAACGTTTGTGAATAAAGAGGCAATGTGTTTATTGTTTATGTCCATAGTATCCAATAATTCCACCAGTTCGAATGTATCTTTGAGTGTTCTTGGATCGAAGGAGTGTCGTACTGGCTTTAAAATTTCAGCTGACCATCTCGCCATTCGATGTTGTGCAGAGTTAACCATGGAAAGGATCGGTCTTAGTGGGATGCCGGGCTTGTGAAGCTTGGGTAGACCGTACATCTGAGGAGTTTGGGAGCCACGCGATGTGAGCGTGTTTGCAGTGGCCTCATTGATGAGTCCCGCATTCACAAGCGACTGGATCTCTTTCCTTATTTTTGCATCCAGGTCCTCCGACTTGTTGACTAATTGCTCTACTCTACGTTTCTACTCTGCTCTATGTCTCATTACGATATCTAGAAACTGTAACGCTTTGGCAGTATGACTTGTTTAGAAAGAAGCGGTACAACTCAATAGTTCCTCAAAAGAAGCCACCATGAAGCGAACGAGTCGTGGAGTCTGATGTTGTACGTTGTGAAGAGAAACCAGACTATGCGTAACGCCTGTTTAGACAGACGTGGCCTAGCAGATAAAGAAATAAATAATTTACTAAACATTATTTATTATACAACAACTTGGTGCCTAAAATTTTAAATAATATTCAAAACTGTATATAGCTTTTATGATGGTAACATTCAATTTATACTTTCTAGAATATGAATAACATTATTACAGAAATAAGCATATACATCTCTTGCAAAATAGCTGTCAGTACAAATATAGTGAAATCTATAATTGTTCCCCTTGATTACTAAAGAAAGCCGTAATATGACTTCAACCAAGATGCAATTATTTCCCTTGTAGTAAATAAAACAAAATTAATTTCATATCCTTTCCAGGGCCGGCATCCCTGGTCTAGGTGTGTTACACGACTTTCTCCGTAATCCCGCACACTCTCGTAACATTACGTGAGTTGAGCTAGAATTGGTAGCGGTTCTCTCCGCGTCGGTAACTTGCGGGGTATGTCAGCCGGTCGCTCAGAAAGCAATGGCAAACCACCGAGCACAATCCTGCCAAGAAATGCAACAATCAGCTAAAAGATGCTGATGTTGACAGCGATGTCCTGTAAAGGATATGTGAAAACTAATCCTTTACAGGGCGTTGCAGTCAACACCAGCATGTTCTGCTTTTGTGATCTCTTGGCAAGTCCACGCTCAGCAGTCCTCCATCGCTCTCCGAATGACCGGCATCTATACCATTTCGTAAAAAACCTAACGCAAGACGGTTTGCTGCCAAATCGTCTGCAGCTGTGTTTCGAACGCGGGTAAGCGGTAGTACGATTTGCGTCTGTAACTCCTTCACTTCGTAGCGAGAAAAACAAAATTATTCATACTAACAAACCATTCTGTACACGACATCTTTTTAAGGTTCGTGTTGTTTTTAGCTTGTCCTCTGATGACCACATTCCCCCCCCCCCCCCCCCCCCTCTGTCAGCTTCCTTGGAACCTCTGTATTCTATTTATTTATTTATGTATTTATTTTTGTTGCATGATTATGCCATAGCCATGTACCACTCGAGCCGAAGTGCAGTAAGAACACAAGAAGGTATATCAGATATGTTTTAGCGCTGGTTTTAGTTTGCTGTCGTCACTCTCTGTTCTATTGTCCTGATGTCCGTTCAATTTCAACTTCAGGGACATTGTCGCAATCTTGTTAATATTTGTACAATACGTTGCAAGCAGATGTGCAGCATTCCATAATTTTCGCTACAGTCCAATATTTTATCTAGTTTCTTCTTCTGCGTTCATCCGGATTTATTTTTTTTTTCCTGACGTGATTGCGTTGTGCCTGTTTACAGCAGAGCTGCGTTCTTGCACCGTTAGGCCGACACATCCGACTTCTGTGGTTAGCTAGTTTCTGATGGTAGGATTTCGAAAAATTAAAGTAAAGCAAAAATAAAGCAAAGTTGCATTGAAACTGAAGTTTACGACTGTAAAGAACCAAACATATGTAAAAGATATTGTTACCTCCCTTTGATAAAACAAATTTGTTGTTAGTTTAGTTAGTTTAGTTTAGTCGTTGGATCAACATCACGGCACACGGTTTAACCCATAAGTGCTCCGTTTTCCTCCTAACTCAAGCCTGAGTCTGGAGAAACTCAGCTCAATGCACGAGCTCCGTTGCATCGGCGAGGATCCTGAAATACATTGGGTAGATTTTTAACTCGAAATTTTGCCCGGGCAGCGCCGTTAGGCTACTCTTTTCTTCCATTTCCAACTTCCAAGGGATTTTTTGCGTGCGCAACAATACACACAGGCGTCCGATCTCACTACCCAGAGACCAGGGGAAATTTTATTACTGGAAGTCCAGGTGGATTTAAAAAAAAATAAATCCCGGTCCTCACCGGGGCCTGAACCCGGGACCTCCAGCACTCGAGGCGTACATCATACCTCGAGACCACTCAGCCCCCAAGTTGTTGTTAGTGCGCTTGTCTACTAAAACGGTTCGGTTTCAATCCCCAGCAGCAGCAGCAGGTTTACTGCTTTTTCAACCACCGGGTTTTATCCCATATGGCTCGGCCTCTTTCCGCAGCGCGGAAAGCGTAGCACAAGGCATGAACTCCGTAGCTCTAGCGACTTCCACAGTAGTCTCCAAAAAATTTCATTCGTGAACCCTAAGGATGCGGCCAGGATTCGAACCCACAACCTTCGGAGCCCCAGTCAAACGGCTTGACCACTTCGCCACGGAGACTCCCTGGCAACAGAGTTGCACATAATCGTCGTCATCAACATCATCATCATCACCTAGCAAGACCTTGCCAGAATGTCACTCTCATCGTGTTCCACAGACAAGATTCTCAAACCTTTGCCCATTCTCCTGTCCCATTATTTTCACGCCCAGGGTGTCTACGATGTGACGTGTCCATCCTTGTGCTAGGCGACCCCTGGCTCTGATTTCAGGAACCATACCTGCCTTCACTGTCATTTCTCAACAACTGAGGCTTCAAAGGAAAAACTTAGATTATTTTTTTTGAAGTTAATTCATTTTTGTGTGGGACCAGGTGGAGAAAGTGGGGGAACAGACTGAGAACCCGCATGTAGAGAGAATGATATGGCGGGGAATTGGCAGGGGTTCTGGACGAATCTCAAAACAGAGGGAAGACCGGGAGAACTTTCTATCAGATGGCAGTTGAAATAATTAGCAGTTTGACTGTTCGCTGGCTGTTGAATGAGGGGACGGAGCACGTGTAGGAATGTTCTGAGGCAGTGATGTCGTTTCTTAACTCAACTCACCTCATTTTTGTGCCGGTTTTTGATGTAATGATAATTGACAGCACCTCCAAGATTTAAATAGTCATGGTAGCATTTCTGCATCCTGCACATGAATGACTGATAAATGAAAAAGAAACGGATCCTGCACAATGAATGACTGATAAATGAACAAGAAACGGATCCTGCACAATGAATGACTGATAAATGAATAAGAAATGGATCCTGCACAATGTATGACTAATAAATGATCAAGAAACGGATCCTGCACAATGAATGACTGATAAAATAAACAAGAAATAGATCCTGCACAATGAATGACTGATAAATGAACAAGAAATGGATGAGAGCACAAGTTGAGTGGCCTTACAGTTGCAGCTGTGGTGGAGTAACTATTCATCTACTCACAAAAGAACATTTCACATAAATGCACTAAACCACAAAATAATAAATACAACTCCATCAACACTTCATTATTTGAGTATTGGTTTATCTTTTATCAGTATTAAACTACTATTCAACAGAAGAACACAGAATTGCTACTTACAATACCAACATTGGCAAGCAAATTCAAATAATTACAAAGTGTGTTTTAACAATAGCCCCACAGAATCTATGTACAAACTAGTGTTTCAACAATTGCCTCACAGAACCTGTGTACAAACTAGTATTTCAACAATTGCCTCACAGAATCTGTGTACAAACTAGTATTTCAACAATAGCCCCACAGAATCTGTGTACACACTAGTGTTTCAACAATAGCCCCACAGAATCTGTGTACACACTAGTGTTTCAACAATTGCCTCACAGAATCTGTGTAAAAACTAGTATTTCAACAATTGCCTCACAGAATCTGTGTACAAACTAGTATTTCAACAATAGCCCCACAGAATCTGTGTACACACTAGTGCTTCAACAATAGCCTCACATAATCTGTGTACACACTAGTATTTCAACAATAGCCTCACAGAATCTGTGTATAAACTAGTGTTTCTTGACAACTGACGGACCTAGCAGCCTCATTAAGTCAACACAGTTGGCACAGACATCACTGGTTTAAAAATATAGACTTTTGGCACTGGCTATCTGAAAGGACACCACCTGCAATGACAGCTCATATGCTACTGAGAGGGTCTACAGGCTCATGTGATTTGGTGGCTACCAATAGTTCTCTAGCCAGAAACGGGAAAAATGCTACCATTGATGTGTGTAATAATAAGAATTAATAAACATTAGGTCACAGAATTAAGAGTCCTCCAATGCACTGGATAATATTGTGACAGCCAGAAAGATTGAGGGGAAGAGAGGCAGAGGCAGACCAAGAGAAATTATGCTGGATGGATTGAGATGGTGGCATGGAGGAATATCATCAGCAGAGTTGATTCAGAAAACCAAGGACCGAGATCTGTGGAGAGTCATGAATGTCCACGCCAGCTGGCATGGCACTTGATGATGATGACAAGTATTAAAAGGTGGAATTGACATCTTCCCTTCCTCACTTCCACTCCTTAGAGAAGCTTCTAGTACCAACTTTACATGGCTGAGTCAACCCTGCTCACAGCAGAAGTGAATGCACATCCCTTGGGCATGTGGTAAGACGGGGGAAACACTAGAGCACATCACGACACCAGGAAAGCCATGATGGAAGAATCATAATGTACAACCATAAGAATAAGGGCCCATGATGATGATGACCAGGAAAGTCAGAAGGTAAGATCTTTAGAGACAACACCAGACAGCCTGACCCACTGACATGGAGAAAAATCAATCTCAGAAATGAATTAGAAGAGTATATGAGACAAGAGGCTTTTAACATTCCATTCTACCATGACCTCTACCCCCTTCAACCTAAAAAAAAAGTTATATTAGGATTAATAATCCTGTGACTGAGTCAGCCACAAATGGGATATTAATTTGAAGACGATGATTGTTGTCCAAAGAGGGTTATGGCTTAACTTTGAACATACTCAATGATCAATACCACACAGCATGGCTAAAGCTGTATGTGGTGTGGGGAACACATCCAATCTCAACTGAGGTTGAACCAGCTTTCCTTACAATCTCTGCACTATCCATTACACCATCTTGGCTCTGACAGAACAACTACCCATTTCAACTCTGCCAGTTCCAGACAGCTGATTTATGAATTCACTCTTTACTTGGTTTCAATAAACCTGTGCCAGGATGAGGCAGTATTCTCTTTTCTTCCAATACCCTATACCATCAAAATCAATGCAGGGCGAGCTGTTACCAATGCAAAAGCGTCTGGTAAATAAAAAAAACTCTGGATGACGCAGAAGAAAATGAACACTCGACCATGCCACGTGGCCAAGCCACCAGGTATTTACTTCTCTGCCTTCCATTTGTTTTTTTCCCCTCGATCTTGCCAGTTGTCACCCGGCTCATCATTGCAGACCTCTGGTGGTCAATTTCTTAGAGTAGTGAGATATTTTGATTGACCAATAGGCTTCTTGACCGGGCAAATGAAATTGAGGAAAACATAAAAACACACAGAGAAGAGAACTAGAGACAAAAATGAATAATACCAGGAGAACATGAATGGACTTGCGAGAGATAGCACACGATATGACAGCTTAGCGTGAGTTGGTTAGAGACCTTGCCCAATTGGGAATAAAGGACAAAAGAAGACACTTCTAGGGTCAACACAGCATGACCAGATGGGAACCACAGATAACTTGGAGGCAACACAGGCAGCTGATATGACCCCCACCAGATCATCCCACGTGGACCCAACTATATCCTCTAAAACTACCTCAATGGCTTGTACGCAAGGTTATGTTGTACATTCAATTTACATGACACACAACAACAGCCCATAATCACACACATATACATCATACACAACTACAGTCCACGATCACACAAATATACATGACACGCAATAACAGCCAACAATAACACACAGACATGATGCAGCATCAAAGACAGACAGTTTTTCTATGTACAATTCAAAATTGCTGTTCAAGCAGACAAAATACATGAGGCAGTATTCTCTTTTCTTCCAATACCCTATACCATCAAAATCAATGCAGGGCGAGCTGTTACCAAATTGCGCACGGCAGATTTTGAACCCTGGACTTTTATGTCTGGGAGTTGTGGAACTGTGTCTCTATCCGCTCAGCTGGTTCTCCTGGGTGAACATATGGAATCCATATGCACATCCTTAGTCCCTATCTCAACTGTTGTATTCGAGTCTGTGCATTAACATCCTTCTTTAGCATGCTAGTGTCTCCAGCCTCAACTCACTGGCGTCACCAGCCTCAACTCACTGGCATTTCCAGCCTCAACTCACTGGCATCTCCAGCCTCAACTCACAGGCATCACCAGCATTAACTCACTGGCATCTCCAGCCTTACCTCATTGGCATCTCCATCCTAAACTCACTGGCATCTCCAGAGTCTCAACTCAATGGCATCTCCTGCCTCAACTCACTGGCATCTCCAGCCTCAACTCACGGGCATCTCCAGCCTCAATTCACTGGCAACACAAGCCTTACCTCATTGGCATCTCTATCTTAAACTCACTGGCATCTCCAGCCTCAACTCACTGGCATCTACAGCCTCACCTAATTGGCATCTCCATCCTAAACTCACTGGCATCACCAGCCTCACCTCATTAGCATCTCCATCCTAAACATACTGGCATCTCCAGTCTCACCTCATTGGCATCTCCAGCCTCAAATCACTGGCTTCTCCAGCCTAAACTCACTGGCATCTCCTGCCTCAACACACTGGCATCTCCTGCCTCAACTCACAGGCATCTCCAGCCTCAACTCACTGGCATCTCCTGCCTCAACACACTGGCATCTCCAGCCTCAACTCACAGGCATCTCCTGCCTCAACTCACTGGCATCTCCTGCCTCAACTCACTGGCATCTCCTGCCTCAACTCACTGGCATCTCCTGCCTCAACTCACTGGCATCTCCTGCATCAACTCACTGGCATCTCCTGCCTCAACTCACTGACATCTCCTGCCTCAACTCACTGGCATCTCCTGCCTCAACTCACTGGCATCTCCTGCCTCAACTCACTGGCATCTCCTGCCTCAACTCACTGGCATCTCCTGCCTCAACTCACTGGCATCTCCTGCCTCAACTCACTGGCATCTGCAGCCTCAACTCACTGGCATCTCCTGCCTCAACTCACTGGCATCTCCAGTCCCAACTCACTGGCATCTGCAGCCTCAACTCACTGGCATCTCCAGTCCCAACTCACTGGCATCTGCAGCCTCAACTCACTGGCATCTCCTGCCTCAACTCACTGGCATCTCCAGTCCTAACTCACTGGCATCTGCAGCCTCAACTCACTGGCATCTCCTGCCTCAACTGACTGGCATCTCTAGCCTCAACTCACTGGCATTAAATTCTAACTTTTTTGGGTTCTTTCTCTCTCACGTATTTATGAAAAAACTATACCTGTATCCACGCATAACTAGGGGTCAAACATACATCAACACAGACACTACCTACAGAGATATATACATACCAATTATACACACACATTTATGTGTATATTTCCACTCTCTCACATACACACGCATACCCAATTATACGTATATGTACAGACATATCTTTATATGTACGAACCAATACAGATTTAGATGTATCTCTATGTTTGTATACCTTATCCAAATCCCACAGACAAATTTGAAATGTGTATATTCCCTTTTGTCTAAGCGGTTTTGAATATTTGTGTGATTTTGTTTTGGACTATGTGCTGTATTATATGTGTGTTGTATGTTCTGAACCTATATGTTGCTGCATTTCTACAGGTCCATACCACATACCTGTACTCTGCTAGTGCAGTCAACAATTTTATGTGATTATTTCCTGTGGTTTTTGGGTTTGTGTTTAAAAAAATATTGCCTTGTACATATTTGTCTTCTTTTTGGTGAATATGTCAATTAGTTGTCTTAAAGTGTCTAGTGCAGTTTGTACTGTTGGGCATGTAACAAAATGTGGTCTTCTGTTTCTTGTATGTTTTGTCGACAGAGTTGACATGGTGATATTCGTTTTGACCTGTGTGCTTGTTTTTCGGTAGTAGGTGTCATGTTAAAGATCAAACGATATGTAATTTCCCTCGCCTTGGGTGTTATGTTTGGGTTGTGGAGATTAGTAAATGTACATGTGTAGTCTTGTATGTAGTATGTTTTCCCTCTTTTAATTCTAACTTGTAGTGAGGGTGCTTGTTGTTTAACCAGGTATTTGTAGATTTGGCGTGTTGTCTGGTGTAGTAAGTACTCACTCCCTCGGAGTGCTTGTATACATGTCTTATAGAATGCTGGTAGAGTTCCAAAGTAGTGTGGTGTATTAAGATGTATTCTCCTAAGGTGTTGCAGTCTCATTTCTATATAGTAGAGTGCTAGTGGGTTTTGTTCTGGGTGACTAAGGATGTGTCCTAAATGTTGGATTCTCAGCGCTTGAATCTTTGTGTGTATGTCTTGCAGTGCTATTCCTCCTTGTTTCTTGTCCTATATGAGTGTCTTATGCTGTATGCAGTAAATTGTGTTGCCAAAGATGAACCGTCTGATATGCTTATTGATGTCTGTGATTGTCTGTCTTGGAGGGTCTAGTACTGTAACTAAATATATAATTTTGGGGATAATGAAAGTGTTGACAATTATGCTCCTGTCGAAAATTGTAGATGCCTTGTACTTCTATCTGTGTAGAACGTCTATGATTTGTGTGTGTGTGAGGTTTTGCCATGTTTGTGCGTGTATCTGTCTGGAGTTTCTGTGAAATGTGATGCCATATATCTTAATAATGTCTGTGGCTGTTAGGTCTGGAGGAAAATCGGCTTTATTCCTCCATTTTCCGAGACCCATTATGTGTGATTTGTTTATGTTTAATTTGGCCCCACTCCCTTTACAAAATTGTGTAAATGTATGGAGTATCTTTGTGATGGATGTTTTGTTGGCGGGGAAGAAAACGGTGTCGTCCGCATATGCAAGCAACTTCCGCTCTCCTCCGCCTGGTATGAATGTGCCTGTGATGTTGGTGTCTTGTCTGATTGCTTCTAGTAGTGGTTCTAAAACCAGTACATATAGGAGTGGCGACAGAGGACATCCTTGTCTCACCGATCTTGTGATCCGGAACTCCGCAGTTAGTGTGTGGTTAACCAACACCTTACTCTCAGTATTCCGGTACAAGATCTCTGCCCACCCCTAAACTATATTCCTAAGTTGCATTGTGTTAATGTCTTGTGTAGATAAGAGTGGGAGATTCTGTCAAAGGCCTTCTCCTGGTCTAAGGACAAAAGGGAGGCTTGACAGTCTTTCTCCTGTGTGTATGTGATGATGTCTCTAATGAAATGTGTGTGTTGGTGTATGTTCCTATGTGGTACTCCGCATTGTTGGTCAGGGTGTATGAGTTTTGGCATGTAGGGTCTAAGTTTCTGGGTCAGTGCCATGGTAAGTAATTTATAGTCTGTGTTCATTAGTGATATTGGTCTATAATTTTTCATCTGTGTTTTGTCTGTATTGTTTTTGGGTATGAGTGTGATGTAAGACATGTTGCAGCTGTCTGGTAGTTGTTTTTTATCAAAGGCGTCTTGGTAGACTTTAAGAAGAAGACCACCTAAGACAGGCAAGAAGTGTTGGTAGAATTCTATCGTTAAACCGTCCGGCCCTGGTGTCTTGTCTTTGTTCATTTTGCTGAGTACGTGCGTTATGTCTGTATTGTAGAAAATTGTCTTGTGTCTGTGTGTCTATTGCCTCTGCTGTAAACAGTTGAGTGTAGTATTGATTGAATGCTTCTGTTATTTGTCCTGGTTTTGTTTGCATATTGCCTTGCATGTCTAATATTTTGCCTATTTGTCTGCTACGCTGTATATTTTGTTCAATTGCCATGTATTGTTTACTGGGTGTCTCTTGTATGATTGTGTTTAGCTTTATTCTCAGGAGAGCACCCAGATATCTGTGTTGTTGGTGTTGCTCTAGCTGTTCCTCTAGTGTGTGTAAGTGTGGTGTATTGCTGTCTGTCTGTTTTGTCAGCTGTATGGCTATTTGTATAAGTTGTTCCTGTCTTAATCTGTCTTTGTGTATGATGGATGCTAGTTGCTGTGATCTGCTTCTTATTCTATTTTTTAATAAGTCCAGTATTTTCTGATGTTATCAGTCGGTATGTGGTCGGTGTATGTGTGTAAAAGTTGTGTCATGTATTTTACGTATTTTTCATGCTTAAGAAGTGTGTTGTTAAATTTCCAGTGTGGTAAACGTTTAAATGTCTGTGTGTTTATGTTGCTTGAAGTAATGAGTGCTAATATGGCTTTATGATATGTGTACTATATGTCTCTTGTAGGTGTCGAGTGTTTATTATGCGGCGTTTTGCGGGTATATATATCCTATCTAATCTTCTTCCCGTGTGGTGTATTTTATCTGTGTGGGTTATTTCTCGTTTATTTTGATGTTTGTGTCTGAATGTGTCTATTAAGGTGTGTGTGTCTAAAATGTTTTGCAATGTCTCTAACTGGTTTGTGCCTTCTCTGTTCATTTTCTTCACCTGTGTCTTCATTTCTCCGCCTACTTTATCCAGTGCCTGTAATACACAGTTGAAATCTCCACAGAGTATGATGTTCTGTCCTCTGTATGTATTTGTGAGTAGTGTGTCAAGTTCTTCATAGAATTGTGGTTGGTGGTTATAATTTGGTGGTGCATGAATGTTGACAATGGTATATGTGTGTGAAGTGTTACTTATTTGTGTTATGTTGATTCTACCTTGGCTATCCCGATTTGTTTTGAGTATGTTCCACCTATCTGATGTTTGTAGTATGGCTGTCCCAGACCCTATGTTGTGGACCGCCAAACTGAAAAATGCATGACTCAGTCCTAATTGTGTTGTAATTTGTGCACCATGTGTATCTGAATGTATATTTGTCTCTTGTAGTAGGATGAAATCTGGTTTGTATTTGTCTATAATTGTGCACATGTGTTGTTGTTTTGTACGTATACCTGCTATATTTAAAACATATTATTTTGATGTCGT
This sequence comes from Cepaea nemoralis, assembly GCA_014155875.1. Classification (NCBI taxonomy): domain Eukaryota; kingdom Metazoa; phylum Mollusca; class Gastropoda; order Stylommatophora; family Helicidae; genus Cepaea; species Cepaea nemoralis. The sequence continues at coordinate 22,095 of JACEFZ010006464.1, read as the reverse complement.
CATCCATCCCAGTATCAAACAAAAAATGTTGTTGAGTATAAATTGACAATTGACATTAATAATAAGATAATTTTTCTTTAAAAACAATGGTTGTATGTAGCTGTTTAGTGTGTTTTTGTTGTTTCTGGATTCTCTTCATCGTCTGTGTCGGTGGGGATAAATAATTTTCGTAAAGATATGTTGTCGTCTTCATTTGTGGTCTGATTTTGTCCGTTTTATTTTTTTTTCTGTGGGGATGTCTTGTTTGTTTACTTTCTTTGGTGTCGCTATGGGAGACTCTACCTCACAATCACAGTTTTCTGTGTTTTTCCGTCTTCTATTGCGCTTGTTATGTGTGACTTCCTTGAAACTTTCCGTCGTATTTGCTTCTTTGTCGTTTGTAGAGGACTCCTCCTCCTCCTTTTGGTCTTTCTCCTTGGTCGATGTCGTTGGTGGGTCTGGGTTTAGGGTCGTAGCTTGTTTCGATTTTGCCTGGGTGGGTGGGACAGGCTGGGTGGATTGTCTTTTTAACAGTTCTGGCATAGACTTGTTATGTGTGACTTCTTTGAAACCCTCTGTCGTATTTGCCTCTTTGTTGTTTCTAAAGGAGGCTTCCTCCTCCTTTTGGTCTTTCTTCTTGGTCGAGGTCGTTGGTGGATCTGGGTTTGGGGTCGTAGTTTGTTTCGATTTTGCCTGGGTGTGCGGGGCAGGCTGGGTGGTTTGTCCTTTTAACAGTCCTGGCAGAGCTGGAAACTCATCTAGGTTGTTTATGGTTGGTGTTGGCTTTGTTGACTTAGTTGGACATTTATTAGACCAATGTGAATCTTGTCCGCATGTCAGGCAGACTGTCCTTCGCCCTGGCATGGTCACCAAGATTCTATGATTCCGAATTTTCTGCCCTCCTTTTGCTGTTATATTGACATAGTGTGGTATGGTTTGCCCTTCTTTAGGATGTACCAAGGCTCCCCATTTCCCTGCTGAGTTTTTAATTCTGAAAACCACGGGCTCAGGGTCGCCTGGTATTTCTTTCACTATTGTCTTCACACCTTCTTCTTTCATTGTTGCTAAAATCCAGTGTAAGGTTAATCTCTTGTTCTCTTTCTCTGCCTGTTGTATTTCTATTGTCATTTCTGGGTTTTTTAAAGTTATGGTTTTCCCAAGGAGACGCTCGTAAAGTGTCTCTGAAACAACAGCAAAGAACCACTTTGTTGGGTTTTCATACCTATATAGCTCACCGAGTTCATTTATCGGTATACCCCCGGGGCCGACCAATGCACCTCCCACCAGTTCGGGGATTGATCTGGCCGCTCCTGGGCCTCTCAAAGAGACCACCACCGTTTTGGGTAGATGCATGGCATCCTCCTCAAAAGAGTCTAGGTCGACGCTTACCTCAGACACTTGGTTAGTACCGGTGTTAGACGCGGATACTTGACTAAATAGTCTTCCATCGATAACACGGCTCACCTGAGTAGAGTCCATTTTGAATTTCACAAACTTTCTGCTATCGCAATAAATTCACTTGATGATCCAACGATAAGACACACAAAATAAAGTCAATTCACTATTTTAGTACATGAAATAGGTCACTCAAATAATATTCTATGATAATAATACTACTTGAAAACAGCAGCATGAACACATAATCACTTGTCTGAATCAAAGTAAAAGATCACGCTACCATCTATGGTGCTATCCACATATAAATTGAGACATGTGGAATATTTTTTTTCCATTAAAGATATTATTTTATTGTTGTATTTTTTAAAACTGAATATACTTATTAAAGGAGAAAAAAGCAATGTTGCAAAGCACAGTTTCCTGGCCAGCGTGGAAATGGTATGACATCCTTTACATTTTGGGCTCCCAGCAGGATCATTAGGAGTCTTTCAAAGCCCAAACCAAAACCACCATCTGGACAAGAACCAAATTTACGTAAATCAAGATACCTGAAAGAAATTGATTGTAAAAAACAGAATAGATATCTCTACATTTAACCATCTCTTAAAGATAAATAGTTTTATTTAATTCAGAAATGCATCAGTATTTCATTTGACTAGTTTCTCCCCAAAGTATAAATAATATGAAATAATTTAAAAATTGATAAATACAACCACAAATATGGTCTAATACAGCGGATAGGCGGTTCATCTGATTAAGCCTTGTATTGTTGTTTTGTTTCTGGTCATGGTTTGCACATGCAGTTTCCTCACTTAGATTTGTAGTAAATGGTCCATCGCCCAGCTGAGTTGAGGTGAGTGCTTTTTGCAACACTGGGTAATGTGGATGATTTTACATCTATCCATGGTGGTTTGTGTTCTGAACTGCATGTATAGAAAAATCGTAGGAGGCTGGTTGCTGAACTAGCTGGTTCTCCTTATGCAGTAATGTGTGGGAAACTGCTGGTTTTCCATAGACTTCCATCACCAGAGTGTTCTGGAGAAAATATCCAGCAAATACTTACAACCCGTGACCTATGAATCGATGCATGCCATTCTGCGCGTAGCATGCCAGTCTTTACCTTTGTCAGCATGCTTTGTGAATCAGTAACAATCTCTGGTGCTATCGAAATATTTTTTTTTTTTTTTAACAGAGATCTATGTTTGTGTTTTATTGACTACATTAAAGCATTTGATAAGGTGAAACACGAAGAATAAATAGAATGTTGCTTAAAAGTCGACATCGTCGACTTCATTGCACCGGGTTTTTTCCCATGTGGCTCGGTCTCTTTCCGCAGCGTGGAAAGCGTCGCACCAAGCACGAACTCCGTAGCTCTAGCGACAACCCAAAGAAGTCTCCGAAAAATTTCACTTGTGAACCGAAGGACGCGGCCCGGAATCGAACCCACAACCTTCAGAGCCCGAGTCAAACGGCTTAACTACTTTGCCACGGAGACTCCCAAATATAATGTTTTTTTTTTTTTTTTTTTTTTTTTATAGAAAGGACAATTTAAACACAAATTGTACCGATATAGTAGTAGTAGTAGTAGTAGTGGTGGTGGTAGTAGTAGTAGTAGTAGTAGTGGTAGTAGTAGTAGTAGTAGTAGTAGTAGTAGTAGTAGTAGTAGTAGTAGTAGTAGTAGTAGTAGTAGTAGTAGTAGTAGTAGTAGTAGTAGTAGCAGCAGCAGCATCGGCGGCGGCGCCAGCGGCAGCAGCAGCGGCGGTAGTAGTAGTAGTAGTGTTAGTAGTGGTAGTAGTGGTAGTATATGTAGTAGTGGTAGTACATAAAACTTCTATCATGGACTGCTCCAAAGGGAGAATATAGTTATCAGCGCATCATATTATTGACCTGTCTGTAAAGATATGTCCAATACTATCAATTCAAAAACCAATTGAATTAAATTAAATTATTAAAGTGACATATATGATACAATGTTTTACATTGGTATTATATTCTAACCATCTCATTCTCTCAGTCTTTCATTCGTTTAGGAGCTTGTAGTTGTACTCGATATTGTTGTAGTGTGTTATGATATAGTTCAACTTTACACAGTTCATGTTATGTGTGTTATGTTGTTTGGAAAAACATGATTATATTTTGCAACTTTGGAACGATTAAAATTTCTATTGGATATTCGTGACCTTTAGCAGATGCTTCTTAATATATCGTTATATCTTATTCACATTCGTTCTGTTATATGATGATGGTAAATGAATGGTTTGTTTCTCATCTTAATAGTGACTGATTCGGTGGTGGAATCAAATGGTGGTACAATGAATGATTATGTATGTCGATGTGTTCCTGAAATGATGGTGTAACGCAATGATGGTATGATAGATTGTGACGAAACGGCTGCAGATCGGCAGATCTCTGCATAATATCCCTTTGAAGGGAGTGCGAGGCGTTGGTCTCCCTTGACTTTAATGTCAATTAACAGGGGATTTCCCTAGGGAAGTAGTGTGGGGCGGAGCTATACTAGTTATTTATAGATAAATCTAGAATGTTCCCCCAAGTGCGTACGTGGTAGAGATCTCTAAGTTCACGAGTGCTTCATGCAGCACGGGTTGGTGGAACTTATCGTGACTCTGGTTTTCTTCATGAATCATGAAAGTCACGTGGCCCGTGTAGGCGAGTTGAAGGCGCACTGACTTAGTCGTGGTCAGTCGCCAACCAGACCTCAGCGTAGACAGATCACAGCCAACGGGCTGCTGTAATTTTGATGTCAATATTCGCTGCCAGAGCGGACATCTGCAGTCAAGTTTGTGATTGTTCAATCACAGGTTAGTTGAATACTTAATCTATTGTTTACCTGTTGTCTTTATGCCGTGCCGACCTCCCCGAACGAATTAATTGCCGTCGGAAATGAGTTGTCGCGTAGCGTTACAAGTTACAGCTGGCGGTCTGCATAATTAAGTAGCCTTTATCGATCAGCGACGTAATGGGTTACCTGACGGAACAAGCCGTATTCCACAGCGAGTGATGTGTAAATAAAATATGCCGCACGATGTGCTTTACAAAGTGTGTAGCAGTTACTTGTTTGGTTTATTAATTACGCAGGCAAGGCGAAAGTTTGTCAGTCATTACATCAACATGCTAGACGCTGTAAATAATGATAAGGTAGAGCTTATGATTAGAGATGTGTAATGTGCTTCGTGACATTAGAATGGTAACTTAATTGTTCTATCAGTGATGGTGATTTTTCGAGAAATCAAGGTGAGATCAGCCGTGGTGTATTTGCTGTGTGGAGATAGCAGTGTTATTCCGCGTAAGCAGAATGGGGATGCATCGATAGGATAACAGTTGATAGGAAGTATTCATGATACTATTGTTACTGCTTGTTGTCATGTCGTCCGCTAGAATGACCGTGCGTGTTCCATCGTACGTTTGTCTAGGCAGCCGACTGGGAGGTAGGCCGGTACGCCCAACCCGTTAGGTTACAGGTCCGACCCAAAGCGATCGAGCATATCCGATGGTTGAACATACCCGATTGAGGGTGATACGGCACTCCGTAATTCGAGGCCGTGGTGTCTAGATAGATCGAGGTTTGAACCTAACCGTTTCTGTCTCGAATATTCTACTCTTCTGGAACCCTGACTCGGTTCATGGAGTACTTGGAGTACTGCCGTGATGTAGTAGTATATGAGGGGAATAATCCCCCCCCCCCTTGGGGTTTGGAACCCTAGGTGAGGGAGGGGAGGTTCAGCTGTCCCGGCTTGTGTGGGGCCTGGTGGATGTAGAGCGCTATTGAGGTGGTTGGAGCAAAGGCAGAGGATAGTATCTATCGTGGCAAACCAGTCCAAGCCCCGGCGGTCTTGTCACATAGATGATTACGACCATGTATGTGTTCATGATATGATGGTGTAATCATGGTTACCGGAATGTTAGTCATATATTCATGTTGATGGAGTGTTAAATGTGTATGTGTTCGTGACGTGATGGTATGATTCTGAATGGATGGAAATATTGCTACCGATATTGTACGTTGTGAAGAGAAACCAGAGTATGCGTAACTTCTGTTTAGACAGACGTGGCCTAGCAGATAAAGAAATACATAATTTACTAAACATTATTTATTATACAACAACTTGGTGCATAAAATTTTAAATAATATTCAAAACTGTAATTAGCTTTTATGATGGTAACATTCAATTTATACTTTCTAGAATATGAATAACATTGTTACAGAAATAAACATATACTTCTCTTGCAAAATAGCTGTCAGTACAAATATAGTGAAATCTATAATTGTTCCCCTTGATTGCTAGAACCGTAAAATGACTTCAATCAAGATACAATTATTTCCCTTGTAGTAAATCAAATTAGTTTCATATCCTTTACAGGGCCGGCATCCCTGGTCTAGGTATTACACGACTTTCTCCGTAATCCCGCACACTTTCGTAACGTGACGTGACGTGAGCGAGAATTGGTAGCGTTTCTCTCCGCGTCGGTAACTTACGGGGTATGTGAGCCGGTCGCTCAGAAAAAGCAATGGCAAACCACCGAGCGCAATCCTGTCAAGAAATTCAACAATCAGCTAAAAGATGCTGATGTTGACAGCGATGTCCTGTAAAGGATATGTGAAAAAATAAATCCTTTACAGGGCGTTGCAGTCAACACCAGCATGTTCTGCTGTTGTGATCTCTTGGCAAGCCCACGCTCTGCAGTCCTCCATCGCTCTCCGAATGACCGGCATCCATACCATTTCGTAAAAACACCAACGCAAGACGTTTTGCTGCCAAATCGTCTGCAGCTGTGTTTCGAACGAGGGTATGCGGGATTACGAATTGCGTCTGTAACTACTTCGCCTCGTAGCGAGAAAACGTGTGTTTCCGGGGCCCATAAGGGAAGCAAAGAATAGCAACACTGTAGCCTACCATGCATGTCGTAAGAGGCGACTAAGGATGCTATGGTTCCGTCGCCCTGCTACTGAGTGAGTGCGTGGCGCGACACTGTGAGCTGTGAGTTTCGTGTGAAATGCTTTTGAATCTGCCCGAGGTTTTTTGGAACGTGACTGCATGTTCGGAGCGATGGCAGCTGGCTATGGCCCAGAGTTGACCGGTTTTTACCTTATGCAGAAATGCATGGCTGCTGGGCTTTTGGTTGACTGCCACTGCCATCGACGATGAACTGTATTTTCGTGGACTATGTGGGTGAACATCTAGGAAACATCCAGATGGGAAAATGACTGCCGATTCCATCAGAGATAAACTGGGTGTTTCGTGGGGGACTATTGTGTTGACATTCTGGCGGCGGCATTATGCACAGTGTATCTGTGCGGGCTGTTGTTTGTCGAGACTCCTGTCTTTTCCACTTTTCACATTGGGCAGTGGGGAGCGTTTTATGTGATATTCACTGGCACAGGAACGGAGCATAATGGGGACGACCCGTTGCTGTGAAGTTGGAATTGTGACTAACTAGCTAACTAACTAGCGAGAAAAACAAAATTATTCGTACTAACAAACCATTCTATACACGACATCCTTTTAAGGTTGGTGTTGTTTAGCTTGTCCTCTGATGTCCACATTTTTTTCCATTGTCAGCTTCCGTGGAACCTCTTTATTTTATTAATTAATTTATTTTTGTTGCATGATTATTATATAGCCATGTACCACTCGAGCCGAAGTGCAGTAAGAACACAAGAAGGTATATCAGATATGTTTTAGCGCTCGTTTTAGTTTGCTGTTGCCACTCTCTGTTATATTGTCCTGATGTCCGTTCAATTTCAACTACAGGGGCATTGTCGCTATATTGTTAATATTTGTACAATACGTTGCAAGCAGATGTGCAGCATTCCATAATTTTCGCTACAGTCCAATATTCTATCTAATGTCTTCTTCTTCTTCTGCGTTCATCCGGAGTTTTTTTTTTTCCGGACGTGATTGCGTTGTGCCTGTTTACAACAGAGCTGCGTTCTTGCGCCATTAGGCCGACACATCCGACTTCTGCGGATATCTAGTTTCTGATGGTAGGATATCGAAAAATTAAAGTATTTCAAAATAAAGAAAAGTTGCATTGAAACTGAAGTTTACGACTCTACAGAACCAAACATCTGTAAAAGATAAGGTTACCTCCCTTTGATAAAACAAATTTGTTGATAGTGCGCTTGTCTACTAAAACGGGTCGGTTTCAGTCCCCAGCAGTAGCAGCAGGTTTACTGCTTTTTCAACCAGAACCGACCCAGACTAATCAACATTCAATGGCATCGTCACAACGTGAAGACAATTGACATGTAGGAGAAGCATGGGGAGTCAAAGAGAGAAGATTCGCTCGTCATTGGTTGAGGAAGTAAATTACAAGTACCTCAGAAGTGGTAGTGGTTAACACAATGGCGGGGATACTGATAATAGGAAAAACTGACCCACACGCAAAAGTCAGTCCAGTTTGGGCAACGTTTGAGTTCAAAGAGAAAAAAAGACAATTTTTACATGTTGTAGATTGCCGTTGTTTGCTGAACTACAGACGCTCATACCATCGAAATCAGCGCAAGGCCGTCTGCTTTCAAATCGTCTACGGCTGATTTCAAACCTTTGACGTCGAATGTCGGGGAATTGTGGAAGGTGTTTACTACACTTAAGCCACAGAACCGGCTAGTTCAATTAAATGAAGATTAACTACCAAATTGTGCCCGGTTTTTGTTTATGTCCTGCGTAGGACATTGCTATCAACCCCATGTTGATCTTCTAGGTCAGTGGTTCTCAACCAGTGGAGAATTCTCCCCCCCCCCCCAATTCCCCCAAAAGTGGGGGGGGGGGGAATTTAGTGTTTCCGGGAGGAGAGGAGAATTAATACCACAGATTGGCAGACTCAAAATGGCTTCAGGCACAATATCCTGGTTTTCTATTGAGCATTTTGTTTGATGAAGCACAATTTTCTGGCATTTTTATGTCGTGTATTAAGTGACAATTCTTTGACGTTTTAACTGTTTGTTTATTGTAATATGATTAATTTGGTGTGTTAATAAAATATTGTGAATATAAAAAAGAAAATGCTTTTATTTAAGTGTTAACATCCATCAGCATATTCATTTGCCATTAAATGTATAAAACCATACTATAAAATTAATCTATTCATGTGAGGGTTATGTACAAATATGGGGGGTCTGAGTGGTCTCGAGGTATGGTGTCCGCCTCGAGTACTGGAGGTCCCGGGTTCAGGCCCCGGTGAGGACCAGGATTTATTTAAAAAATCCACGTGGACTTCCGGTAATTTCCCCTGGTCTCTGGGTAGTGAGATCGGATGCCCGTGTGTATTGTTGCGCACGTAAAAAAATCCCTTGGCAGTTGGAAATAGAAAAAGAGTAGCCATAACGGCGCTGCCCGGGCACAATTTCGAGTTAAAAATCTACCCAAAGTATTTCAGGATCCTCGCCGATGCAACGGAGTTCGTGCAGTGAGCTGAGTTTCTCCAAACTCAGGTTTGAGTTAGGAGGAAAACGGAGCACTTATGGGTTAAACCGTGTGCCGTGATGTTGATCCAACGACTAAAAAACAAACAAACTAATGTACAAATATGGAAGAAAACAAGGACTTTCGGTATTATAGGCATGTTATTTTGAATGCACTTTTTGAGGCTGACAATTTTGGAAAGGGGGAAATTCTTTTTTCGTTCGCTGGAAAGGGAGAAATGACATTCTGACATATAGTGACAGGGTGCATAGGCCAAAAAAAGGTTGAGAACCACTGTTCTAGACAAATAGTACGTTCAGTATTGTGCCTGAATGGGACGCAAAGAATAATAACACTGTAACCACTTAAAGTCGCTTAAAAGTCGACAGGGTCGACTTCATTGCACCGGGTTTTATCCCATATGGCTCGGTCTCTTTCCGCAGCGCAGAAGGCATCTCACAAGGCACGAACTCCGTAGCTCTAGCGACTCCCACAGGAGTCTCAGAAAAATTTCACTCGTGAACCGAAGGACGCGGTCCGGATTCGAACCCACAACCTTCGGAGCCCCAGTCAAACGGCTTGACCACTTCGCCACGGAGGTTCCCTGGCCACAGAAGTACACATTATCGTCGTCATCATCATCATCACCAAGCAAGACCTTGCCAGAATGTCACTCTCATCGTGTTCCACAGACAAGATTCTCAAACCTTTGCCCATTCTCCTGCCCCATTATTTTCACGCCCAGGGTGTCTACGATGTCACGTGTCCATCCTTGTGCTAGGCGACCCCTGGCTCTGATTTCAGGAACGATGCCTGCCTTCACTGTCCTTTCTCAACAACTGAGGGTTCAAATGAAAAACTTAGATTTTTTTTCTTTAAAGTTACTTCATTTTTGTGTGGGACCAGGTGGAGAAAGCGGGAGAGCAGACTGAGAACCCGCATGTAGAGAGAATGATATAACGGGGAATTGGCAGGGGTTCTGGACGAATCTCAAAACTGAGAGGGAAGACCGGGAGAAATTTCTATCAGAAGGCAGTTAAAATAATTAGCAGTATGACTCTTCGCTGGCTGTTGAATGAAGGGACGGAGCGCGTGTAGGAATGTACTGAGACAGTGATGTCGTTTCTTAACTCAACTCACCTCATTTTTGTGCCGGTTTTGATGTAATGATAATTGACAGCACCTCAAAGATTTAAATAGTCATGGTAGCATTTCTGCATCCTGCAAATAAATGACTGATAAATGAACAAGAAACGGATCCTGCACAATGAATGACTGATAAATGAACAAGAAATGGATCCTGCACAATGAATGACTGATAAATGAACAAGAAATGGATCCTGCACAATGAATGACTGATAAATGAACAAGAAACGGATCCTGCACAATGAATGACTGATAAAATAAACAAGAAATGGATCCTGCACAATGAATGACTGATAAATGAACAAGAAATGGGTGAGAGCTCAAGTTGAGTGGCCGTACAGATGCAGCTGTGGTGGAGTAACTATTCATCTACTCACAAAAGAACATTTCACATAAATGCACTAAACCACAAAATAATAAATACAACTCCATCAACACTTCATCATTTGAGTATTGGTTTATCTTTTATCAGTATTCAACTACTATTCAACAAAAGAACACAGAATTGCTACTTACAATACCAACATTGGCAAGCAAATTCAAATAATTACAAAGTGTGTTTTAACAATAGCCCCACAGAATCTATGTACAAACTAGTGTTTCAACAATTGCCTCACAGAACCTGTGTACAAACTAGTATTTCAACAATAGCCTCACAGAATCTGTGTACAAACTAGTATTTCAACAATAGCCCCACAGAATCTGTGTACACATTAGTATTTCAACAATTGCCTCACAGAATCTGTGTACACATTAGTATTTCAACAATTGCCCCACAGAATCTGTGTACACATTAGTATTTCAACAATTGCCTCACAGAATCTGTGTACACATTAGTATTTCAACAATAGCCTCACAGAATCTGTGTACAAACTAGTATTTCAACAATAGCCTCACAGAATCTGTGTACACATTAGTATTTCAACAATAGCCTCACAGAATCTGTGTACACATTAGTATTTCAACAATAGCCTCACAGAATCTGTGTACAAACTAGTGTTTCTTGACAACTGACAGACCTAGCAGCCTCATTAAGTCAACACAGTTGGCACAGACATCACTGGTTTAAAAATATAGACTTTTGGCACTGGCTATCTGAACGGACACGACCTGCAATGACAGCTCATATGCTACTGAGAGGGTCTACAGGCTCATGTGATTTGGTAGCTACCAATAGTTCTCTTGGCAGAAACGGGAAAAATGCTACCATTGATGTGTTTAATAATAAGAATTCATAAACATTAGGTCACAGTATTAAGAGTTCTCCAATGCATTGGAGAACATAGTGACAGCCAGAAAGATTGAGGGGAAGAGAGGCAGAGGCAGACCAAGAGAAATTATGCTGGATGGATTGAGATGGGGCATGGAGGAATATCATCAGCAGAGTTGATCCAGAAAACCAAGGACCGAGATCTGTGGAGAGTCATGAATGTCCACGCCAGCTAGCATGGCACTTGATGACGATGACAAGTATTAAAAGGTAGAATTGACATCTTCCCTTCCTCACTTCCACTCCTTAGAGAAGCTTATAGTACCAACTTTACATGGCTGCGTCAACCCTGCTCACAGCAGAAGTGAATGCACATCCATTGGGAATGTGGTGAGACGGGGGAAACACTAGAGCACATCATGACACCAGGAAAGCCATGATGGAAGAATCGTAATGTACAACCATCAGAAAAAATGCCCATGATGATGATGACCAGGAAAGTCAGAAGGGAAGACCTAGAGAGACAATACCAGACAGCCTGACCCACTGACATGGAGGAAAATCTATCTCAGAAATGAATTAGAAGAGTATATGAGACAAGAGGCTTTTAACATTCCATTCTACCATGACCTCTACCCCCTTCAACCTAAAAAAAAAAGTTATATTAGGGTTAATATTGTGTGGCTGAGTCAGCCACAAATAGGATATTAATTTGAAGACGATGATTGTTGTCCAAAGAGGGTAATGGCTCAACTTTGAACATACTCAATGATCAATACCACACAGCATGGCTAAAGCTGTATGTGGTGTGGGGAACACATCCAATCTCAACTGAAGTTGAACCAGCTTTCCTTACAATCTCTGCACTATCCACTACACCATCTTGACTCTGACAGAAAAACTACCCATTTCAACTCTGCCAGTTCCAGACAGCTGATTTATGAACCTGGCACAATGCAAAAACGTCTGGAAAAAAAAAACTCGCGAAAGGCCAGAAAAAGACATGCGGCTTACTACAACCGTAGGTCTAAAGACAGATCTTTAGAAGTGGGCGACAAAGTCTTGTTGCTACTCCCAACGGGAACCAACAATCTGAAGATAGGTTGGCAAGGACCATTTCTCGTGGAAAGGGTGGTATCCAGAACCAATTATCAGATCCGGATCCGGGGAAAGTCGAAGATTTTCCATTTTAATCTCCCGCAGAAGTACGAGGAGAGACCCGGAGACAAAGCAGCCCACCTCATGGCGATGGCAGTCGCAGTGGAGACTGAAACGGGAACCAACGAGGGCAGGGAATATCCACTGGTACACCAGGAAACCTATAGGGATGTGCCGGTGAACCCTGATCTGACTCTCCATGAGAGGGAAAAGATTATCCAGGTTCTCGAGTCTCATAAGCAAATACTGACTGATAAACCAGGACGAACAAGGTTGGTTGATTTCGAGATGACCTTGACCACACAGGAGCCTGTTCGCCAAAAGATTTACCCAGTGCCATTCTCTACAGAAAAGGCCCTGGAGGAGGGAATACAGAAACTGCTGAAGGATGACGTGATTGCGCTATCCACATCCCCATACAATGCGGGGGTGGTTTTGTTACGCAAACCAAGTGGAGAACACCGGTTGTGTATAGACTATCGACTCTTGAACAGTCACACTCAATTTCAGGTGGGACCTTTGCCGAATCCAACTCAGTTATTCGCTAGGCTCCATAAGGCTAGGTACTTCTCAAAAGTGGATCTGAGTCGAGGGTATTATCAGATCCCGGTCAAACCAGAGGTGGAACCCTTGCTGGCTTTCAGTACCCCCAGTGAACACTACGAATTCAAGGTCATGCCCTTTGGACTCAGCAATGCACCTAGTGTGTTTACTCGCAAGATGAGGACCTTGCTAGATCCCTTACAGGATCCGTCCATTATCTCGTTCATGAATGATATACTGATTGCCAGTGACAGCCTGAATGACCATTTGTAATCCTTGGAGAGAGTTTTTACTAGGCTCAGGGAAGCAGGGCTATAGCTCGCCAAACCAAGTGCATGATTGGTTACCAGACTCTGGAATTTCTGGATCACACCATCACTCCAGGACAAATTGTCCCGGAGGAAAAGAACCTAGAAAAGATCATACGTGCTCCAAGGCCAAAAGCGGAGAAGGATGTGCGATCCTTTCTTTCGTTGTGTGGGTTTTAACAAAAATTCATCCCGCATTTCACTGAACTGGGAGCTCCATTAACGGAAACCTTGAAAAACTGATCCCCAGATCCAATCGTATTAACACCCGTGTGCGAGAATGCATACAGTCAGTTGAAGGAGGCCTTGGTCAGCAAACCTGTTTTACAGCTCCCCGACCGTTCCAAGCCATTTGTGTTGAGAACGGATGCGAGTGGGATTGGAATTGGGGCAGCCTTGTTACAGGAAGGGAAAGACGATGCTTCGGTTTTGAAACCAGAGACATGCGCAAGCAAGAAACTTCTCCCGGCTGAAAGAAATTATTCGACCGTCGAGAGGGAGTATTTGTCTCTCGTATGGGCCGTGCAAAAATTCCAGCCCTATTTGTATGGAGTTCAGTTTCGGGTCCAGTCGGATCATCAACCCCTGATGTTCCTGGCCACATCTCAGAAGCTCAACGCCCGTTTGATGCGGTAGTTGTTGCTGCCACTTCCCGGTTGAGTATATACCTGGTAAGGAAAATGTTGGAGCTGATTTCCTGTCTAGACAGCCAGCTCCTGAAGAAGAGGAATAGATCATCTGGATCGAACCTCCAATGAGCAAGAGTTGATGCGGACTACTCTCTTAAGAGGGGGCATATGTCGCGGAATTGTTGAAGTTGTCGATCGATGAAAGACTGTAGCGCCATTCGTCTACAGGCAGCCGCCGTTCTTTGATGTTGGAGACAGACTGTCCTGATGGGGTTCGGCAAGATCTTTTGTTGTGGGGAAGAGATTTATCCGGATTACAGGCCGGCAAGACTTTTTGGAGTGACGGGGACACTTTCCAAGATGAAAGCGGGACAGCCGGCCACTTGTTTACATCGAGTCGGAAAAGGAGAGAAAAAATAGCTTCTTGACGCCTAGTGTCTAGTCAGATATGTGATGTCATTCAGACACAGTTTTAAAAACAGTCTGGACAAACAACTTTGGCGGAAGTCGACCAAATGTTGTGAGGCAACAAGGACGTGTTTGATATTTTGCTTCTGATGGTGGAAAGCGACAACGGTGTCTTATATTGATTTACATCGGACATTTGTCCATTGTGTATTTATTGGCCTCGATTTCAGACAGGATTACATATATGGTATGTAATTAAATAGATCCAAATTAGATGATTCTTAGGAGTCGGGCGTAGTGATGTGCGGGTGAGAACTTATTATGAGAGCGTTGGCAGCAGTAGGCTATCGCGTTGCTTAAACTAGCTAGTGTGAGATATCAATTAACTCAGCGGGTTAAGACAAATGTAGTGGGATGATATCTAGTGAGATTGAAGGTGGTTGGGTTGATAAAGGAAATGTAAATTGGTAGGATCTTCCAGTAGGGTATCTACTGGGTTTCTGCGCTTTTCCTTTAATCTTTCCTTGTCTTACCATGACTCAGGCCGATGTGATGAGCTCTTCTGCCTTATGCCAGAGTTTAGTTCTCTGTTAAATATCTGAGTGCGTGTGTTGGCCTACACTCACCTAAGGAAGGTCGGAATTGAGTTGCTATCACCGGGTGTTCTCTCTTCAACAGGTTCCACTATGTTTTCCAAAAAGCTAACAGACAAGTCATAGAAGAAGATTATGGCTCGATCATTGAAGGCTGTTTTTACTCAGCAGCTTTTGCACTGGGCCCATAACCCAGAGGGTCTGCAAAAACTTGGCCTTTACTGAGCAGGAACCGACGATCATCTAAGAGTGATTCTTCAGTGGTAGTTCTCAGCATATTAGCGTGACGATACTTTCAATACCACTAGTAACAGGGACAATGGTAGTTATATAGAGACATTAACAATTACATTGTGTTTTTCAAATGGTGAATTCCTGTGAGAAATTAACAGGTAACATTTCGTTTCAAAGTGACAGTAAAAATGTGTTCTACTGTACACGGGTTATCAGTTCACAGATCTTTTAGTGACATATTAGCTACACTGTGTGTTTGTCGAATTCATGGTCAGTATCGGACTACATCCACAATTGGTGACCAGGCATCCGGACTAACCAAGAGCTACTGGAGGAAGTCGACACCTGGCCGGAGAGACGCATCATTTCGTGAGGTCCTTCTGTACTTGATCTATGGTGCTGTTGTGTGGCCGGTACTGTGATGAAAGCAGACTTGATCCTGAGCTCTTCGGTCTGATTCTGCATACACACTAGATTATACGACAGACATTCTACACACACCTTGCACATATCTGACACTTTTCTTTATTAAATTAATTTGTCATTTTTGTTAGAAACTAGAGTTGTGTAGTATGTTTTGGAAAAGAATGATAGGGGGCATGGTCCAGTGGTAAGAAGACAAAGAAGAAGAAGAAGAAGAAGAAGAAGAAGAAGAAGAAGAAGAAGAAGAAGAAGAAGAAGAAGAAGAAGAGAGAGAGAGAGAGAGAGAGAGAGAGAGAGAGAGAGAGAGAGAGAGAGAGAGAGAGAGAGAGAGAGAGAGAGAGAGAGAGAGAGATCCAAAGACTGATGGGATGTTGTGGACAGAAATCCAGGAGATCCTCTAGTCAATGATATAGAGTTAAAAGAATGTGGGTGTTGATTTCCCTCACCCCAGGGACGACACTGTATTACGACATGAAGGTTGATTATTATAGCTTCAGCAAACTTTAACAATCGACTACTTTGTGTGTTGAACAACACACGGAAAGCACTGTCTCTTTCAACCACGTGACCGCTCTCGAGCACATGTCTCGCGACCGATGAAACAGGACTGCCTAGGCTACCATCTTCTGTGTATAGTATCTTGTCCACCCATTTCGGAATGTGTTCCAAAACCCTGCACTGTAACTGTCACTCAGTTCTACCTATGTAGATGGCCTCGCATCTGCCTGTAAATTGGTAAATACAATTTGATTTGGCGTACAAAGCTACAGGTTATTTTACTGCTGGGATGGGGATCGGTGTGGTTCTGTACCTGATGACTGGAGTTGCAGCACAGAATAGTTCGCCCGACTGCTGTGATGAGCCGGTCCCGTAGGGGTTAAATTAAGTCAGCTGGATGAATACCTTGAGTTTTGGGACTGTAGTTACTTCTGGTTTCGGTTTGGGCTGTTGGCAGTGGCGCTTTATAAATCCTGTGGAGTACCCATTCAGGTTTAAGGCATTCTTCAGAGTTTCAAATTCCTCTGTCAGTCTGTCCTGGGTGCATATCTTCCTAGCACGGTCAAACAGGGTCCGTACTAAGCCCCGTTTGTACTGGACAGGTGCGAAGCTCTGAAAGTTTAAGTGTCGGTTCGGTTTCAATCCCCAGTAGCAGCAGCAGGTTTACTGCTTTTTTAACCAGGACAACTGTGGCACCGACCCAGACTAATCAACATTCAATGACATCGTCACAACGTGAAGACAATTGACATGTAGGAGAAGCATGGGGAGACAAAGAGAGAAGATTCGCTCGTCATTGGTTGGGGAAGTAAATTACAAGTACCTCAGAAGTGGTAGTGGGTTCACACAATGGCGGGGGATACTGGTAATTAAAAAAGCTGACCCACACGCAAAAGTCAGTCCAGTTTGGGCAACGTTTGAGTTCAAAGAGAAAAAAAGACAATGTTTACGTGTAGTAGATTGCCGTTGTTTGCTGAACTACAGACGCTCATACCATCGAAATCAACGCAAGGCGACCTGCCTTCAAATCGTCTACGGCTGATTTCAAACCTTTGACGTCGTACGTCGGGGAATTGTGGAAGGCGTTTACTACACCTAAGCCACAGAACCGGCTAGTTCAATTAATTGAAGATTAACTGCGAAATTGTGCCCGTTTTTTTATGTCCTTCGCAGGACATTGCTATCAACCTATGTTGATCTTCTAGGCCAGTGGTTCTCAACCAGTGGAGAATTCTCTCCCCCCGCCCCCATTCCTCCAAAAGTGGGGGGGGGGGGGGATTTTAGTGTTTCCAGGAGGGGGGGGGGGGAAATTAAGACCACAGATTGGCAGGCTCAAAATGGCTTCAGGAACAATGTCCTGGTTTTCTATTGAGCGTTTTGTTTGTTGAAGCACAATTTTCTGGCATTCTGGTGTCGTGTATTAAGTGACAATTCTATGACGTTTTAACTGTTTGTTTATTGTAATATGATTAATTTGGTGTGTTAATAAAATATTGTGAATATAAAAAAGAAAATGCTTTTATTTAAGTGTTAATATCCATCAGCATATTCATTTGCCATTAAATGTATAAAACCACACTATAAAATTAATCTATGCATGTAAAGGTTATGTACAAATATGGAAAAAAAACAAGGATTTTCAGTATTATAGGCATGTTATTTTGAATGCACCTTTTGAGGCTGACAATTTTGGAAAGGGGGAAATTCGTCTTTCGTTCGCTGGAAAGAGGGGAATGACATTCTGACATTATGGTGAAAGGGTGCATGGGCCAAAAAAAGGTTGCGAACCACTGTTCTAGACAAATAGTACGTTCAGTAGCATGCCTGAATGGGACGCAAAGAATAATAACACTGTAACCGCTTAAAGTCGCTTAAAAGTTGGCAGGGTCGACTTCATTGCACCGGGTGTTATCCTATATGGCTCAGTCTCTTTCCGCAGCGCGGAAAGCGTCGCACAAGGCACGAACTCCGTAGCTCTAGCGACTCCCACTGGAGTCTCCAAAAAATTTCACTCGTGAACCGAAGGACGCGGCCCGGATTCGAACCCACAACCTTCGGAGCCCCAGCTAAACGGCTTGACCACTTCGCCATGGAGCGTCCCTGGCAACATAGTTGCACATAATCGTCGTCATCAACATCATCATCACCACCTAGCAAGACCTTGCCAGAATGTCACTCTCATCGTGTTCCACAGACAAGATTCTCAAACCTTTGCCCATTCTCCTGCCCCATTATTTTCACGCCCAGGGTGTCTACGATGTCACGTGTCCATCCTTGTGCTAGGCGACCCCTGGATCTGATTTCAGGAACCATGCCCGCCTTCACTGTCCTTTCTCAACCACTGAGGCTTCAAATGAAAAACTTAAGATTTTTTTTTGAAGTTAATTCACTTTTGTGTGGGACCAGGTGGAGAAAGCTGAGAACAGACTGAGAACCCGCATGTAGAGAGAATGATATGGCGTGGAATTGGCAGGGGTTCTGGACGAATCTCAAAACTGAGAGGGAAGACTGGAAGAACTTTCTATCAGATGGCAGTTGAAATAATTAGCAGTATGACTCTTCGCTGGCTGTTGAATGAGGGGACGGAGCGCGTGTAGGAATGTTCTGAGTGCAGTGATGTCGTTTCTTAACTCAACTCACCTCATTTTTGTGCCTGTTTTTGATGTAATGATAATTTACGGCACCTCCAAGATTTAAATAGTCATGGTAGCATTTCTGCATCCTGCAAATGAATGACTGATAAATGAACAAGAAACGGATCCTGCACAATGAATGACTGATAAATGAACAAGAAATTAATCCTGCACAATGAATGACTGATAAATGAACAAGAAATGGATCCTGCACAATGAATGACTGATAAAAGATCAAGAAACGTATTCTGCACGATGAAAGACTGATAAATGAACAAGAAATGGATCCTGCACAATGAATGACTGATAAATGAACAAGAAATGGATCCTGCACAATGAATGACTGATAAATGAAAAAGAAATAGATCCTGCACAATGAATGACTGATAAATGATCAAGAAATGGATCCTGCACAATGAATGACTGATAAAATAAACAAGAAATGGATCCTGCACAAAGAATGACTGATAAATGAACAAGAAATGGATGAGAGCACAAGCTGAGTGGCCTTACAGATGCAGCTGTGGTGGGGTAACTATTCATCTACTCACAAAAGAACATTTCACATAAATGCACTAAACCACAATATAATAAATACAACTCCATCAACACTTCATCATTTGAGTATTGGTTTATCTTTTATCAGTATTCAACTACTATTCAACAAAAGAACACATAATTGCTACTTACAATACCAACATTGGCAAGCAAATTCAAATAATTATAAGTGTGTTTCAACAATTGCCCCACAGAATCTGTGTACAAACTAGTGTTTCAACAATTGCCTCACAGAATCTGTGTACACACTAGTATTTCAACAATAGCCTCACAGAAACTGTGTACAAACTAGTATTTCAACAATAGCCTCACAGACACTGTGTACAAACTAGTATTTCAACAATTGCCTCACAGAATCTGTGTACACACGTGTTTCAACAATAGACTCACAGAATATGTGTACACACTAGTGCTTCAACAATTGTCTCACAGAATCTGTGTACACACTAGTGTTTCAACAATAGCCTCACAGAATATGTGTACACACTAGTAATTCAACAATTGCCTCACATAATCTGTGTACAAACTAGTATTTCAACAATTGCCTCACAGAATCTGTGTACAAACTAGTATTTCAACAATTGCCTCACAGAATCTGTGTACACACTAGTGTTTCAACAATAGACTCACAGAATATGTGTACACACTAGTATTTCAACAATAGCCTCACAGAATCGTTGATACACACTAGTATTTCAACAATATCCTCACAAAATCTGTGTACAAACTAATATTTCAACAATTGCCTCACAGAATCTGTGTACACACTAGTGTTTCAACAATAGCCTCACAGAATATGTGTACACATTAGTATTTCAACAATTGTCTCACAGAATCTGTGTACACACTAGTGTTTCAACAATAGCCTCACAGAATCTGTGTACACACTAGTGTTTCAACAATAGCCTCACAGAATCTGTGTACACACTAGTGTTTCAACAATAGCCTCACAGAATCTGTGTACACATTAGTATTTCAACAATTGCCTCACAGAATCTGTGTACAAACTAGTGTTTCTTGACAACTGACGGACCTAGCAGCCTCATTAAGTCAACACAGTTGGTGCAGACATCACTGGTTTAAAAATATAGACTTTTGGCACTGGCTATCTGAAAGGACACCACCTGCAATGATAGCTCATATGCTACTGAGAGGGTCTACAGGCTCATGTGATTTGGTGGCTACCAATAGTTCTCTTGGCAGAAACGGGAAAAATGCTACCATTGATGTGTGTAATGATAAGAATTCATAAACATTAGGTCACAGTATTAAGACTTCTTCAATGTGACAGCCAGAAAGATTGAGGGGAAGAGAGGCGGAGGCAGACCAAGAGAAATTATGCTGGATGGATTGAGATAGTGGCATGGAGGAATATCATCAGCAGAGTTGATCCAGAAAACCAAGGACCGAGATCTGTGGAGAGTCACGAATGTCCACGCCAGCTGGCATGGCACTTGATGATGATGACAAGTATTAAAAGGTAGAATTGACATCTTCCCTTCCTCACTTCCACTCCTTAGAGAAGCTTATAGTACCAACTTTACATGGCTGCGTCAACCCTGCTCACAGCAGAAGTGAATGCACATCCCTTGGGCATGTGGTGAGACGGGGGAAACACTAGAGCACATCATGACACCAGGAAAGCCATGATGGAAGAATCATAATGTACAACCATCAGAAAAAGGACCCATGGTGATGATGACCAGGAAAGTCAGAAGGGAAGACCTAAAGAGACAATACCAGACAGACTGGCCCACTGACATGGAGGAAAATCTATCTCAGAAATGAATTAGAAGAGTATATGAGACAAGAGGCTTTTAACATTCCATTCTACCATGACCCCTACCCCCTTCAACCTCAGAAAAGAAGTTATATTAGGGTTAATAATCATGTGACTGAGTCAGCCACAAATAGGATATTAATTTGAAGACGATGATTGTTGTCCAAAGAGGGTAATGGCTTAACTTTGAACATACTCAATGATCAATACCATACAGCATGGCTAAAGCTTAAATGGTTTGGGGAACACTTTCCAATTTCAACTGAGGTTGAACCAACTTTCCTTACAATCTCTGCACTATCCACTACACCATTTTGACCCTGGCAGAACAACTACCCATTTCAACTCTGCCAGGTCCAAACAGCTGATTTATGAACCCACTCTTTACTTGGTTTCAATAAACCTGGCACAATGCAAAAATATCTGAAAAAACAAACTGGATGAATGCAGAAGAAAAAGAAGACTCGACCATGTCATGTGGCCAAGCCATCCATGTATTTACTTCTCTGCCTTCCCTTGTTCTCTTCCCCTCGATCTTGCCAGTTGTCACCCGGCTTACCAATGCAGACCTCTGGTGGTCAATTCCTTAGAGTAGTGGGATATTTTGATTGACCAATAGGCTTCTTGACCAGGCAAATGAAATTGAGGAAAACATAAAAACACACAGAGAAGAGAACTAGAGACAGAAATGAATAGTACCAGGAGAACATGAATGGACTTGCGAGGGATAGCACAAGATAGGACAGCTTAGCGTGAGTTGGTTCAAGACCCTGCCCAGTTGTGTGTTTTTGTGGGATCACATGGGAATGTGATCCCATACAGCTTCATGGTGTCTGTGTGTTTCAGGTCTGGAGGGAAATCAGACTTTTGTTTCCACTTTCCTAGTCCCATTATCTGTGATTTCTGTATATTTACTTTGGCTCCACTGCCTTTTCCAAAATGGGTAAAGGTGTGGAGTATGTTCCTTATTGAGATGTTGCTAGTGGGGAAGAAGGCAGTGTCATCTGCATAAGCGACAAGCTTCTGCTCTCCTATCCCATGTAGGAATGTTCCTTTAATACTAGTGTCTTGTCTTATCTTTTCTAGTAAAGGCTCTAAGGTGAGCACGTACAGTAGTGATGATAAGGGACATCCCTGTCTTACAGATCTAGTGAGCCTGAAGCTATCTGTCAG
>JACEFZ010006463.1:0-85473 GCA_014155875.1 Cepaea nemoralis | reverse complement strand
CAAGGTTTTGTTTTGGAAAGGGAAGAATTTGAAAAAACTTTTCCTTTACGGAAAAAAATTTTTCACTGAAAGCGGTCTAGGGGTCCCCATCACCCAGGATAGTTCCCCCCCTTTGGGTGGAAGTTTGGGGGAACTTTGGGGTCACCGATAAGAAAGGAACCCCTTCAACGCTTGCGGAGCCCCTTTAAAAAAAACATCTTAAAGAAACCCTCCTTCACTCCATCAATTCCTTCCTCAAGCCCCACTAATGTACTCTTGCTGACCTCCCAAAACCATAACATACTAAAAAAAGCCATCCAGCAGTTTCCCCAGGGGTAAGGCCCCTGGTCCTGGCCCCAATCCCGACATAGATATAAAAGGAGGGGGGGACCGGTTCTAATAGAGCACTTCATCAAGTCTTTACAAACATAGGGAAAAAGGGGACCATCCCCACAAAATTTCAAGGACGCGTTAATACACCACCTTTACAAACGAAAAGGAAACCGCCAATCTTGTGACATCTCCCGAGGCCGCCTTGTTCTCAATTGCAGGGAAAAAACTCGCCCAAAATTCTTCTCAATTGCCCACAGCCCATTTTCGACCAAGGTATTCTTCCTGGGAGTCAAGTGGTTTCAAAAAAAGAACGTTTAAACTTTTCCCATGATTTTCGCGGCAAGGCAGTTGCAAGAGAAATGTCAGGAACAGCATGCCAAAATGTTCTCCATTTTCATTGATCATCCCAAGGCTTTTGGGATACAGTAAAAAGGAAAAGGATGTGGAAGATTATGGCTAAATAGGGTTGTCCACAAACGTTTGTCCAAATAGTGCGGTTATTTTTGTGGTATGCAGAAAAAAATTACGGAAAATGGTGAACTGTCTGACCCCTTTTCCCTGTTCCCAAATGGAGTGAAGAAAGGCTGTGCCCGGGCCCAACACTGTTCACCCTCATGTTTTAATCTATATTGACGAATGCCTTCGAAAACATTGACATTGGAATAGACATCAAAATACCGCATGAATGGAAAGTTGTTTAATCTCAGAAGGCTGAACGCTAAATCTAAAACTAAAAGCGACACCGTCAGAGAGTCCTATTTGCTGATGATTGCGCTCTATATGCCAACTCAGAGGCAAACATGAAACCCATATTTCAGCTTTCTCATATGGGCCCGTGCCAAATTTGGGCTCAAAACCAACTTGGGGAAGACCGTAGTTTTGTACCAGCCAGCTCCAGAGATTAATCACATCTTGCCGAATATCAAAGTGGAAAGGTCATGACTAAAATGTTTTGAACAAAAAAAACCCCCATCTTTGCACCACTGTGTCCCCCGCAAGAATCAAAAATGCAAGAATCTCCAAGGCCAGCGTGGGCCCTTTTGGGAGACTGTACAAGAATGTTGGGACAGAAATGGAATAAGTCTGCAACTTGTGAAACCTGGGGCTGTTTTCCCGCGACGCGCTAGGGAAATTTAAAACACTTCCACACAGTCTGCCTTACGAAGCTATTGAAGATTAAATGGGAAGACAAGATCCCAACATTAAGTCCTAGACAGAGTGCCCATGCTTAGTATCCACAATGTGCTAATGAAGAATCGGATTCGCTGGGCTGGTCACTTGACTCGCATGCCAGATCACAGGCTCCCTAAACGAATTTATTTTTTAAAGACAGATGCTTTGTGGTAAAAGCTCGCAAGGCGGCCAGATGAAACGCTTTTAAAACACAAGTCTCACCAAAAGCTTTTAGAATTCATTATGATATTTGGGAGATGCTGCCAAAGACCGAAAATTTGTGGGTACATCATTACACAAAGGGGGCAATCACTTGTGACGCAAACGGGAAATGCAAGAGCTGTGAAAAAAAGGCGGATGAAAAAACCACTGCAGGAGATCCTCCTCCTGGAACATCAAGCATTCTTTGTCCACATTGCAAAGAACATTTCGTGACAAAATAAACCTTACCGACTTTAGAACGCATGGCTGCATACTTTAAACCCCACGGTAAAAATGAATGGTCATCATCATTCTTGATGGAAAAACTTTACTTGGTGCTACGAAGTTCATATACTACCAGGGGCTTTAAATGAAAACCTTAAATTATTTTTATTTTTGTGTTGTTGTGAGAATATATTCTGATGTAGTCACTACTGCGTTTTAAAGCAAGTTCTCCGGTGACAAAACGTGCTAGGATTCCTGTAGAAAACAAAATTTCTTTGTGACAGTTGACTACTCATGCATCACCCTCTGTAAATTTTTCATCGGACCGAAATGTTTGGGAAAATTCGTTCTCCACTCATACACTTTCTGGACTGACAGGCAAACATCTCCATACTGGACCTTCATTTGATGATCAATTTCTATATGTTTCACCCCTTCACTGATCAAAAAAGGATAAAAAAAATCGTCCTCTTGGGTGCATGTCAAAAGTGGGTAGCCATCTTTAAACTGTCCTTATGACGTAAACGTGTTTGTAAAAAATCTTTATGTCACGTGTTAACACTTTTCAATCCTTAACAAAAATACTGATAGATTACAAGGCAATGGCATTATTTTGTAATTAAAAAAACACTTTCAAGGTTTTCATTTGAAGCTCCCAAATATGTTTTGAGCCACCTGCGTGATCATAAAAGAGGACTGGAGGAACAAAGAAGGTTTTCACTGGTAAAAAAGGGGATCCTTTACAATCCTTAACATGCAAACCACGATTGTTGCGTACAATGTACAAGCTACTTCTAAGCATTAACAGTTTTGTTATGTTATCGTATATTCAGTTTATACCGTTTCCAGCTGTTGGTGGTTTTTTAACTTCGAGAAATCGAATCGTACATGGTCATTCTCAAAAAAAATCTCACACACACTTTAGCAGTGTCTGGGCTCATCTTATACGATGAAGTATAGTTGATAAAAAACTTCAACTGACTTTGGTATTCAGCCAAGCTTGATGCTTTAAATCAAGATGTGGATATCTGCCGTGATACGCATTTTTTGGATCTTGAAAGAAACACGTAATAAACAAATTACTGAAGAAACTGCAGTACCATTATATGTATGTACTACTGGATGATTAAATGGTATACAATAAGTTTGTCCTAAAAAGTGTGCAGGAAGTTGTTATTAATAATAATATATATTCTAATTCTTCCTATATTATTGTCGGTTTAATAATGATATAAACCAAGAAAATTAATTCCTTCTACTGGCCATTCAGGTATGCCGACGGTAGCGTAGCTACCAGCAGGGCCTCCAAGCCGGACAGGTCAAGGGTAGAGAACAGACAAAGAGAAACACCCTGGTCCTTCAGGTTGGGGGTTGAAGCGTGGGGTTAACATCCCCACCTTTGTAAAAATCTATTTGTTACGAAATAGATACAGATACTGGCCATTCCGGTATGCTGGAAACAATATAAAATGACATAAAGTAGTGCAGCTTTACATAACAGAATTAAGACACATACAGGACGTTGCGGCGATTAGCCTTCATCAGCAAACAAACACATTCACAAAACACAACATACAGTCAAGGAGATCTCCTGTGACTACATCAGAAGGTGACGTCGATGAAGATAAGAGGTGGATCTAATAAACACAGAAAAGATAGCTGGAACGGCTACGATTAAGTGAGTAAACATAACACCCCGATGGCAACATATAACGGTTAACAGAAGAAGATAGTACAATTAGTTGCAGTTGTAAACATAGAAAAATATGAATAAAATTTGGTGGAACTGCGGTAAAGCTGAGAAAGTGTAAACAATATAAAATGACATAAAGTAGTGCAGCTTTACATAAAAGAAACACAGTGGGAAATCTAAATTGTTGCTATCCGAATTGCAACTGTGAAATAATGCAAGTGTACCAGTAAAGTGGAAGCTGATAAACTATTACAAGACATTGTCATAAACTGTCAACTACAATCTTATTTGCACCATCAGTGCATGCTCATGTGTGTCACTTGCACGAGTATTGTATGTGTGTATGTGTGCTTGTCTATATGCTGTAATATTGAAGTGCTGTGACACAGCGAATGCAGGAAATGAGTACCGTGAGCCAACTATTATTATAATTAGTTACCGGATATTGTAATATGTTCAACGCGTCTCACATCTTGGCAGCATGCTCTACAGACATAGACCATGGCACCTAACATCGTCACATTTCTTTCTTAATGATATTAAAGTTTGGTGTCTCATCTCATCTGTTCCCCTTGTACCTTGTGGCCAGGAGAAGTAAAACCTCGGGAGAGTACCTGCTTAAGGGCTTTTAATCGATATTCCCATGGTCTCTGTTATTCCCCGTCCATCGTTTAGTGGTCGGCCTCTTCTTGCTTCCCTCTGGTCTGTACATCATTGCTTGTTGTGGTATGCGTTAGTTGGTAACCTACTTGCATGGTTAAATCATGTGACTTGCCCCACTTTAGTCCTGATTTCTTCATTTCTGATCTTATCTCTTCTTGATACATTGAGTATTCTTCTCAGGAACCTCATTTCTGGTGTGTTTTTTCTTTCCTCTTTTTCTGTCATTGCCCAGGTTTGGAATTGGTAACAGAGTTGGGAGGAACATTGTGTTGTATAGTGCTTTTTTATAGTTGATACATTTTTGATTTTTAGTATTGGTACCATTTCCAATGAGTTGGTTTCCCTTTATTGCATCTATTTTCGATCTATCTTCTGATTTGCCATTTGATGATATTTACTTCCTAGGTATTTGAAACTCTTTTTTTATTTAAAGGGGAGGTTCGCTTAGGGAATATTTTTTTTTTTCTCTAATTTTCATTTTTTTTCCCCAAAACATTTCGTTTCGGTTATTCATGGGGTTTTGCAATTGGGTTTCTGATTTTTCTATTAGTGCTTGGTCGAAAGCAAACGGAGATCTCTAATGGTGTAATTTGAAAAGGGTTCTTCTTCATTTACTCGTCTCCCGTGTTCTTGCGGTCTCTGTTTGGCTGGTTCACCACTGTCACCAGTGCTATTAAATGCTATACGGTCCGATTACGAACAACAGTTGGACGAGAGGGGTAGGACTTTGTCATTTGCTGACGACGTTCCCGTGTATCGACCGGTTGAGATAGACAGGCGGTTGCCAATGTAGCGGGGGAACTAGATCGAATTTCCTCTGGTGTGCTGATCCGGGGCCCTTGTCAAAACCCGCAAAGGCATCGGTTACATGGGTTTTCCCTAAACAACCATATTGTGAACAAGACCTGCCGGCAGTAAGAATGGATGGGAGCATTTTTAGTAGAACCCAATCAATGGCAAATCTTGGTGTGAGGCTTGATCGTAGCCTGTCCTTTAGAGATCATGCATCGAGTATGCCCTGGCCATCCTCACTGTCAACCCTTCACAGATGGAAGACATGAAAAAGGGACAAAACGTGCCATGCACATCATTTTGGGCTGCACGAGAGACACCAGCAGTTAGCAATGATATACCTCCTTGACTTCCCGACAATGGGAAAAAAGGATCAAGATCTGAAAAGCTCGTGCATACTTAAAAAAAAGTGCAGATGAGCAGCCCCTCTGCACGATGCATATTCAGAGAAATGGCTAACAGGCTAAAAAGGGGGAAAATGGATGGGTCGGGGGGAAGATGTCGTCAGACAGGTCTGCATTCTTACCAGTATCAACCCCGGCAAGGGAAAGGATGCCGGGGCCTCCGGGTTTTAAATGCACTTTTTCCTGCATTATCACACTCGACAGACGGTGCATAGAGCAGAAACTGCCGCTGTCAATGCAGAGGTCAACCGCTCATCTATGAACACTCAACAGCCCGAAGTGCTCATCTATACAGATGGATCTGTTGTAACGCAGCAGAAAAGTGCGTGGCATTTACAGCCTGTTCAGGGGAACCGTTCAAGAATCCAGTGGTCCCCCACTTTATGACCACAAGCAGCATGAAAATGGAGGTGATGGCAGTTACACAAGCTTTCATAGGGCTGGAATCACGCATTATCCCAAGGTATGTGTACTATTACTCAAGGCATGATTCAAAAGGTCGAAGCTGGAGCTGTACGTAGACAGTGGGACTGAGTCGCTGCGGAAGTCTGTTGTCCGTAAAGTCACATTCATCTGCGTCCCGGGACATGCGGGAGTCGAGGGAAATGAACGAGCTGATAAACTGGCTGGCTCTGCACCCCCTGTAGATGGCCAGCCCATGGATCGTGCCGATGTTATTAACGCCTTAAAGATATGGCGAGAAACAGAGGACTTTGACGTCAGTGAATTCCACATCGCTGTCCAGGATGAAAGACCTGGGAGTAAGAATCGGCACAGCCAGACGCGAGAGGTACCTCGGAAACAAAGTGCCTCGTCAACCAACACAGAACTTGCACTATTAGCCACTGGACGCTGATGCATATGCTGAGGGGAGGTTTTGAGCACTTATGGACCTGTCCGGATTGCAATGAAGATACCCCAACTGATCTATGTGGCTGGACCTTGTTGTCTATATGTGTTATGAAGAGAGGAATGTGTATGGTTAATTTCCTGTACATTTGTTGTAGCCCTAAGAGGCCAGCCAAATATTTTCAAAATAAGCAACAAGATACGAATACTACATAAAAAGTATAAAATCCAGTTTTAAAATATAAATCTATAAACAAATAATCTATTATAAAATGTAAGTATGTAAAGATTAAACAAACATTTTTTAAGAAATGTAAAGGAATTGTATTTGCGCTTAAAAATTTTTATTTTCGTACAAAATGTCTTATTTCTAAAATAAAATGGAAGAAGTTTGAATTTATTTTTCAATATTATCTTAGTATTTTTATTTAAATGTTAAAATTTAAGAAATGTCCCTTGCAACAATATTAGATGTTTATGCCCCTTTACTCGTTGTTATTTAACTGTTTATTCTTTTCAAAAATTTTTAAATTTCCCGCAGAAGCTCGAACATAATTTTTAAAGTGTAGTGATCAATATTATTATGATCTTTTAAATATGCTCTAAGCAACTAAGGAAATGAATGCACAGTTAAATTTTATGATTTATTATTATATTTTGGGAAAGATATAACTTTGAGGGGAAAGTTTTAAAAATACTAACGAATTTTTACTGGAACCAAGTAGCAGCAATTGAAATAGAAAATAAAGGGGGAAAGTTACGCACAGATAAAGCTAGGGTACGACAGGACTGTCTTGTCACCTGATTTCTTCTTCCTATATAGCGAAGTAATAATGAGAGGATCAAAGAGACGTCAGGAATACTAATCGGGGGTTTCAATATAAAAATAATAAAAATAAAAATAATAAAATAATAATAATAATAAATACGCCATGCAGATGCCAGTATTGGTAGCGGATAATTTAAAAGACCTACAACAATTGTTATACATTGTTTAGTTTAGTTTAGTCGGGGATCAACATCACGGCACCGGGGGCAACCCCTAAATACTCCGTTCTCCTCCTAATTCAAATCTGATTCTGGAGAAACTCAGCTCAGTGCACGAACTCCGTAGCACCGGCGAAGATCCTGAAAAAACTAGGTAGATTTTTAACTCTAAATTTTTCCCGGGGAGCGCCCTTAGGCTACTCTTTTTCGATTTTCCAAAAGACAAGGGATTTTTTACGTGCGCAACAATACACACGGGCGTCCGATATCACTACCCAGAAACCCGGGGAATTTTGTTATAGAACTCGGGACTTCCAGCACTCTAGGAGGACACCATACCCCGAGACCCAAGCAGCCCCCCACCAATATTGACATATTACAAGACAATGACATTTTTTGGAATTTCTATCACACTTTTAATTTTTTTTTTTTTTTTTGAATCCCCCACTATATTTTTTACGAAGTGACTATTCGCAAAAGAATTGCGAAAAAAGAAAAATCATATTCGCAGTAGAAGTAGGTTACGTGATTATTCCTGAGCGTGTGGCTATATTTTAATATTTTGCTGTTGTATTAACGTGTCTTCAGTAGCAAAATGGTAAGTGTCTCCGCCTGTCACACGGGAGCTCGAGGTTTGTTTCCCCCACCCGGGATGCAATATATGAAGAAATGATGCGGACGGATTGAGACGGTGGCATGGAGGAATTCATCAGCAGAGTTGACCAGAACACCAAAGACCAAGATCTGTGGAGATCCATGAAAGCCTACGCCAGCCGGCACGGTACTTGATGATAACTGAAATATCGCACAAATTAACCACCATCATACTGGCTCAAGCTAAAATTTACTATGAGAGGACGCTGGACGCTTTCACTGTACAGGGAAAAAAAATCTGGAGACATTACACATCCCTGTCTAAGCCTCTTTTAATAGGCTGATATTGACCTACATTTTATCAATTCTGATGACGTTTGAGTTTCCAATATATGATTTTTTTTTAACATTTTATTTCACATGGATGCCGGGTAACATTAAGTGTACAGAAACGAAGTTAACAATTCTTGGACTCACTAGGGGACAAAATTATTTGGGGGGATCTTTATTTGTATTGGGGATACAAATTCTGGAAATTATTATTCATATGTAAACATCACTAACGAAATGTAAAATAAAACGAGAGCCAGAAGAATGGACAGAAGTAGAAGAAGGGTGATTCATTATGCGAATATAATTTTTCTCTTTCGCAATTCTATATATCTATATCTAATAGAGCCTCCCTTTTTTTTTTAAGTGTTCAAGCACCTAAATTCAAAGCACCATTTTCTTCTGCCTTACATCTCCCAACGAAGCCTAGGCCATAAACCAACTCGGGCCAAGCCATGAAATATAGACTTTTTGTGTTTGGTGGGATTCGCAGCTCAAGTGTTCTCCAGGCTGGGGGTTCTAAGCCTCACCCAAACTCTTTTTAGTCACCTCTAACAACACACTGGGTAGTTACCTGTTATAATACTTTGCACCCCTAAAGGGCCCCAGTAACTCAATCATGCTCCGGGATCTAGGATTCCAACATTTTTTGAAATACCCCCAAAAAACATGCAGAAAAACCAAATTGGAGAATATGACATGTGCCATAGTTTAAAAACTATCGTCCAAAATGACATGTGCCATAGCTTGAAAACTATCGTCTCTTGAGCAGATATCAGAAAAATAACAGTTACCCCAAAAACAATTGGCATGCTTTAGTGTAAAAAAATCAAACAAAAAAATAAATGCAACACTAAATGCATATTTAAAAGGGAAACTGTATACATACTTGAAGATGAATAAAGTTATACTTTAAAAAAAGTTGAAATGAAAAAAATGGATATTTTTTCATTGTTGAACTGGACATTACGTTAGTCCTTTCGGCTGTTTAAATATCAAGAATAATTGTTTGTGTCCTTTCATCCGTTTCATTTCCTTTAGTCCTTTCACTTGTAATATACCCCAAAGTAATATACAAGTAAATGGAAATATTCTTCAAAAAGTGAATCGGTACAATTTTCTTGGAACAGTTATAACATTTATGGGAGATGCCTTGAAGAGATTAGAACAAGAACGCCATGGCAAAAGTAGCCTTTAGCAAGATGAAAAAAATTCTGACCAATAAAAAAAGTCAAATTTAAACGAGAAAAAAGAGTGTTGAGGGGATACATAGAGCCTGTTCTTTTGTATGGTGTGAAACTTTGGGCAATGAGCAGTCAAGCTGAAAAGCATTGATGGCTGCAGAAATGTGGTTTTTTGAGGGGAAAAGCAAAGAATACCATGGACAGACAGAAAAACAATGATCAAGTACTACAGGGGGGCAAAAGAACATCGTAGATGATTAGAGAAATTAGACGTAGACAGTCAAAATTTTTTTGGGCATGTTATGAGAAAAATGGGTTTGGGGAACTTAGTGGGCTACTGCAAGATCGATGGGAACAGACCAAGAGGAAGACCGAGAGGAAAATACCGGATGGCTTGGCCACATGGCATGGACGAGACAGGAACACTGAGCTGATCCACGACCTGGTGATCGAGTGAAATGGCGAGTCATGACCGCCCACGCTTTCCGGCATGGCACATGATTGATTGATTCACTTGTATCACAAGAGGCGGCATCGGACATAAAATGGAGTGTCCTTGAGGTTTATATAAGCGACCACCTACCCTGCTCTGTACTGATCCCTAAGTCCGTACAGTAGGGCTCAAGAGGAAAGACAACTAACTAACTTAACACTCATTTTAAAAAAACACAATTATAAATTTAAAACGTTTGCATATAACCCCAAAAACCCAAAGAGATAAAGGATATAAGTTCCTTTTCTCAATGTGTCCGCCCCTTATAATTAATTTAGTGTTAAAAGCCCATTGGCTTTAGACATAAATGTGTATGGGGTTTTGCTGAACATGTTCTCTTGTGATAGACATGACATTGCACATCAAAAATTTCCTTCTATCATGAGATTTACATTTGACTTTCACCCCAAATTTAAATTTCTGAACAATTTAAAAAAAAAATAATTAATTAATCTGTCCCGGGAAGGAAAAAGAACGATTGATATTTTACTTTCACCATTTTTTTGCTGAACAAATTTAAAAAAAAAAATTTTCCTGCAAGGAAACGAGCGTCGAGCTCCCGCCCATCAGGCGGAGATACTAACAACTAGCTACTGACGACACGATTTTTTTAACATCATCAACACCATCAACATGATCTTCCATTCTGCCGTTAAACTTTGGGGGGGGGGGGGGGGGGGGTTTTTTTTGGGGGGGGGGGGGGGGGTTTTGGGGGGGGGGGGGGGGGGGGGGGGGGGGGGGGGGGGGGGGGGGGTTAATTTGCGTTCCAGCGACCGGGGGCCACAGGATAGGTCATTCCTTTTGGTTGTAAATGTCTTTGATGTCGTAATCCATTTCTTTTTGGACGTCATCGGGGTCTCGTCGCAGATGATTTTTGATGTAAGGCCAGGATGGTAGTTTCCGGTGTTGCATTCTAATGACGGGGCCAAACCCACTTATCTTCTGTCTTTCAATAAATGTGGCACAAGGTGTTGATCCCGTCTGTCTGATAATAGCTTTTCTTACTCGGTCTCGGTTTGTTAATTTGGGCTCCCCCTCAGGCATCCATTTCGCATGTGTTGTTTTTGCAAGGTGTAATTTGGATAAAGTCCGGGTTTGAGATGGTACATAGGGTTAATTGAAATGCTGTTTATATCTGTCGTTTTGCGGACATAGGTGTTTGAATTTTTCAGTAACGGTGATAGTTGATATGTAAGTGCACTAACTAGCTTTTTTGACATCTGTTTTGAATTTGTCTGCCCAATCTGCCATCTTCTGTGATCATACGCCAAGGTATTTGAATTTTTTAAATTTTGTTCAGAGTTTGTTATCTATCTGTATACTTTTAATTAACGGACATGTATAATATAGCCGCACGTTGCTCCGATGACGTTACGTACGTTAAATCATGTGACTTTGGGAAATTACGTGACCAGCCGGGACTTTCAACCATGCATAAAGAGATACTTTATACATAGCTGAATTTTGAATAGTCACTTTATATTTAAAATTGAGTAAACAAATTTAGGGTCGGGTTCAAGATGGCGGTGTAAACCCCGTCGCTCGATTCAGAGATTAAATTTTGTGTTTTGTGCGTGTTTCCCAACATCAATCTGTTCAAATAAGGATGAACCTACGACAGGGTCAGCCAACCCGGGAGGGGAATTTTTTTGTTCAAATACTATTTCTCGAGAATTATGGAGGAAATTGAAAGAAAAGGCAACTCTATCTACGTTCACGCCGGAAACAACACACTCAAGCCGAACAACAACAAGCGACTAACAACAACTGCTAAGCTTCGAAATACTTCAAATAGAAAGAAGATGTTCTCGACTTGGAATGTTACTGGTCTAGGATATAAGACAACCAGCTGTCGTAGAGTTTATGAAAAAAATCAAATATTCAATTATTGGAACTCGCAGACACTAGGAAAAAGGGGCAGAAACACGAAACGAAACACATGAAGGTTACGTTCTATAGGAGTGGGTCGGCGAACGAGCTACAGCAAACACGGAGGGGGTTTTTTGTTACATCCAGACAAAGTGAAAGCCATTACAATACTAAATTTATTTTGAATAACGAAGACACAAACAATAGATTGCCGTTTTATTACCTGGCATATTTCGCGCATCTCGTCTATACATACTGCAGAAATCACACAACGTAAAGTGATTAACTAGATAATCCTTCAAACTAAAATATTCACATGTTCGCACAGTAATGTCGATTATCGCAGTAGGCAGAACTATGTGTGCACTTGAATTTGGGCCAGCTTAGACTGAGTTTCTTCTATCTGGTTGTTTGTCTGTCATCTAGATTTTTTCTTGTTTGGGCATATTCTGTCCGCCCCGAGAGATCTGATATACCGGTGAGGGTGTCAGGGGCTTAAACCGGCTCGTTATACCTAACACATGTGAGACAAGTACAAGTACAAAGTGATTGGACTTGACACACAACGACACTAAGTTTAAGGATTATTTACAAGTCACATGCAATACGATCTAGTTGGGGATGTGATGATATTTCAATACAGATACAATATATTTAATACACTTTCAGAAAAACCTCAACTTCCAGTCTATCTACAAGATATACAAGCATTCGACTTTCGGTCACAGAACTACACAAAGCTTTCTCTACCCACACGTCTTGTCCCGTCCAAGTACCCAAGCTGTCTGTCTGTTTTTCGCACAGCACTTTCCCCCCCTGAAGTGGCTTCACGAGGACTGCGTGCGTCTTGCTTTGTCCTTGCCTGACCGCTGGCTACCCCGTCAGCCAGCAACCTGCGGGCAGGTAAAATAATACTCGCCTGGCGGCGTAACGATGTTACTGCATCCCGGATGGGGACTATTCGCCTGGCGGGCGTAACGATGTTCCTGCATCTCGGTTGGAGACATTCGAGATTCTGACAGAGGAAATATTCCCGTCTTTAGGCATTCCTCGAGAAATCTCAATCGACACTTCTGTCAGGATCTCCCTACCAGATCTGCCGTGTCTTCATCATCGACGCCTGGCATTACGGCCAGGTACGCCTGTGAGCGGCACTAACTATGCAGTGACGAGAAGGGTCAGTTGTGGCACGCGTGGCACACGGAGTCAACGCAGGGAGGCAACCAGACCAACTAGGACTCACTGCGGTTAGAAGGCAGACGGCCTCGCACCGTGGTACAGGACAGACGTGGATGGAATGTGTGCTCGAATAGCTTGTGTGAGTGAACCCTATTAGAGAGAACGCCTGTTCAAGTATAAAAGACTGTGAGCCTGGTACGTAGTGTTGTGAGTTGTGTATTGATACATTGCATGTATATGTTTATTGTATAATGGCAACCACCATTGTGATTGTGCGATGCCTGTAGTGTTTGCGGCAAGTGAGAAGTGCGAATAAAGAGTTTATCATTGTTTCACCGTGTGTCACGTATAATCATTCTGTGACAGTGTTTTGTATCACATCTGTTAGTTATTACGAGCCTGTGTGATTGCGAATGGAAGATCCTGACAGGCGTGAACGTGGGTGCAACGTCCGGTTTTGAACGATTTAGAGAAAAAGCTGTAAACACGTGTGTATCATCCATTTTTTCATGAACCAGTGATAAAATAAGTGTGAACGTGGGTGTGTATCATCGGATTGTTGAACGATAGTGTCAGTGTGATAACCAATAATATAAAGATGAATGAAATGGCGTGAAAAGTTTTGGAAAGCAAGAAAGTTTTGGTAAGGAAGTGACATTGAAAGTGAGAGTTGAACGGACGACATGACGACTAACAAATATACTCGACAGCATACAAACCTACAAAACTTAGCTTACAATGCATACACCACACAAATATACATATCCTAATATTTTCTTGTCCAAAAAGCAACAGGTTTTTGCGTCATCCGAAAGTTTAATCAACTAAGATCATTTTGGCGGTAAAGATCAAGCAGCTATTCTCTGGTACTGTGTTCCAACATACTCCAGAGCTCCAAATTCACTTGAGTATTTTTTTTTCATATATACTTTTGTGTGTGAGTCCAGGTATAAGCTGTACTTTTGATAATTATTGTACATAGTATTGCATATACTAACACCAGATAATTATCTTTTCCGTACATTCACTGTAACTAAATTAATTTATCCTGTCTACATTAGACGTTTTCATTGAATCTCGTGTAAAATTAAAGTTAACTGGTGATGAGTTAACAAAGTGGAGTGAGGCAAAATATGCAGAGTATGTCCTATTACAGGAGAAAGCCAAAGAACGGGAAGACAGTTCTGCTGAAAGGGAGCGTATAAAAGCAGAAGTAGAGGCTAGGAAGGCAGAGTCAGAATTAGCGGCCAAAACGAAACAGGCAGAAACAGATGCCGAAATAAGAAAAGCTGAGATCTCTGCCCAAATAAAAAGAGAATCAGTATAAAAAGTACCAAGGGATCGTCAAAAATTTCACTACGGGCGACTGCATTGCAGCCTTCACCCAAAATTTTGAAACGATAATGGAGCATTATCAGATCCCAGAGACAGAATGGAATATTATTTATATGAGAAGTCTTTCAGGGGAACCTCTCAAAGTTATAGAGACCATTCCCAAAGATCTAAGAAAAGACTATCATTATATAAAGGCCAAAATTATGGCACACTTCCCGTTAGATGAAGCAGGCTACAGAGAACAGTTTAGTAAACTAGCTCCAAAACCTACACAAACTTTCTCTGACTACGTTTCAGTAGTGCAGGATGCGTTTAGTAAATGGTTGTCATCAGCTAAGGTTAATGACAACTTTGACAAGTTAAAAGATTTGATTCTAAGAGATAAGACCATCTCATCTCTACCACCACCATTTTCCAAATTTCTGCAAGAATGTGAGTGCGAGAGTGTGCAACAAATAGAGAAACGTGGTTCGGCTTATTTACAGCCAACAAGCATTGTTTCACTAGTGTATTAACTGACACAGAGTTCGTAGCAGCTGCTACCTATGATAGAACAAAGTCAGGTACCTACAACAAACAGAAACCCTTTGAGCAATCTGTAAATAAGAACTATCAGTGCAGATATTGCAATCTTCAACATAATGAAGGTGATATGTGTGATAGACACCCAGGTTACCTCACAAACTTGCAAAACTACATAGGTAAGCAAGATAAGGAGAGAAAGAGCTACAAACGGTTAACAAAATGCTTCCTTTGTAAGGCATACGGCCACTGTCGTCATGCCTGTAAAGGTAAACAAATGACCAGAATTGCTAATGCAGCCATGTTCGATAGCTCTTCCTCGGATGAGGAACAAGTAGAAAACCATCCAGTTAATGCAGCAGAGGCCATTGATGTTTTCCATCTGGAAAAATGCACCACCTGCAATCGTTTTCACGAAGATTGCTTATTAACATGCGGCTACTCAATACCTATTGCCAATGAAGAAGCTAATTTGGTAATAAATTCTAAAGGTAAACTTAACATCCATCAAGGTTTTGTAAATGGCAAATCAGCCACAGTTTTACGTGATAGTGGGTGTACTCTTATTTGTTTAAAGAGAGACTTTATCTTACCTTAAGACTACACAGGCAAACATGTTACATGCAGAACTTTCTCAAGTAACATCGAGAAATACCCAATTGCATAAGCATATATTGACACCCCATTCCTCACAGGCAAGGTTAAATTCGCAGCATTATCTAACCCATGTTATGACATAATTGTGGGTAACCTTCCTGAAGTAAATGATATGTCACATGATTGTGTAACATCTTCTGCTGAATTTATTTTTGACAATGTAGTATCTTCTTCGAACGAATGTATGTTTGCAAGTGTATTAACATCATCTGATAAATGTATTGTTCCAAATGTAACATCATCTTTTCATGTTTCTAATGTGACAAATGCAGTAACTAGATCTGCTGCAAAAGTGCAAGATCAAATTAACCAAACTGTATAAGCATAAGCATAAGCATATGCATAAGCATATGGCTTATTCTAAGACAAGAGCAAGATTACTTACCCAGTTCTACTGGCCGAGATTCTGCAGTGACACCAAACAATATTGCAGAACGTGTGACATCTGCCAGAAGCTTGTAAAAAACGGGAAACACCTGCAAGCAGAACTACAGATAACAGATCTAGCAAGTAGACTCTTCGAAAAGATATCGGTAGATATCGTAGATCCTTTAAACCATATTACATCTAGAAGTAATAAGTTTATTCTAACAACCATTGATCTATGTAGTAGGTGGCCTGAGGCAATTCCATTCAAGAATATAACATCTAAGGATGTAATGGAAGTTTTCTTCCACATTTTTGCAAGAACAGGGTTTCCTGATACCATTTTGTCAGATAGGGGTAGTCAGTTTATTGCTGCAGCCACTCAAACTTTCACTAGAATGTTAGGGGTAAAGCAGTGCTTTAATAGCCCGTATCACCCTCATTCGACTGGTATTGTAGAGAAAATGAACGGTGATCTCAAACATATGCTGGCTAAAGTTACCCAGGAACATCCAGATGACTGGGACACTTATCTACCTGCCACTCTTTTCGCGTATCACGAAGTACCTCATTCCAGTACGGGTTTTTCATCATTTGAACTTGTTTATGGAGCCAAACCACGCTGCCCATTAGCTATTTATCACTCTATGTTAACTGAAAGTTTAAATGAACATAAACCATTATCATCATATGAACATGTAACATCATTGCGAGATAGAATTATGAAATCTTGCATTTTAGCGAAAGAAGCATTGAAACAATTTGGTGCTATTTACAGACAATATGCAAATAGAGGAAATAGGACAATAACTCTGACACCTGGACAAGACGTACTATTACTGTTGTCAAGTGATAGACACTTACTGGCGACTCATGGCAAGGACCGTTTAAAGTACTGAGACAAATCTCGACAGTGGACTACGAGATCGCAATAAACAACAAACACAAGATATTCTACATTAACATGTTAAACCCTACTACAACAGAGACGGAGATCGAGACGAGACGGCAGCAAGCACAACGATAGTGGACCACACAGACGCTGACGATACAGACGAAATACCGGTTCCATCACTTGACACGAGAGACACGCTACAAGACATCAAAATAAATCCTAATCTATCTCAGACAGAGGCCGACAATTGCAGAAAACTGTTACAAGACTACAGTAGTATTTTCTTCAATCATCTAGAACAGACGCAACATACTTTACAAAACTGGACATGACGAAAGGGTATTTGCAAATACCGATGCATGAAGACAGCATACATTTGACAGCATTTGCCACACCCTGGGGTCTATAGGAATGCAAACTTCAATTCGGGATAGTCAACGCCCCTGCGACATTTGGACGAATGAACAGATTATTACTGACAGACATCCCAAATATAATTTCTTACATGGACGACATCTGCGTACATACGAAGACTATGACAGACCACTTAACGACATTACAGCAGACAGTTGAACCACGGTGTAACAGTGAAACCATCTAAGGTTGACATAGCCTTCCAAGAAATTACGTTTTTGGGTTATAAAATTTGCGACGGCTTTGTCACGACTGACGATAATATTGTTTCAAAGATTCTAAAATTGTCCCTTCCAACAGCAAAGAAGGAAATAAGAAGTATCCTAGGTTTAATTAATTACTACAGACAATTTATTTCAAATTTTGCTACTTTAACTGATTGTTTTACCAACTTACTAACCAAAGGTAAACCAAACAAAATTGTAAACAGCGAATGCCTGAGACCAGCATTCACAAAAGTTTTGTCTTATTTTTCTAGTAATCCCGTACTCAAATTGCCAAATTTGGACACTATTTTCAGCAATTGAGAACTGACGCGAGCTCCATAGCGATCGAGGCCGTGTTATTGCAAAGCCATGATGAAATCCTTCACCCAGAATATTACGTGAGTCGAAAGCTGAAACCAAGAGAAAAAAAATTGGTCGACTCTTGAGGTAGAAGCCCTTACTCTGGTTTATGCAGTTAGAAAATTATCTAGATTGTTGTGAGGAGAGCATTTAATAGTGGAGACAGACTATTCCATTGGCACCTTGCCGTCTTGACAGACGATAGTTTGTGCTTTAAAAAGGCATAATAACTTTTAACTATGGCGGTAGCGAGTGTGACTGATAAGGCCAATTTGCGCTGTAAATGTCCGTTCACAGTGGGTGCATGTGAACACGTGGTCATTTCCACCATCATGCACCATCTTACGTCTCAAACGCTTGGTGTGTGACTTTTCTGCAATAATTTTCTCCTTTGACTTTATTCCATTTCTGATATTTGCCCTCCATGCAACACGTTCAGCGGCGACTTGCTCCCAATGTGCATTATCAATGCCTGTATCAATCATGTCCCGCTTACACACATCTTTGTATCGTAGTAGAGGCCGACCCTGAGATCTCTTACCCATCTGTAATTCACCAAAAAAGATATCCTTTGGTATTCTACCATCATCCATCCTCCTAAGATGTCCTATCCATCTAAGTCTACGAAGACTGAGCATGGAATAAACTGTCACACAACCTGATCTTTCCAATACTTCAGTATTTGTGATTTTGTCTTGCCACTTAATACCAAGAATTCTTCGCAGACACCGCATATGAAAGCTGTTTAAATTGTTCTCTTGGTGTGAGTAAGTTGTCCAGGTTTCACTGCCATAGAGAAGAGTACTAAGGACACAGGCTTGATAGACAAGGACTTTTGTTTTGGCAGTAAGCTTCCTGTTCTCCCAGACTCTTTTTCTTAACCTGTTCATTGTTGTTGCTGCCTTACCAATCCGGATGTTGATTTCCTGATCTAGGGATAATTTGCTATTTACCACTGATCCTAGATATGTAAAATGGTCTACTATCTCTAGTTCGGCGTCGTCAATAAAGATTGATGGTACCCCATGTGCACCTTGTGACATAATCTGTGTCTTCTTTTTGCTAATTGTTAAACCAAATTCAGAACAAGCATTGGAGAATGCAGATAGTAGACATTGCAATTCTTCCTCAGAGTGGGTCGTAACTGCAGCATCATCTGCAAAAAGCAACTCTCTGATCAGTACCCTCCTAATTTTGGTCTTAGCCTTCAATCTCTGAGCATTGTAGAGGCCGCCATCTGAGCGTGAGTGAATGTATATACCACCATCCTGATCACGAAATGCATATTTCAGTAGAAGTGAAAAGTATATTCCAAAGAGGGTGGGAGCTAGTACACAACCTTGCTTAACTCCACTCTTGATTTCAAATTCTTCAGAAGTTGCACCATCAAACTTGATTATACCCTTCATGCCTGTGTGGAACGATTCCACAATGGACAGAAGAGTTGGTGGGCAGCCAATCTTCTTTAGTGCCTTGAACAGACCCTCACGACTGACCAAATCAAATGCCTTTGTGAGGTCGATGAAGGCAATAAACAGTGGTTGATTCTGTTCACGGCATTTTTCTTGCATTTGTCGCAATGAGAATATCATATCAGTGGTAGACCGGTTCTGTCGAAAGCCACACTGTGATTCGGGGTAGACTTGATCTCCTAGGACTTGAAGTCTGCGCAGAACAATTCTGGCAAATACTTTTCCAACAATACACAGAAGTGAGATACCCCTATAGTTGTTGCAGTCGCTCCGATCGCCCTTGTTCTTGTACAGTGTTATGATGCTTGAATCTTTGAAATCCTGTGGGACTTGTCCTTCACGCCAGCATAGCTCTATTAGCTGGTGGATCTGTATAGTGAGTGTGTCTTGCCCACTCCTGATAACCTCTATTGGAATCCCATCCTTACCTGGAGCCTTGCCAGATGCAAGTTCATTTATAGCACACTTAACTTCTGTTATGGTGGGAAGTGTGTCCAGGTGGTCAAGAGTTGGTAGAGCCTCTATGGCGTTGAGGGCATCATCCGCTAGTTTGGTCTCACTTGAGTAAAGCTCCAAATAGTGCTCTACCCATCTGTCCATCTGCTGTTTCTTATCAGTGATGACTTCTCCAGTCAAGGTTTTCAATGGTGCACTTCTTTTGATCACTGGACCACAGGCTTTCTTTATTCCTTCATACATGCTTCTTATGTCTCCCTTATCACTTGCGATTTGAATGGACTCACATAACTTGATCCAATAATCATTTGCACACTGCCTGGCAGCCTTTTGCACATCCTTCCTAGCTTGCCTTAGCTCACTCAGAGTGTTACGCGTTGGTCTTTCCTTGTTTCTTAAGAGAGCTTTCTTCTTCTTATCAATCAAGGGCTGCAGAGTCTCGCTGTTGGCCGCAAACCAGTCCTGCCTCTTATGATCCACAGTGCCGTAAACCCCTACGGCAGTTTTATAAAGAGTTTCCTTAATTTGACCCCACTTTTCATTTACTGTACAATTTTCTGGTGTATCAGTGAAAGCGTCTTCAAGTTGCTGTTGAAACTGAAAGCACTTTTCAGGATCATGAGTGTTAATAATATTAATCCTGGGGCTAGATTTGTGTTTAGCTGTGTAGATTCTCTTTGGTCTCAGTCTAACCCTTGCAACAACCAAAGAATGATCCGTATCACAGTCAGCACTGTGGTAACTACGAGTCAATGATATATGGTTCAGATGTTGTCTCCGTGTGATGATGAAGTCCAGCTGGTGCCAATGGCCGGATCTTGGATGTTTCCATGTGACCTTATGCATCTCTTTTGTTTTAAAAAAAGAGTTTGTAATACATAGGTCATTACTGGTGCAATGCTCCAGCAGCCTTTGCCCATTTTCATTCATGCGACCGATGTTGTATTTTCCAAGGCACACTGGCCATGAACTCGAGTCCTTGCCCACACGAGCATTGAAATCACCGAGCATATAAATGTAGTCAGATTTTGGAACTGCCTTGATCACGGAGTCTAACTCCTCATAGAACAAATCCTTCACATCATCAGAGGAATCGAGTGTCGGTGCATATGCAGTAATAATGGTGGCAAACCCACAAGAGGTTGCCAAGCGCAGGGATAATAGTCTTTCATTTCCTCCTGCTGGAATTTCAATCATTCCCAGTAGCGAATTCTTCACTGCAAAGCCCACACCGTGTTGCCTTTTTTCTGCCTGCCCTCTACCCTTCCAGAAAAAGGTGTAGTTGTTTTCCCTGAGTGACCCTTCCTCAGCGAGGCGAGTCTCCTGCAGGCCAGCAATATCAATGTTAAGACGATTGAGTTCGGCATCAATCACAGCCGTTTTTCTCACATCGTCAATATTGGTCAAGTCAGTGGAAAATCCTGGACACATGGTTCTCACGTTCCAGGTTGCAAGCCGTAGCTTGAGGTTTCTATTTTTATTTTTGTTTGTACCTGGTGCATTGGTTTTACAGCCTGCGATTCAGATTTTGTCCTAGCCCCAAGCACCCATTGAAGCAGGCAGGCTGTGGCGGATCAGCACCCAATTGGCTGGGGGCTGCCCAGCTTGAGGCGGGCGGTAGCTGATCAGTGACACCTATAGGTGTCTCCCACCGTCAGAGGCAACGCGTGGCGCCCCATGTCTACGCCAACTGACAAGGACTTATAACCCGTAACAGTTGCCTCTCGCTTTGATTCCGAGACCAGTTAAGACCAGGGATGGAGTTATTGCCTCTCCATAGCACAAAGCCTGGGCTAAAATATAGAGATCATGTGTTGCCCATGCAGCATGATCCCTCTCTCGGCCCGCCTAGTTCACTCCAGAGGAAAGGTAACACCCCTACATCTGGAACAAGACAAGCTGCAGAAGCTGCCGGATCAGCAAAGCAATGCTCTAACTGTCCGCCTGTCGGAGCTTCGATCCTAGACCAGTCGCCAACCAAGGCTTAGGGCCTGGTCTGCCCTGCCATGACAATTTTGTCTTTAGCTTGCATTTCCTCGCACCAGGGTAAGGCTTGTACCCTCCCAATTGCGCTCTTCCGCCCGAAGCCGTTGGCACAATGTGGGGTGTCGGGTTTGGTAAGCGCCGCCCAACGTTCGGCGCTAACAGAGACCAGGTAGTACCGTCTACTGTTATACGGTAGCTCAGTCATATCTGACTAAGACCTGACTGACAGACTATAATCCATTGACAATCATCACTAATGGGACTTTTACAAATCACAGGATAGCAAGATGGTCTCTATTACTTCAAGACTTCAGTTTCGAAGTGAGGCATATCAGCGGTTCTCAAAATATGATTGCCGACCTTCTTTCCAGATATCCGTACGACACATCCGAAAGCCTACTTTTGCCTGAGCGCACACAGTAAAGCAGTCATTAAGCTGCAAGTCTTTATAGCGCTCAGTAACACAGCTAATATTGAATTTATCTCGGAAACGCTGTGAAATATAATTGTGATAGGGACAATGTCCCCATGTATATATATATATATATATATATATATTATATATATGATATATATATATATATATATATATTATATATATTATATATAATATATATAATAAATATATTTTAATATAAAATATTATTAATAATATTTTATATTATTATATATATTTAATAATTATATATATATTTAATATATATATAAAATTATTAATATTAATATATAAAAATTTTTATATATATTATAATATATATTATATATAATATAAATTTTATATATA
This sequence comes from Cepaea nemoralis, assembly GCA_014155875.1. Classification (NCBI taxonomy): domain Eukaryota; kingdom Metazoa; phylum Mollusca; class Gastropoda; order Stylommatophora; family Helicidae; genus Cepaea; species Cepaea nemoralis. The sequence continues at coordinate 63,072 of JACEFZ010006463.1, read as the reverse complement.
TATATATAATATATAATTAATATATATATTTTATTATTTTATAATAAATACGGGGGACATTGCCCCTATCAAAATTATTTTTTCACAGCGTTTCCGAAAAAATTTATATAGCTGTGTTACTGAGCATAAAAAATTGAGCTTAAGGGACTGTTTTACTGTGTGCGCTCAGGCAAAGTAGGTTTTTCGGAGTGTCGTACGATTTTGGGAAAGAAGGTCGGGCAATCAAAATTTTGAGAACCGCTGTATGCCTCATTTCAAAACTGAAGTCTTGAAGAAATAGAGACCATCTTGCTATCCTGTGTTTTGAAAAATTTCCCTTAGTGATGTTTTGTCAATGGATTATAGTCTGTCAGTAGGTCTTAGTCAGATATGACTGAGCTACCGTATAACAGTAGACGGTACTACCTGGTTTCTGTTAGCGCCGAACGTTGGGCGGCGCTTACCAAACCCGACACCCCACATTGTGCCAACGGCTTCGGGCGGAAGAGCGCAATTGGGAGGGTACAAGCCTTACCCTGGTGCGAGGAAATGCAAGCTAAAGACAAAATTGTCATGGCAGGGCAGACCAGGCCCTAAGCCTTGGTTGGCGACTGGTCTAGGATCGAAGCTCCGACAGGCGGACAGTTAGAGCATTGCTTTGCTGATCCGGCAGCTTCTGCAGCTTGTCTTGTTCCAGATGTAGGGGTGTTACCTTTCCTCTGGAGTGAACTAGGCAGGCCGAGAGAGGGATCATGCTGCATGGGCAACACATGATCTCTATATTTTAGCCCAGGCTTTGTGCTATGGAGAGGCAATAACTCCATCCCTGGTCTTAACTGGTCTCGGAATCAAAGCGAGAGGCAACTGTTACGGGTTATAAGTCCTTGTCAGTTGGCGTAGACATGGGGCGCCACGCGTTGCCTCTGACGGTGGGAGACACCTATAGGTGTCACTGATCAGCTACCGCCCGCCTCAAGCTGGGCAGCCCCCAGCCAATTGGGTGCTGATCCGCCACAGCCTGCCTGCTTCAATGGGTGCTTGGGGCTAGGACAAAATCTGAATCGCAGGCTGTAAAACCAATGCACCAGGTACAAACAAAAATAAAAATAGAAACCTCAAGCTACGGCTTGCAACCTGGAACGTGAGAACCATGTGTCCAGGATTTTCCACTGACTTGACCAATATTGACGATGTGAGAAAAACGGCTGTGATTGATGCCGAACTCAATCGTCTTAACATTGATATTGCTGGCCTGCAGGAGACTCGCCTCGCTGAGGAAGGGTCACTCAGGGAAAACAACTACACCTTTTTCTGGAAGGGTAGAGGGCAGGCAGAAAAAAGGCAACACGGTGTGGGCTTTGCAGTGAAGAATTCGCTACTGGGAATGATTGAAATTCCAGCAGGAGGAAATGAAAGACTATTATCCCTGCGCTTGGCAACCTCTTGTGGGTTTGCCACCATTATTACTGCATATGCACCGACACTCGATTCCTCTGATGATGTGAAGGATTTGTTCTATGAGGAGTTAGACTCCGTGATCAAGGCAGTTCCAAAATCTGACTACATTTATATGCTCGGTGATTTCAATGCTCGTGTGGGCAAGGACTCGAGTTCATGGCCAGTGTGCCTTGGAAAATACAACATCGGTCGCATGAATGAAAATGGGCAAAGGCTGCTGGAGCATTGCACCAGTAATGACCTATGTATTACAAACTCTTTTTTTAAAACAAAAGAGATGCATAAGGTCACATGGAAACATCCAAGATCCGGCCATTGGCACCAGCTGGACTTCATCATCACACGGAGACAACATCTGAACCATATATCATTGACTCGTAGTTACCACAGTGCTGACTGTGATACGGATCATTCTTTGGTTGTTGCAAGGGTTAGACTGAGACCAAAGAGAATCTACACAGCTAAACACAAATCTAGCCCCAGGATTAATATTATTAACACTCATGATCCTGAAAAGTGCTTTCAGTTTCAACAGCAACTTGAAGACGCTTTCACTGATACACCAGAAAATTGTACAGTAAATGAAAAGTGGGGTCAAATTAAGGAAACTCTTTATAAAACTGCCGTAGGGGTTTACGGCACTGTGGATCATAAGAGGCAGGACTGGTTTGCGGCCAACAGCGAGACTCTGCAGCCCTTGATTGATAAGAAGAAGAAAGCTCTCTTAAGAAACAAGGAAAGACCAACGCGTAACACTCTGAGTGAGCTAAGGCAAGCTAGGAAGGATGTGCAAAAGGCTGCCAGGCAGTGTGCAAATGATTATTGGATCAAGTTATGTGAGTCCATTCAAATCGCAAGTGATAAGGGAGACATAAGAAGCATGTATGAAGGAATAAAGAAAGCCTGTGGTCCAGTGATCAAAAGAAGTGCACCATTGAAAACCTTGACTGGAGAAGTCATCACTGATAAGAAACAGCAGATGGACAGATGGGTAGAGCACTATTTGGAGCTTTACTCAAGTGAGACCAAACTAGCGGATGATGCCCTCAACGCCATAGAGGCTCTACCAACTCTTGACCACCTGGACACACTTCCCACCATAACAGAAGTTAAGTGTGCTATAAATGAACTTGCATCTGGCAAGGCTCCAGGTAAGGATGGGATTCCAATAGAGGTTATCAGGAGTGGGCAAGACACACTCACTATACAGATCCACCAGCTAATAGAGCTATGCTGGCGTGAAGGACAAGTCCCACAGGATTTCAAAGATTCAAGCATCATAACACTGTACAAGAACAAGGGCGATCGGAGCGACTGCAACAACTATAGGGGTATCTCACTTCTGTGTATTGTTGGAAAAGTATTTGCCAGAATTGTTCTGCGCAGACTTCAAGTCCTAGGAGATCAAGTCTACCCCGAATCACAGTGTGGCTTTCGACAGAACCGGTCTACCACTGATATGATATTCTCATTGCGACAAATGCAAGAAAAATGCCGTGAACAGAATCAACCACTGTTTATTGCCTTCATCGACCTCACAAAGGCATTTGATTTGGTCAGTCGTGAGGGTCTGTTCAAGGCACTAAAGAAGATTGGCTGCCCACCAACTCTTCTGTCCATTGTGGAATCGTTCCACACAGGCATGAAGGGTATAATCAAGTTTGATGGTGCAACTTCTGAAGAATTTGAAATCAAGAGTGGAGTTAAGCAAGGTTGTGTACTAGCTCCCACCCTCTTTGGAATATACTTTTCACTTCTACTGAAATATGCATTTCGTGATCAGGATGGTGGTATATACATTCACTCACGCTCAGATGGCGGCCTCTACAATGCTCAGAGATTGAAGGCTAAGACCAAAATTAGGAGGGTACTGATCAGAGAGTTGCTTTTTGCAGATGATGCTGCAGTTACGACCCACTCTGAGGAAGAATTGCAATGTCTACTATCTGCATTCTCCAATGCTTGTTCTGAATTTGGTTTAACAATTAGCAAAAAGAAGACACAGATTATGTCACAAGGTGCACATGAGGTACCATCAATCTTTATTGACGACGCCGAACTAGAGATAGTAGACCATTTTACATATCTAGGATCAGTGGTAAATAGCAAATTATCCCTAGATCAGGAAATCAACATCCGGATTGGTAAGGCAGCAACAACAATGAACAGGTTAAGAAAAAGAGTCTGGGAGAACAGGAAGCTTACTGCCAAAACAAAAGTCCTTGTCTATCAAGCCTGTGTCCTTAGTACTCTTCTCTATGGCAGTGAAACCTGGACAACTTACTCACACCAAGAGAACAATTTAAACAGCTTTCATATGCGGTGTCTGCGAAGAATTCTTGGTATTAAGTGGCAAGACAAAATCACAAATACTGAAGTATTGGAAAGATCAGGTTGTGTGACAGTTTATTCCATGCTCAGTCTTCGTAGACTTAGATGGATAGGACATCTTAGGAGGATGGATGATGGTAGAATACCAAAGGATATCTTTTTTGGTGAATTACAGATGGGTAAGAGATCTCAGGGTCGGCCTCTACTACGATACAAAGATGTGTGTAAGCGGGACATGATTGATACAGGCATTGATAATGCACATTGGGAGCAAGTCGCCGCTGAACGTGTTGCATGGAGGGCAAATATCAGAAATGGAATAAAGTCAAAGGAGAAAATTATTGCAGAAAAGTCACACACCAAGCGTTTGAGACGTAAGATGGTGCATGATGGTGGAAATGACCACGTGTTCACATGCACCCACTGTGAACGGACATTTACAGCGCAAATTGGCCTTATCAGTCACACTCGCTACCGCCATAGTTAAAAGTTATTATGCCTTTTTAAAGCACAAACTATCGTCTGTCAAGACGGCAAGGTGCCAATGGAATAGTCTGTCTCCACTATTAAATGCTCTCCTCACAACAATCTAGATAATTTTCTAACTGCATAACCAGAGTAAGGGCTTCTACCTCAAGAGGTCGACCAATTTTTTTCTCTTGGTTTCAGCTTTCGACTCACGTAATATTCTGGGTGAAGGATTTCATCATGGCTTTGCAATAACACGGCCTCGATCGCTATGGAGCTCGCGTCAGTTCTCATTGCTGAAAATAGTGTCCAAATTTGGCAATTTGAGTACGGGATTACTAGAAAAATAAGACAAAACTTTTGTGAATGCTGGTCTCAGGCATTCGCTGTTTACAATTTTGTTTGGTTTACCTTTGGTTAGTAAGTTGGTAAAACAATCAGTTAAAGTAGCAAATTTGAAATAAATTGTCTGTAGTAATTAATTAAACCTAGGATACTTCTTATTTCCTTCTTTGCTGTTGGAAGGGACAATTTTAGAATCTTTGAAACAATATTATCGTCAGTCGTGACAAAGCCGTCGCAAATTTTATAACCCAAAAACGTAATTTCTTGGAGGCTATGTCAACCTTAGATGGTTTCACTGTTACACCGTGGTTCAACTGTCTGCTGTAATGTCGTTAAGTGGTCTGTCATAGTCTTCGTATGTACGCAGATGTCGTCCATGTAAGAAATTATATTTGGGATGTCTGTCAGTAATAATCTGTTCATTCGTCCAAATGTCGCAGGGGCGTTGACTATCCCGAATTGAAGTTTGCATTCCTATAGACCCCAGGGTGTGGCAAATGCTGTCAAATGTATGCTGTCTTCATGCATCGGTATTTGCAAATACCCTTTCGTCATGTCCAGTTTTTGTAAAGTATGTTGCGTCTGTCTAGATGATTGAAGAAAATACTACTGTAGTCTTGTAACAGTTTTCTGCAATTGTCGGCCTCTGTCTGAGATAGATTAGGATTTATTTGATGTCTGTGTAGCGTGTTCTCTCGTGTCAAGTGATGGAACCGGTATTTCGTCTGTATCGTCAGCGTCTGTGTGGTCCACTATCGTTGTGCTTGCTGCCGTCTCGTCATCGATCTCCGTCTCTTGTTGTAGTAGGGTTTAACATGTTAATGTAGAATATCTTGTGTTTGTTGTTTATTGCGATCTCGTAGTCCACTGTCGAGCATTTGTCTCAGTACTTTAACGGTCCTTGCCATGAGTCGCCAGTAAGTGTCTATCACTTGACAACAGTAATAGTACGTTCTTGTCAGGTGTCAGAGTTATTGTCCTATTTCCTCTATTTGCATATTGTCTGTAAATAGCACCAAATTGTTTCAATGCTTCTTTCGCTAAAATGCAAGATTTCATAATTCTATCTCGCAATGATGTTACATGTTCATATGCTGATAATGGTTTATGTTCATTTAAACTTTCAGTTAACATAGAGTGATAAATAGCTAATGGGCAGCGTGGTTTGGCTCCATAAACAAGTTCAAATGATGAAAAACCCGTACTGGAATGAGGTACTTCGTGATACGCGAAAAGAGTGGCAGGTAGATAAGTGTCCCAGTCATCTGGATGTTCCTGGGTAACTTTAGCCAGCATATGTTTGAGATCACCGTTCATTTTCTCTACAATACCAGTCGAATGAGGTGATACGGGCTATTAAAGCACTGCTTTACCCCTAACATTCTAGTGAAAGTTTGAGTGGCTGCAGCAATAAACTGACTACCCCTATCTGACAAAATGGTATCAGGAAACCCTGTTCTTGCAAACAATGTGGAAGAAAACTTCCATTACATCCTTAGATGTTATATTCTTGAATGGAATTGCCTCAGGCCACCTACTACATAGATCAATGGTTGTTAGAATAAACTTATTACTTCTAGATGTAATATGGTTTAAAGGATCTACGATATCTACCGATATCTTTTCGAAGAGTTACTTTTAGATCTGTTATCTGTTTTGCTTGCAGGTTTTCCGTTTTTTACAAGCTTCTGGCAGATGTCCCCGTTCTGCAATATTGTTTGGGGCACTGCAGAATCTCGGCCATAGAACTGGTAAGTATCTTGCTCTTGTCTTAGAATAGCCATATGCTTATGCTTTATGTTTATGTTATGTTTTACAGTTTGGTTAATTTTTCTTGCACTTTTGCAGCAGATCTAGTTACGCTTTTGTCACATTAGAACATAAAAAAGATGATTTTACTTTTGGGAACAATAATTTATCAGATGATGTTAATACACTTGCAACATACATTCTTTTCGAAGAGATACTACATTGTCAAAAAAAAATTTCAGCAGAAGATGTTACCAATCATGTGAATATCATTTATTTCAGGAAGGTTCCCCAAAATTATGTCATAACAGGGGTTTAATTTGCTGCAATTTAACCTTGCCTGTGAGGAATGGGGTGTCATATATGCTTATGAAATTGGGTATTTCTCGATGTTATTGAGAAAGTTTGCATGTAACATGTTTGCCGTTGTAGTCTTAAGGTAAGATAAAGTCTTTTTTAAAACAAATAAGAGTCACCCACTATCAGTAAACTGTGGCTGTTTGCCATTTACAAACCTTGAGGATGTTAAGTTTCCCTTTAAATTTTTACCAAATTAGCTTTTTTCATTGCAATAGGTTTTGAGTACCGCATTTTAATAGAATCTTCGTGAAAACGATTGCAGGTGGTGCATTTTTTCCAGATGGAAAACTCAATGGCCTCTGCTGCATTAACTGGATGGTTTTCTATTTTTCTCATCCGAGAAGAGCTTCGAACATGGCTGCATTAGCAATTCTGGGCATTTTTTTACCTTTTCGGCATGAGACAGTGGCCGTATGCTTTCAAAAGGGAAACATTTTTTTAACCCTTTGTAGCTCTTTCCTCTCCTTTTCTTGCTTACCCATGTATTTTTAAGTTTGTGAGGAACCTGGGTTCTTCACAATATCACCTTCATTATGTTGAAGATTGCAATATCTCACTGATAGTTTCTTATTTTCAGATTGCTCAAAGGGTTTTTGTTTGTTGTAGGTACCTGACTTTTTCATCATAGGTAGCAGCTGCTACGAACCTGTGTCAGTTAAAACACTGTGAAACAATGCTTGTTGGCTGTAAAAAGCCAACCCCGTTTTTTCATTTGTTTCACACTCTCGCACTCACATTCTTGCAGAAATTTGGAAAAAGGTGGTGGTAGGTGAGATGGTTTATCTCTTAGAATCAAATCTTTTAACTTGCAAAGTTGTCATTTCCTTAGCTGAGACACCATTTATAAGCACCCTGCACTACTGAAACGTAGTCAGAAAAATTTTGTGGGTTTTTGGAGCTATTTTTCTAACGTTTCTGTAGCTGTTCATCTAACGGGTGTGCCAAATTTTGGCCTTTATATAATGATAGTCTTTTCTTAGTTTTTGGGAATGGTCTCTATAACTTGAAGGTTCCCTGAAACTTCTCTTAAAAAATATTCCATTTGTCTCGGGATCTGATAATGCCCATTATCGTTTAAAAATTTTTGGGTGAAGGCTGCAATGCAGTCGCCCGTAGTAAAATTTTTGACGATCCCTTGGTACTTTTTTACTGATTCTTTTTTTATTTGGGCAGAGATCTCAGTTTTTCTTATTTGGGCTCTGTTTTGCCTGTTTCGTTTTGGCCGCAAATTTCTGACTCTCCCTTTCCTAGCCTCTACTTTGCTTTTATACGCTCCCTTTCGCAGAACTGTCTTCCCGTTCTTTGGCTTTCCCCTGAAATAGGACATACTCGCATTTTTGCCTCACCCCACTTTGTTAAACTCATCACCAGTTAACTTTAATTGTTACACGAGATTCAATGAAAACGTCTAATGTAGACAGGATAAATTAATTTAGTTACAGTGAATGTACGGAAAAGATAATTATCTGGTGTTAGTATATGCAATACTATGTACAATAATTATCAAAAGTACAGCGTATACCTGGACTCACACACAAAAGTATATATGAAAAAAAAAATACTCCAAGTGAATTTGGAGCTCTGGAGTATGTTGGAACACAGTACCAGAGAATAGCTGCTTGACATCTTTACCGCCAAAATGATCTTAGGTTGATTAAACTTTCGGATGACGCAAAAACCTGTTTGCTTTTTGGACAAGAAAATATTAGGATATGTATATTTGTGTGGTGGTATGCATTGTAAGCTAAGTTTTGTAGGTTTGTATGCTGTCGAGTATATTTGTTAGTCGTCATGTCGTCCGTTCAACTCTCACTTTCAATGTCACTTCCTTACCAAAACTTTCTTGCTTTCCAAAACTTTTCACGCCATTTCATTCATCTTTATATTATTGGTTATCACACTGACACTATCGTTCAACAATCCGATGATACACACCCACGTTCACACTTATTTTATCACTGGTTCATGAAAAATGGATGATACACACGTGTTTACAGCTTTTTCTCTAAATCGTTCAAAACCGGACGTTGCACCCACGTTCACGCCTGTCAGGATCTTCCATTCGCAATCACACAGGCTCGTAATAACTAACAGATGTGATACAAACACTGTCACAGAATGATTATACGTGACACACGGTGAAAACAATGATAAACTCTTTATTCGCACTTCTCACTTGCCGCAAACACTACAGGCATCGCACAATCACAATGGTGGTGCCATTATACAATAAACATATACATGCAATGTATCAATACACAACTCACAACACTACGTACCAGGCTCACAGTCTTTTATACTTGAACAGGCGTTCTCTCTAATAGGGTTCACTCACACAAGCTATTCGAGCACACATTCCATCCACGTCTGTCCTGTACCACGGTGCGAGGCCGTCTGCCTTCTAACCGCAGTGAGTCTAGTTGGTCTGGTTGCCTCCCTTGCGTTGGACTCCGTGTGCCACGCGTGCCACAACTGACCCTTCTCGTCACTGCATAGTTAGTGCCGCTCACAGGCGTACCTGGCCGTAATTGCCAGGCGTCGATGATGAAGACACGGCAGATCTGGTAGGGAGATCCTGACAGAAGTGTCGATTGAGATTTCTCGAGGAATGCCTAAAGACGGGAATATTTCCTCTGTCAGAATCTCGAATGTCTCCAACCGAGATGCAGGAACATCGTTACGCCCGCCAGGCGAATAGTCCCCATCCGGGATGCAGTAACATCGTTACGCCCGCCAGGCGAGTATTAGTTACCTGCCCGCAGGTTGCTGGCTGACGCGGTAGCCAGCGGTCAGGCAAGGACAAAGCAAGACGCACGCAGTCCTCGTGAAGCCACTTCAGGAGGGAAAGTGCTGTGCGAGAAACAGACAGACAGCTTGGGTACTTGGACAGGACAAGACGTGTGGGTAGAGAAAGGCTTTGTGTAGTTCTGTGACCGAAAGTCGAATGCTTGTATATCTTGTGAGATAGACTGGGAAGTTGAGGTTTTGTCTGTAAGTGTATTAATATATTGTATCTGTATTGTAATGATCATCACATGCCAAACTAGATCGTATTGCATGTGACTTGTAAATAAATCCATTGAACTTAGTGTCGTTGTGTGTCAAGTCCAATCACTTTGTACTTGTACTTGTCTCACATGTGTTAGGTATAACGAGCCAGGTTTAAGACCCTGACACCCTCACCGGTATATCAGATCTCTCAGGGCGGACAGAATATGTCCAACAAGAAAAAATCTGAGATGACAGACAAACAACCAGATAGAAGAAACTCAGTCTAAGCTGGCCAACTTCAAGTGCACACATAGTTCTGCCTACTGCGATAATCGACATTACTGTGCGAACATGTGAATATTTCAGTTTGAAGGACTTATCTAGTTTAATCACTTTACGTTGTGTGATTTCTGCAGTATGTATATGACGAGATGCAGCGAAATATGCCAGGTAATAAATCGGCAATCTATTGTTTGTGTCTTCGTTATTCAAAATAAATTTAGTATTGATAATGGCTTTCACTTTGTCTGGATGTAACAAAAAACCCACTCCGTGTTTAGCTGTAGCTCGTTCGCCGACGCCACTCCATATAAGAACGTAACCTTCATGTGTTCGTTTCGTGTTCTGCCCCTTTTTCCTAGTGTCTGCGAGTTCCAATAATTGAATATTTGATTTTTTCATAAACTCTACGACAGCTGGTTGTCTTATATCCTAGAACCAGTAACATTCCAAGTCGAGAACATCTTCTTTCTATTTGAAGTATTTCGAAGCTTAGCAGTTGTTGTTAGTCGCTTGTTGTTGTTCGGCTTGAGTGTGTTGTTTCCGGCGTGAACGTAGATAGAGTTGCCTTTTTCTTTCAATTTCCTCCATAATTCTCGAGCAATAGTATTTGAACAAAGAAATTCCCTACCGGTTGGCTGAGCCTGTCGTAGGTTCATCCTTATTTGAACAGATTGATGTTAGGAAACACGCACAGAACACATAATTAATCTCTGAATCGAGCGACGCGGTTTACACCGCCATCTTGAACCCGATCCTAAATTTGTTTACTCAATTTTAAATATAAAGTGACTATTCATAATTCAGCTATGTATAAAGTATCTCTTTATGCATGGTTGAAATGTCCCGGCTGGTCACGTAATTTGCCAAGTCACATGACTTAACGTACGTAACGTCATCGGAGCAAGCGTGCGGCTATATTATACATGTCCGTTAATTAAAAGTATACAGATAGATAACACAACTCTGAAACAAGTTAAAGAATTCAAATACCTTGGACGTATGATCACAGAAGATGGCAGATTGGACAGACAAATTCAAATCAGATGTCAAAAAGCTAGTTAGTGCACTTACATATCAACTATCACCGTTACTGAAACATTCAAACACCTATGTCCGCAAAACGACAGATAGTAAACAGCATATTCACATTAACCCTATGCTACCAATCTCAAACCTGGACTTTATCCAAATTACACCTTTGCAAAATCAACACATGCGAAATGAGATGCCTGAGGAGAGCTGCCAACTTAACAATCCGAGACCGAGTAAGAAATGCTATTATCAGACAGACTGTGGGATCAACACCTTGTGCCACATTTATTGAAAGACAGAAGATAAGTGGTTTGGCCACGTCATTAGAATGCAACACCGGAAACTACCATCACTGGCCTTACATCAAAGATCATCTGCGACGAGACCACGATGACGTCCAAGAAGAAAATGGATTGACGACATCAAAGACATTGTACAACCAAACGGAATGACACTATCCTGTGGCCCACCGGTCGCTGGAACGCAAATTATCACCACCCCCCCCCCCCCCCCCCCCCCCCCCCCGACGCTTAACGGCAGAAGTGGAAGATCATGTTGATGGTGTTGATGATGTTAATTCAAAATCGTGTCGTCAGTAGCATAGTTGTTAGTATCTCCGCCTGATGGGCGGGAGCTCGACGCTCGTTTCCTTGCAGGACAATTTTTATTTTTAATTGTTCAGCAAATAAATGGGTGAAAGTCAAATATCAATCGTTCGTTTCCTTGCCGGACAGATTAATTAATTATTTTTTTTTTTAAATTGTTCAGCAATTAATTGGGTGAAAGTCAAATGTCAATCTCATGATAGAAGGAAACTTTGATGTGCAATGTCATGTCTATCACAAGAGAACATGTTCAGCATAACCCATACACATTTATGGTCTAAAGCCAATGGGCTATTAACAGCTAAATTAATTATAACGGGCAGGATCACATTGAGAAAGAGGAACTTAGTATCCTTTATCTCTTTGGGTTTGTGGGGTTATATGCAAACGTTTTAAATTTATAATTGTGTTGTTTAAAGTGAGTGTTAAGTTAGTTAGTTAGTCTTTCCTCTTGAGCCCTGACTGTACTGGACTTAGGTATCAGTACAGAGCAGGGTAGGTGGTCGCTTATATAATCCTCAAGGACACTCCATTTTATGTCCGATGCCGCCTCTTGTGATACAAGTGAAATCAATCAATCATGTGCCATGCCGGAAAGCGTGGGCGGTCATGACTCGCCATTTCACTCGATCACCAGTGTCGTGGATCAGCTTAGTGTTCCTGTCTCGTCCATGCCATGTGGCCAAGCCATCCAGGTATTTTCCTCTCGGTCTTCCTCTTGGTCTGTTCCCCTCGATCTTGCCAGTAGTCACTAAGTTCTCCAACCCATTTCTTCTCATAACATGTCCAAAAAATTTTGACTGTCTACGTCTAATTTCTCTAATCAGTCTACGATGTTCATTTGTCCCCTGTAGTACTTGATCATTGGTTTTTCTGTCTGTCCATGGTATTCTTTGCATTTTCCTCAGAAACCACATTTCTGCAGCCATCAGATGCTTTTCAGCTTGACTGCTCATTGTCCAAGTTTCACATCCATACAAAAGAACAGGCTCTATGTATCCCCTCAACACTCTTTTTCTCGTTTCAATTGACATCTTTTTATTGGTCAGAATGTTTTTCATCTTGCTAAAGGCTACTTTTGCCATGGCGATTCTTGTTCTAATCTCTTCAAGGCATCTCCCATCAGATGTTATAACTGTTCCAAGATAATTGTACCGATTCACTTGTTGAAGAATATTTCCATTTACTTGTATATTACATTGTGGTATATTACAAGTGAAAGGACTAAAGGAAATGAAACGGATGAAAGGACACAAACAATTATTCTTGATATTTAAACAGCCAGAAAGGACTAACGTAATGTCACAGTTCAACAATGTATAAAATATCCATTTATTCATACTTCAACTATTTTTAAAGTATAACTTTATTCATACTTCAAGTATGTATACAGTTTCCCTTTTAAATATGCATTTAGTGTTGCATTTATTTTCTTGTTTGATTTTTATACACTAAAGCATGCCAATTGTTTGTGTGGTAACTGTTATTTTTCTGATATCTGCTCAAGAGACGATAGTTTTCAAGCTATGGCACATGTCATTTTGGACGATAGTTTTCAAACTATGGCACATGTCATATTCTCCAATTGGTTTACTGCATGTTATATGGGGGTATTTCAAAAAGGATGTTGGAATCCTAGATGCCCGGAGCAGTGATTGAGTTACTGGAGCCCTTTAGGGATGCAAAGTATTATAACAGTGTAAACTACCGAGTGTGTTGTTAGAGGTGACTAAAGAGAGTTTGGGTGAGGCTTAGAACCCTCAGCCTGGAGAACACTTGAGCTGCGAATCCCAACCAAGCACAAAAAAGTCTATATTGCATGGCTTGGCCTGAGTTGGTTGATGGCCTAGGCTTCGTTGGGAGATGTAAGGCAGAAGAAAATGGTGCTTTGAATTTAGGTGCTTGAACACTTAAAAAAAATAGGGAGGCTCTATTAGATATAGATATATAGAATTGCGAATAGAGAAAAATTATATTCGCATAATGAATCACCCTTCTTCTTACTTCTGTCCATTCTTCTGGCATCTCGTTTTATTTTTACATTACGTTAGTGATGTTTACATATGAATAATAATTTTCCAGAATTTGTATCCCCAATACAAATAACGATCCCTCCAAATAATTTTGTCCCCTAGTGAGTCCAAGAATTGTTAACTTTCGTTTCTGTACACTTAATGTTACCAGGCATCCATGTGTAAATAAAATGTTAAAAAAAACATCATATATTGGAAACATCAAACTGTCATCAGAATTGATAACAATGTAGGTCAATATCAGCCTATTAAAAGAGGCATTAGACAGGGATGTGTAATGTCTCCAGATCTTTTTTCCCTGTACAGTGAAAGCGTCCAGCGTCCTCTCACTAGTCAATTTTAGCTTGAGCCAGTATGATGGTGGTTAATTTGTGGCGATATTTCAGTTATCATCAAGTACCGTGCCGGCTGGCGTAGGCTTTCATGGATCTCCACAGATCTTGGTCTTTGGTGTTCTGGATCAACTCTGCTGATGATATTCCTCCATGCCACCGTCTCAATCCGTCCAGCATCATTTCTCTCATATATTGCATCCCGGATGGGGAATCAAACCTCGAGCTCCCGTGTGACAGGCGGAGACACTTACCACTTTGCTACTGAAGACACGTTAATACAACAGCAAAATATTATAATATAGCCACACGCTCAGGAATAATCACGTAACCTACTTCTACTGCGAATATGATTTTTCTCTTTTCGCAATTCTATTGCGAATAGTCACTTCGTAAAAAATATATGTGGGGGATTCAAATAAAAAAAAAAACATTAAAAGTGTGATAGAAATTACCATAACAATGTCATTGTCTTGTAATATGTCAATATTGGTCGGGGGCTGCTTGGTCTCGAGGTATGGTGTCCTCCTAGAGTGCTGGAAGTCCCGAGTTCTAGTAACAAAATTCCCCTGGTTTCTGGGTAGTGATATCGGACGCCCGTGTGTATTGTTGCGCACGTAAAAAATCCCTTGTCAGTTGGAAATCGAAAAAGAGTAGCCTAACGGCGCTGCCCGGGCAAAAATTTAGAGTTAAAAATCTACCCTAGTATTTTCAGGATCTTCGCCGGTGCTACGGAGTTCGTGCACTGAGCTGAGTTTCTCCAGAATCAGATTTGAATTAGGAGGAGAACGGAGTATTTATGGGTTGCACCCGTGTGCCGTGATGTTGATCCACCGACTAAACTAAACTAAACAATGTATAACAATTGTTGTAGGTCTGTTGAATTATCCGCTACCAATACTGTGTCATCTGCATGGCGTATATTATTATTATTATTATTATTATTATTATTATTATTATTATTATTTATATTGTAACCTCCGATTAGTATTCCTGACGTCTCTTTGATCTCTCTCATTATTACTTCGCTATATAGGAAGAAGAAATCAGGTGACAAGACAGTCCTGTCGTACTCCTAGCTTTATCTGTGCGTAACTTCCCTCTTTATTTTCTATTTCAATTGCTGCTACTTGGTTCCAGTAAATATTCGTTAGTATTCTTAAATCTTTCCCATCAATGTTGATATCTTCCAACATATAATAATAAATCATAAATTCAACTGTGCATTCATTTCCTTAGTTGCTTAGAGCATATTTAAAAGATCATAATAATATTGATCACTACACTTAATAATTATGTTCGAGCATTCTGCGGAATTAGAAATTTTCGAAAAGAATAAACAGTTAAATAAGCAACGAGTAAGGGACATAAACATCTAATATTGTTGCAAGGGACATTACTTAAATTTTAAACATTTAAATAAAAATACTAAGATAATATTGCTATATAACTTTAAACTTATTTGTTGTTTTTTTGGAAGTAAAGAATTAGTACTTAAATAAAATATTTTAAAACAAAAATAACATTCTTTTAGATTTCTTAAAGAAATATGCTTAATATTTACATACTTACATTTTATAATACATTATGTAGTTTATACATTTATCTTTTAAATGGTTTTTGTATACTTTTATTGTAGGATTAGTATTTCTCTTTTTACGATGAAAATTTTTTGCTGGCCTCTTACGGCTACAACAAATGTACAGGAAATTAACCATACACATTCCTCTCTTGTCCCTTCTCTTATTCATAACACATATAGACAACAAGATACCAGCCAAACAGATCAGTTGGGGTATCTTCATTGCACTCCGGACAGGTCCATAGGTGCTCAGATCCTCCCCCCAGCATATGCATCAGCGTCCGGTGGCTAATAGTGCCAGTTCTGTGTTGGTTGACGAGGCACCTCGTTTTCCCAATGTACCTCTCGCGCTTGGCCGTGCCGATTCTTACTCCCAAGTCTTTCATCCTGGACAGCGATGTGGATTCACTGACGTCAAAGTCCTCTGTTCTCGCCATATCTTTAAGGGCGTTAATAACATCGGCACGATCCATGGGCTGGCCATCTACAGGGGGTGCAGAGCCAGCCAGTTTATCAGCTCGTTCATTTCCCTCGACTCCCGCATGTCCCGGGACGAAGATGAATGTGACTTTACGGACAACAGACTTCCGCAGCGACTCAGTCCACTGTCTGCGTACAGCTCCAGCTTCGACCTTCTGAATCATGCTCATTGAGTCACTTAGTACACACACGTTGGTATAATGCTGTGATTCCAGCCATATGAAAGCCTGTGTAACTGCCATCACCTCCATCGTCATGCTGCTCGTGGTCATAAAGTGGGCACCACTGGATTCTTGAACGGTTCGGCCCGCTGAACAGGCTGTAAATGCCCACGCACTTCTCTGCTGCTTTACAACAGATCCATCTGTATAGATGAGCACTTCGGGGCTGTCTGAGTGTTCATAGATGAGCGCGTTGACCTCTGCATTGACAGCGGCAGGGTTCTGCTCTCTGCACCGTCTGTCGAAGTGTGATAATGCACGGAGAAAGTGCACTTAAAAGCCGGAGGCACCGGCACCCATTCCTTGCCTGGGGTTGATACTGGTAAGACTGCAGACCTGTCTGACGACATCTTCCGCCCGACCCATCCATGATTTGCCCCTCTTTAGCCTGTTAGCCTTTTCTCTGAATATAGCATCATTCAGAGGGTGCTGCTCATCTGCACTTATTTTTTAGTATGCACGAGCTCTCCAGATTTTGATCCTGTGTTCTATTGTCGGGAAGTCAAGGAGGTATCTCATTGCTACACAGCTGGTGTCTCTCGTGCAGCCCAAAATGATGCGCATGGCTTCGTTTTGTACCTTTTCAAATCTTCCAATCTGTGTAGGGCTGACAGTGAGGATGGCCAGGGCATACTCGATGCGTGAAAGCACCAGTCCTTGGAACAGAAGTATTAGCAGTCTTTGCTCGATATTGGCAGTCGCCATGACTCTCATTGCTGACAAACCTTTTCGAGCTTTCGTTATGATCTCTGAAGGACAGGCTACGATCAAGCCTCACGCCAAGATATGTCATTGACTTGGGTTCTACTCAAAATGCTCCCATCCATTCTTACTGCCGACAGGTCTGTGTTCACAGTATGGTTGTTTAGGGAGAACCATGTAACCGATGCCTTTGCAGGGTTGACAAGGGCCCCGGCATCAGCACACCATGAGGAAATTCGATCTAGTTCGCCCTGCATATCATTGGCAACGGCCTGTCTATCTCGACCAGGTCGATACACGAGAACGTCGTCAGCAAATGACAGAGTCCTACCCCTCCGTCCAACTGTTGTTCAGTGATCGGCACCGTATACGCATTGAATAGTACTGGTGACAGTGGTGAACCAGCCAAACAGAGACCGCAAGAACAAGGCAGACGAGATCACAGAAGAAGAACCTCTGCAAATTACACCATTAGAGAACTCCTGTTTGCTTACGACCAAGCACTAATAGAAAAATCAGAAGCCGAATTGCAAAACCACATGAATAACCTAAACGAAATGTTTAGGGAACATAACATGAAAATTAGTATAAGTAAAGCAGAGGTAATGACTATAACTAAAGAAGAAAAAAACAATTCACCTAAACGAACCTCCTTGAAATAAGTAAAGAGTTTCAAATACCTAGGAAGTATAATATCATCAAATGGCAAATCAGAAGACGAGATCGAAAATAGATGCAATAAGGCAAACCAACTCATTGGACGAATGGTACCAATACTAAAGAACAAACATGTATCAATAACTACTAAGAAAGCACTTTACAACACAATGTTCCTGCCAACTCTGTTACCAATTCCAAACCTGGGCAATGACAGAAAAAGAGGAAAGAAAAATCACAACAACAGAAATGAGATTCCTGAGAAGAATACTCAATGTATCAAGAAGAGATAAGATCAGAAATGAAGAAATCTGGACTAAAGTGGGGGATATAGCTGCACTAGATTTCATTAGAAGGCAGCAAGTCACATGATTTAACCATGGAAGTAAGTTACCAACTAACAGCATACCACAACAAGCAATGATGTACAGACCACAGGAAAACAGAGAAAAGAGGCCGACCACGTAAACGATGGACGCAGGGAATAACAGAGACCATGGGAATATCGATGTATAAAGCCCTTAAGCAGGTACTCTCCCGAGGTTTATACTTCTCCTCGATGCCACAAGGTACAAGAGGAACATGATGAGATGAGACACCAAACTTTAATATCATTAAGAAAGAAATGCGAAGATGTTAGGTGTCATGATCTATGTCTGTAGAGCATGCTGCCAAGATGTGAGACGCGTTAAACATATTACAATATCCGGTCATTAATTATAATAATAGTTGGCTCACGGTACTCATTTCCTGCATCCGCTGTGTCACAGCACTTCAATATTACAGCATATAGACAAGCACACATACACACATACAATACTCGTGCCAGTGACACACATGAGCATGCACTGATGGTGCAAATAAGATTATAGTTGACAGTTTATGACAATGTCTTGTAATAGTTTATCAGCTTCCACTTTACTGGTACACTTGCATTATTTCACAGTTGCAATTCGGATAGCAACAATTTAGATTTCCCACTGTGTTTCTGTTATGTAAAGCTGCACTACTTTATGTCATTTTATATTGTTTACACTTTCACAGCTTTACCGCAGTTCCACCAAATTTTATTCATATTTTTCTATGTTTACAACTGCAACTAATTGTACTATCTTCTTCTGTTAACCGTTATATGTTGCCATCGGGGTGTTATATTTACTCACTTAATCGTAGCCGTTACCAGCTATCTTTTCTGTGTTTATTTAGATCCACCTCTTATCTTCGATCGACGTCACCTTCTGATGTAGTCACAGGAGATCTCCTTGACTGTATGTTGTGTTTTGTGAGTGTGTTTGTTTGCTGATGAAGGCTAATCGCCGCAACGTCCTGTATGTGTCTTAATTCTGTTATGTAAAGCTGCACTACTTTATGTCATTTTATATTGTTTCCAGCATACCAGAATGGCCAGTATCTGTATCTATTTCGTAACAAAATAGTTTTTACAATGGTGGGGATGTTAACCCCACGCTTCAACCCCCAACCTGAAGGACCAGGGTGTTTCTCTTTGTCTGTTCTCTACACTTTGACCTGTCCGGCTTGGGAGGCCCTGCTGGTAGCTGCGCTACCGTCGTCATACCTGAATGGCCAGTAGAAGGAATTAATTTTTCTTGGTTTATATCATTATTAAACCGACAATAATATAGGAAGAATTAGAATATATATTATTATTAATAACAATTTCCTGCACACTTTTTAGGACAAACTTATTGTATACCATTTAATCATCCAGTAGTACATACATATAATGTTACTGCAGTTTCTTCAGTAATTTGTTTATTACGTGTTTCTTTCAAGATCCAAACATGCGTATCAAGGCAGATATCCACATCTTGATTGAGACAGCATCAAGCTTGGCTGAATACCAAAGTCAGTTGAAGTTTATTATCAACTATACTTCATCGTATAAGATGAGCCCAGACACTGCTAAAGTGTGTGTGATGATTTTTGGTGAGAACTGACCACGTACGATTCGATTTCTCGAAGTTAAAGAACCACCAACAGCTGGAAACGGTATAAACTGAATATACGTATAACATAACAACAATGTTAATGCTTAGAAATATGCATTGTACATTGTACGCAACAATGGTGGTTTGCATGTTAAGGATTGTAAAGGATCCCCTTTGTTACCAAGTGAAAACCTTCATTGTTACTCCAGTCCTCTTCTATAGATCACGCAGGTGGCTCAAAACATATTTGGGAGCTTCAAATGAAAACCTTAAAAGTGTTATATTAATTACAAAAATCATGCCATTGCCTTGTAATCTATCAGTATTGTTGTTAAGGATGTCAAAAGTGTTAAGCACGTGACATCAAGGTGTTTACAAACACGATGACGTCATAAGGACAGTTTAAAGATGGCTGCTCCACTTTTGACATGCACCCAAGAGGAGCGACTTTCTTTTATCCTTTTTTGATCAGTGAAGGGGTGAAACATATAGAAATTGATCAGCGAATGAAGGTCCAGTATGGAGATGCTTGCCTGTCAGTCCAGCAAGTGTATGAGTGGAGAACGAAGTTTCAAAACTTTTCGGTCCGATGAAGAATTACAGATGGTGATGCATGAGTAGTTACACATGTCACAAAGATAATTTTGTTTTCTACAGGAATCCTAGCACGTTATTGTCACCGGAGGACTTGCGTTAAACGCAGTGGTGACTACATCAGAATATATTCTCACAACAACAAAAATAATAATAATTTAAGGTTTTCATTTAAAGCCCCCTGGTAGTATATGAACTTCGTAGCACCAAGTAAGATGTTGTTTGTCCATTAAGAATGATGATGACCATTCACTTCATCCAGTGGGGTTGAAAGTATGGAGCCATGCGTTCTAAGATGTCTGGTAAGGTCTATTTTGTCACGAAATGTTCTTTGACAATGTGGACAAAGAATGCTTGATGTTCCAGGAGGAGGATCTCCTGCAGTGGTTTTTCATCCAGCCTTCTTTTCACAGCTCTTGCAGTTCTGTTTGCGTCACAAGTGATTGCACCCTTGTGTAATGATGTACGCCACGAATTTCGGTCTTTGGCAGCATCTCCCAAATATCATAATGAATTCCAACAGCTTTTGGTGAGATCTTCAGTGTCTTTAAAGCGTTTCATCTGGCCGCCTTGCGAGCGTTTACCACAAAGCAGCTCGTCGTAAAAATAAATTCGTTTAGGGAGCCTGTGATCTGGCATGCGAGTCAAGTGACCAGCCCAGCGAATCTGATTCTTCATTAGCACATTGTGGATACTAAGCATGGGCGCTCTGTCTAGGACTTAAGTGTCTGGGATCTTGTCTTGCCATTTAATCTTCAATAGCTTCGTAAGGCAGACTGTGTGGAAGTGATTTAATTCCCTAGCGTGTCGCTGGTAAACAGTCCAGGTTTCACAAGTTGCAGACTTATTCCATTTCTGTCCCACACATTCTTGTACAGTCTGCCAAAGGCCACGCTGGCCTTGGAGATTCTTGCATTCTTGATTCTTGCATGGGACACAGTGGTGCAAAGATAGGTGAGTTTGTTCACAACACTTAGTCTATGACCATTCACTTTGATATTCGGCAAGATGTGACTTAATCTCTGGAGCTGGCTGGTACACAACTACGGTCTTCTCCAAGTTGGTATTGAGCCCAAAGTTGGCACAGGCATATGAGAAAGCTGAAATATGGTGTTTCATGTTTGCCTCTGAGTTGGCATATAGAGCGCAATCATCAGCAAATAGGAGCTCTCTGACGGTGTCGCTGTTAGTTTTAGATTTAGCGTTCAGCCTTCTGAGATTAAACAACTTTCCATTCATGCGGTAGTTGATGTCTATTCCAATGTCAATGTTTTCGAAGGCATTCGTCAATATAGATTAAAACATGAGGCTGAACAGTGTTGGTGCCAGGGCACAGCCTTGCTTCACTCCATTGGTAACAGGAAAGGGCTCAGACAGTTCGCCATTTTCCTGTAATTTTGTCTGCATACCATCATAAAATAACCGCACTATTTGGACAAACGTTTGTGGACAACCATATTTAGCCATAATCTTCCACAGCCCTTCTCTTTTGACTGTATCAAAAGCCTTGGTATGATCAATGAAAGTGGAGAACATTTCGGCATGCTGTTCCTGACATTTCTCTTGTAACTGCCTTGCAGCGAAAATCATGGCAACAGTTAATCGTTCTTTTCTGAAGCCACATTGACTCCCAGGAAGAATACCTTGGTCGAGATGGGCTGTGAGACAATTGAGAAGAATTTTGGCGAGTATCTTCCCTGCAATTGAGAACAAGGCGATGCCTCGGTAGATGTCACAAGATTGGCGGTTTCCTTTACGTTTGTAAAGGTGGTGTATTAACGCGTCCTTGAAATTTTGTGGCATGGTCTCTTTCACCCATATGTTTGTAAAGACTTGATGAAGCTGCTCTATTAGAACTGGTCCACCTGCCTTGTATATCTATGTCGGGATTGAGTCAGGACCAGGCGCCTTACCGCTGGGAAGCTGCTGGATGGCTTTGTTTACGTATATTATGGTTGGCAGGTCAGCAAGAGTATCATTAGTGGGACTTGAGGAAGGCAGTTGATGGTTACATCATCGATGGAGTGAAGGAGGTTGCATTTAAGATGTTGCTAAGATGCTCCGCACAGCGTTGAAGGATTCCTTTCTTGTCGGTGACCAATGTTCCCCCATCTGCACCAAGGAGGGGAACTATACCTGATGATGTGGGACCGTAGACAGCTTTCAGTGAGTCGTAGAAGTTTTTCAAATCGTGTCTGTCAGCAAAGCCTTGAATCTCATCAGCTTTGTTGCTTAGCGAGTAGTCCCGCATGTGCCGAAATGTATGCTGCACTACTCTCCGGATGTTATTGAAGGCATCTTTTTTAATGCTGCCTTCTTGTCGTTCGAGTATGCCTTGTGGAGAAGGTGTTTCTCAGTCAGCAATTGGTTGATGGCTTCTTAATTGTTATCGAATCAGTCTTTATTCTTCCGAGGGGACTGGACCCAGGAGTTCCATAGCAGTGTTGTACATTTTGTCCTTTAGGGCTCTCTACTCTGTTTCCGCATCTTGCTTAGCTGAGGCACTGGGCTTGTGGCGGTCTTCCAGCATATTTTCAAATGAAAGCTGAATTATTTTGTATTAACTGTTTAGGCGGTTTACATTTATTGTTGTTGTTGTTGTTGTTGTTGTTGTTGTTGTTGTTGTTGTTGTGGTTTTACTCATTGAGAACGCCGTGGTGGCTTGATGTGCATATTTATTTATGAGACAATCAGACGATGGTCTGTCCAACATTCGGCACCACATATGATTTTGTCACCCGAACGTCTTGTCTGTCACTCCTCCTGACGATGACATAGTCGATGAGGTGCGAGTGTTTCAAGTGAGGGTGCATCTACCATGTCCTATTTCTCATGGGAAGACGGAAAATTGTGTTGGTAATCAGGAGATCGTGTTCGGCACAGGTCTGAAAGAAGAGGAGTCCATTGCTGTTACAATTTCTGACTCCGTGCTTTCTAATTATGCCACTCCAAGAGGCAGTGTCCGTGCCTACTCTGGCATTGAAGTCCCCGAGGAGTATACGTTTGTCTTCTTTGGGAACAGATGTTAATACATTGTGCAGGTCCTCATAGAACTTGTTCTTGACGTCGTCTACATTGGCCATGGTTGGTGCGTAGACACGCATGATGGTTGCATGCTTCCTTCCGTTCAGCAGGGGTATTTCAATGGCCATACGTCATTCGTTTATAACCTTCGGAAATCCAGCTAGTTTGCCAACCAGGACTTAATGGCAAATCCTACACCAGACTGGCATCTTTCCTCACTCTTCCTTCCACCCTAAAAGAATGTGTAGCCGGCACCTATTTCACATATTTGGCCTTCATCTGCAAGTCTGCAAGTCGTGTCTCGCCCAAGGCTACAATGTCGATGTTCTACCTGTTCAACTTTCTCCCGATCAGTGCTGTTCGTCTCTCTGGGCCCGACGCGCCGTCTCTAATCAAATAGGGTGGTACATTCCAAGTTCCGATGGTTAAGGTAATATGGTTTGCTTTTTTTTTTTTGCTTTACCTGTGTTTACTTTAAGTTGTATGTCGACCGCAGTATAGTGTACCCATCAACCCTTCGACATACAGTATTTCACCAGTTGGTTTGAGGCTGAATCGGTTACCCACGTCTGGTTTAGCCAGTCTGTCACAGCTGTTGCCCGGGGGGGGGGGGGGCAGCCGCTGTCGCATGCTGACAGCTACTCGAATCCACAGGCGTGAGCTGGATGTCAGGCTTGGACCTGTGGGGAATGGTCCCTTAAAAGGTCACCAAGTAAACACGCAGTGTGTATATGGCAGAAAGTACACACACAATACATATTTTGTTTTAGGCCTGGGTTATCCAATTTCATATACTGTCATATGGCTCTGGGAGGTTTGCTCCTATTGTATGTTTTTGTCTCACAAGGCAAGGTTTCGGATTAACTGCAGATAAGAAGGGGGGGGGGGGGGGGTGGTATAATAATTCTTGCTCTCTTTATTTGTATAAAACATACACATCAGTATTCGTTCCCTAGGACTTCTTGGATTAGAGACGGACGCCGCATTTCTGAGCCACTCTGCCTGCAGCTCTTAGTACCTGCGTACCAATATAGTGTGATGGTTTCAATCCGAAGGACTGAGGACTAAGTGTCGTCCAGATCTTCTTGTCACTCACGGCCACACCATGATATCCTGGCAATGATGATGTATCTTGATTATGTGGTTGTTTCGGGATTTGAAATTTAAATATTGAGCACAACCCACTACTGGCAACGCCGATCGCATTCTGGTATGAACCTAAGGCCTATCCACGTCAATGTGGAAGCACTATACTCGAGTTTCGCCCTCGTTTGAGCTCGTCAGTAGTGCATATCCCTGACCGAATCCGGAAACAGTCCCGGATCACGCGTGTGAAGCGGGTGTGTAACCACGCGGCACACACTGGACACACCAAATTATCACAGCAGAACATCACAACGCTACCCATCGTAGGCTATGCTCAAGATTGCCCAATCGCCGCGACCGACGTCCGTCAATCGATGGGACCCGAACGATCAGGACTTCTCACTGGCAAGGAACACCAGGCCTCCTAAATCCAGTGAGCAATAATAAATTGATTATGTGGTTGTTTCGGGATTTGAAATTTAAATATTGAGCACAACCCACTACTGGCAACGCCGATCGCATTCTGGTATGAACCTAAGGCCTATCCACGTCAATATGGAAGCACTATACTCGAGTTTCGCCCTCGTTTGAGCTCGTCAGTAGTGCATATCCCTGACCGGATCCGGAAACAGTCCCGGATCACGCGTGTGAAGCGGGTGTGTAACCACGCGGCACACACTGGACACACCAAATTATCACAACAGAACATCACAACGCTACCCATCGTAGGCTATGCTCAAGATTGCCCAATCGCCGCGACCGACGTCCGTCAATCGATGGGACCCGAACGATCAGGACTTCTCACTGGCAAGGAACACCAGGCCTCCTAAATCCAGTGAGCAATAATCAATTGATTATGTGGTTGTTTCGGGATTTGAAATTTAAATATTGAGCACAACCCACTACTGGCAACGCCGATCGCATTCTGGTATGAACCTAAGGCCTATCCACGTCAATATGGAAGCACTATACTCGAGTTTCGCCCTCGTTTGAGCTCGTCAGTAGTGCATATCCCTGACCGGATCCGGAAACAGTCCCGGATCACGCGTGTGAAGCGGGTGTGTAACCACGCGGCACACACTGGACACACCAAATTATCACAACAGAACATCACAACGCTACCCATCGTAGGCTATGCTCAAGATTGCCCAATCGCCGCGACCGACGTCCGTCAATCGATGGGACCCGAACGATCAGGACTTCTCACTGGCAAGGAACACCAGGCCTCCTAAATCCAGTGAGCAATAATAAATTGATTATGTGGTTGTTTCGGGATTTGAAATTTAAATATTGAGCACAACCCACTACTGGCAACGCCGATCGCATTCTGGTATGAACCTAAGGCCTATCCACGTCAATATGGAAGCACTATACTCGAGTTTCGCCCTCGTTTGAGCTCGTCAGTAGTGCATATCCCTGACCGGATCCGGAAACAGTCCCGGATCACGCGTGTGAAGCGGGTGTGTAACCACGCGGCACACACTGGACACACCAAATTATCACAACAGAACATCACAACGCTACCCATCGTAGGCTATGCTCAAGATTGCCCAATCGCCGCGACCGACGTCCGTCAATCGATGGGACCCGAACGATCAGGACTTCTCACTGGCAAGGAACACCAGGCCTCCTAAATCCAGTGAGCAATAATAAATTGATTATGTGGTTGTTTCGGGATTTGAAATTTAAATATTGAGCACAACCCACTACTGGCAACGCCGATCGCATTCTGGTATGAACCTAAGGCCTATCCACGTCAATATGGAAGCACTATACTCGAGTTTCGCCCTCGTTTGAGCTCGTCAGTAGTGCATATCCCTGACCGGATCCGGAAACAGTCCCGGATCACGCGTGTGAAGCGGGTGTGTAACCACGCGGCACACACTGGACACACCAAATTATCACAACAGAACATCACAACGCTACCCATCGTAGGCTATGCTCAAGATTGCCCAATCGCCGCGACCGACGTCCGTCAATCGATGGGACCCGAACGATCAGGACTTCTCACTGGCAAGGAACACCAGGCCTCCTAAATCCAGTGAGCAATAATAATTGATTATGTGGTTGTTTCGGGATTTGAAATTTAAATATTGAGCACAACCCACTACTGGCAACGCCGATCGCATTCTGGTATGAACCTAAGGCCTATCCACGTCAATATGGAAGCACTATACTCGAGTTTCGCCCTCGTTTGAGCTCGTCAGTAGTGCATATCCCTGACCGGATCCGGAAACAGTCCCGGATCACGCGTGTGAAGCGGGTGTGTAACCACGCGGCACACACTGGACACACCAAATTATCACAACAGAACATCACAACGCTACTCATCGTAGGCTATGCTCAAGATTGCCCAATCGCCGCGACCGACGTCCGTCAATCGATGGGACCCGAACGATCTAGGACTTCTCACTGGCAAGGGACACCAGGCCTCCTAAATCCAGTGAGCAATAATAAATTGATTATGTGGTTGTTTCGGGATGTGAAACTTAAATATTGAGCACAACCCACTACTGGCAACGCCGATCGCATTCTGGTATGAACCTAAGGCCTATCCACGTCAATATGGAAGCACTATACTCGAGTTTCGCCCTCGTTTGAGCTCGTCAGTAGTGCATATCCCTGACCGGATCCGGAAACAGTCCCGGATCACGCATGATGTATCTGTTCTTCCACTTTATACACATGACACCAAAAAGCTTTCAGCATATATGCCGTATCATGCATGCACCAATACTCCATCCAGAGAATCGACTTCTGGTCCCCAACATGGCGGATAAGCATTTGAACCGTTAAGCCTCTGGAGTGTTTATGCTTCTGGCTACGGCTTGCACTCGCATTTTCCTTAATTTGGACTGATAGTGCATGAGTGCGTGGTGCGACACTGTGAGCTGTGAATTTCGTTTGGAATGTGTTTACATCTGTCCGTGGTTGTTGTAGTGTGAACTGCATATTCAGAACGATGGCGGTCGGCATGTCGATTGGAATTTACTGGATTGCCTTTTCGGTTCATGAGTTCATTTTTTTCGGAGACTCCTGTGGGTCGTCGCTGTAGCTACGGTGTTCGTGCTTTGTGCGATGCTTTCAGCGCGCAGCCCTGCCGAAACGGATCGAGCCATACGGGATAAATCGCGTCGCAATGAAGTCGATCCTCTCGACTTTTAATGCAGTAATGCATGGCTGCTGGTTTTCTAGTGACTGCCGTTCCTGATTTTCTAGTGACTGCCGTTCCTGATTTTCTAGTGACTGCCGTTCCATCGACGATGAACTATTTTCCGTGGATGGAGAACTTTTGTGTTGGCATTCTGACGGTGGCATTGTTTGACAGTGACGTCAACCACTATGACCAACAGTCCTACAGGGATCCATCGTGACTGAAAGATCGTGTAAAGTGGTAGACTCCGTTGTTATGCATTTGATGATATTACTTGTGTTGGTTGCAGAAAATTCAACAATAATTCATAAAACTCACAAATTTCAGAACAGTAGACACAAACGAAGGACTTCATCTTTATTCAGGTCTTTCTGGTTCTTTAATTCTTCTCTTCACGGAGCAATTATAACTTGACATGTCATAAAAAGTATTGTTTGCTTAGGATGTTTTCGTTACAATCTTATATATAAAAGGCGATCTCCGTCTGACTGTCTGTCTGTCTGTATGTATGTATATATTTTTTAGTGTGAAATCGGCTGCTTACCCAGTATTATTTCATTTTTCATTTTTCATTATAATTTCATATATCTCAGGGGACCTAACTCTGTAAAAGTTATTTCAAGGGGCATAACTTTTCTGTATAACTTATAGTCATATTGTGGCATCGTTTTCAAAGATTTATAAACTCTTTGTCCATAGTTATGTACCGGCATATGAGTTATAATAAATAATGATACAATCTGTAAGGCATTTTCAAAGTTTTCATAAAAATAATGCACAATGCATAACATTGTAACTCATCTTTTTTTGCTTAAGAAGTTACTGTAGTCATGCAGGTGATTAGAAATAGTTTTCATTAAAAATAATGGATGGTGTGTGGAAGGACATTCTTTTAAGTTTAATGAGACGCTACCCGCCAGGAGCTGGGCGAAGCCACGCCGGGTCAGACAGATAGACAGACCCACCTTTTCGCTGCAGTTGTCTACTCCTCCTTTTCCTTCTTCTGCTGATGCTGCTGCCGCCGCTCCATTTACCCAAGTTAATTGTTGGGGAAGATGTAAAGATCTTTCAAGTGCTCTTTCTAATGCTTTTTGTAAGTTGGTCTTCGTTTATCTAAGGTTGTTCTAACTGCAACCAATAAATGATTAGACAGACAGGCAGACAGACAGACAGAGAGGGAGGGACAGACAGACAGACAGACAGACAGACAGACGGGAACTTATATGACTACTCATATGAATTAAATGAGATGCTCCCCATCAGGGGCTGGGCGAAGCCGGGCCGGATCAGACAGATAGACAGACAGACAGACAGACAGACATATAGACAGACAGATAGATAGATAGTCGGGAACGGGAACGTGAGCTTATATGACTACTTATATGAATTAAATGAGATGCTCCACACCAGGAGCTGGGCGATGCCGGGCCGGGTCAGACAGACAGACAGACAGACAGACAGACAGACAGACAGACAGACAGATAGACAGACAGACAGATAGTCGGGAACGGGAACTTATATGACTACTTATATGAATTAAATGAGATGCTCTCCACCAAGGACTGGGCGAAGTCAGGCCGTGTCAGCTAGTCTTATATATAAAACAGAGTGTATGTATATATGTATGTATGTATGTATGTATGTATGTATGTATGTATGTATGTATGTATGTATGTCCTTTATTTGGTCGCGAACGGCCCATCCGATTGAGATGAAATTTTCTACACGTCTTCCTTTCATTCCAGAGCTGCCAACTGTGATATTTTTTTAGTGTGAAATCGCCTGCTTACTCAGTATTATTTCATTTTTTATTTTTCATTATAATTTCATATATCTCAGGGGACCTAACTCTGTAAAAGTTATTTCAAGGGGCATAACTTTTCTGTATAACTTATAGTCATATTGTGGCATCGTTTTCAAAGATTTATAAACTCTTTGTCCATAGTTATGTACCGGCATATGAGTTATAATAAATAATGATACAATCTGTAAGGCATTTTCAAAGTTTTCATAAAAATAATGCACAATGCATAACATTGTAACTCATCTTTTTTTGCTTAAGAAGTTACTGTAGTCATGCAGGTGATTAGAAATAGTTTTCATTAAAAATTATGGATGGTGTGTGGAAGGACATTCTTTTAAGTTACTTTTTTTGTTGTATGAATTTAATGAGAACTTATATGACTACTTATATGAACTAAATGAGATGCTCCCCACCAGGGACTGGGCGAAGCCGGACAGGGTCAGGCAGACAGATAGACAGACAGACAGACAGACAGATAGACAGTCGGGAACGGGAACTTATATGACTACTTATATGAATTAAATGAGATGCTCCACACCAGGAGCTGGGCAATGCCGGGCCGGGTCAGACAGACAGACAGACAGACAGACAGACAGACAGACAGTCGGTAACGGGAACGAGAACTTATATGACTACTTATATGAATTAAATGAGATGCTCCCCACCAGGGTCTGGGCGAAGCCGGGCAGGGTCAGCTAGTATAAAATAATTCTTAACGTATATTCGTTTGACATTTTCTCTTTTGATCCTTTGACATCATTTCTCGTATTCTAACTAACTAACTAACTAACTAACTAACTAACTAACTAACTAACTAACTAACTAACTAACTAACTAATTAACTAACTAACTAACTAACTAACTGACTGACTGACTGTCTGACTGACTGACTGACTGACTAACTAACTAACTAACTGACTGACTGATTGACTGACTGACAGACTAACTAACTGACTGAATGACTGACTAACTAACTGACTGACTGAATGACTGATTTACTGACTAACTGACTGACTGACTGACTGACTGAGTAACTAACTAACTAACTGACTGACTGACTGACTGACTGATTGACTGACTGAAGGGCTGACTGTCTGACTGACTGACTGAATGACTGACTGACTAACTAATTAACTGACTGACTGACTGACTGACTACTAACTAACTAAGTCCAGAAGTCCAGATCCAGCCAATTTGTCCACCTGCTCATTTCCCAACACAACAGTATACCCTTGGCAAAAGATCTAATGGATGCTTGCCATCTCCGACCATGTGGGGTAGAACAAGGATGTACCGTGCACGTTAATACGTTCGAGTCAATGCTAGCACACACTGCACCGTGAGATTATGAGAAGAAAGGTATGCAGGTTTAAAAAAAAAAGGAAAATCACAGATGGGTCAAGCCAATTATATTACTTAACAGGGGGGTACGGGGTGTCAGGCATTGGTAGCACCTTTGGTAAGGATGACTCTCATGTCCATTTCAGGACCCATCCCCCACTGGTCCAAGCCTGACACCCAGCTCGTGCCTGTGGCTCCTAGTAGCTGTCAGCATGCGACAGCGGCCACCCCCCGGGCAACAGCTGTGAGAGGCTGGCTAAACCAGGCATGGGTAGCCGATTTGGTGTCAAACCAAGCGGTAAACTAGGGTATGCCTACCCAGCATGTGAAGACAGGATTCGGCAGACTGCGCGGAAGAAATCATTCCTGATTCAACGGGCAAGACGGCGTTTACCTGCAAAGCGTTTTGGAACGTAATGAGCACGGCAAGGCACGTACAGCGCCCTGGTCATCCACTGCACCTGTATTCATCTCCAGTCGTCTCGACTTGTCTTGTCACTGGACTCAGATGGACTCGGGCGAGAGAGTGAGGTCGTCGAATTGCGCAACTCTTCCTCACTTTAATCCAAGTCATCGCTCAAATCATTCTTCATCCAACGTCATATATCACCTTCAAGCCCTGTGGCGATGGGCGAGCGGCAGGCGTGGGTACGCTGGCAGCCGTAGTCGCAGACCTGCACACAGGCGGCTCAGGCCATATGGTCGTCTTCTACTGACCGGAGCAGCAGTGGGATTCGGCATCCCCCTGAGCGACTGAACAGCCCTCTATAGGAACACACTGCTCACCTCCATAGCATGAGGAAGGGGCTAGAAAAGGTGCCCTAAACATTGTCTGCTCCATCACTACCTAACCAGCTAGCCGCGGTTGGTGGGTACCCTTAACTGCGGTCGACATACAAACAAAGATAAAACAAGCAAAGCTAAAAGAGTAAACCATAGTCCCTTAACAATTGGAACTTGGAATGTACGCACCCTACTTGACAGAGACGGCGCGTCGGGTCCAGAGAGACGAACAGCACTGATTGGGAGAGAGTTGGGCAGGTACAACATCGACATTGCAGCCTTGAGCGAGACACGACTTGCAGAAGAAGGCCAAATCTGTGAAATAGGTTCCGGCTACACATTTTTCTGGAGTGGAAGGAACAGCGACGAAAGACGCCAATCCGGTGTGGGATTTGCCATTAAGTCTGCCCTGGTCGGTAAATTAGCTGGATTTCCAAAGGCTATAAATGATAGGCTCATGACCATTAAGTTGCCCCTGCTGAATGGAAGGAAGCATGCAACCATTTTGAGTGTCTACGCACCAACTATGACCAACGTAGATGATGTCAAGAACAAGTTCTATGAGGACCTGCACAATGTATTAACATCTGTTCCCAAAGGAGACAAACTTACACTCCTTGGGGATTTCAATGCCAGAGTAAGCACGTACACCACCTCTTGGAGTGGCATTATTGGAAAGCATGGAGTTGGAAATTGTAACAGCAATGGACTCCTCCTACTTCAGACATGTGCCGAACATGATCTCCTGATTACGAACACAATTTTCCGTCTCCCCATGAAAATCAACACCTGAGAAATGAGATGCCTGAGAAGAGCTGCCAACTTAACAATCCGAGACCGAGTAAGAAATGCTATTATCAGAAAGACTGTGGGATCAACACCTTGTGCCACATTTATTGAAAGACAGAAGATCAAGTGGTTTGGCCATGTCGTTAGAATGCAACACCAGCAACTACCATCACTGGCCTTACATCAAAGATCATCTGCGGCGAGACCACGAGGACGTCCAAGAAGAAAATGGATTGACGACATCAAAGACATTGTACAACCAAACGGAATAACACTATCCAGTGCAGCAAACCGGGCGCTGGAACGCAAATTATTTCTCCCCCCAACGCTTAACGACAGAAGTGGAAGATCATGATGATGGTGTTTATGATGTTAATTCAAAATCGTGTCGTCAGTAGCATAGTTGTTAGTGTCTCCGCCTGATTGGCGGGAGCTCGAGGCTCGTTTCCTTGCAGGACAATTTTTTTTTAATTGTTCAGCAATTAACTGGGTGAAACACAAATATTAATCGTTCGTTTCCTTGCCGGACAATTTTTTTTTTTTTAAATTGTTCAGCAATTAATTGGGTGAAAGTCAAATATCAATCTCATGATAGAAGGCAACTTTGATGTGCAATGTCATGTCTATCACAAGAGAACATGTTCAGCATAACCCATACACATTTATGGTCTCAAGCCAATGGGACAGTAACAGCTAAATTATTTATAACGGGCAGGATCACATTGAGAAAGAGAAGTATCCTTTAGTATCCTTTATCTCTTTGGGTTTGTGGGGTTATATACAAACTTTTTATATTTATAATTGTGTTATTTAAAGTGAGTGTAAGTTAGTTAGTCTTTCCTCTTGAGCCCTGGCTGTACTGGACTTAGGTATCAGCACAGAGCAGGGTAGGTGGTCGCCTATATAATCCTCAAGGACACTACATTTTATGTCCGATGCCGCCTCTTGTGATACAAGTAAAAGGACTAACGGAAATGAAACGGATGAAAGGACACAAACAATTATTCTTGATATTTAAACAGCCAGAAAGCACTAACGTAATGTCACAGTTCAACTATGTATAAAGTATCCATTTATTCATACTTCAACTATGTATAAAGTATCACTTTATTCATACTTCAACTATGTATACAGTTTCCCTTTTAAATAAGCATTTAGTATTGCATTCGTTTTCTTGTTTAATTTTTATACACTAAAGCATGAGAATTGTTTGTGTGGTAACTGTTATTTTTCTGATATCTGCTCAAGAGACGATAGTTTTCAAGCTATGGCACATGTCATATTCTCCAATTGGTTTACTGCATGTTATATGGGGGTATTTCAAAAAGGATGTTGGAATCTTAGATGCCCGGAGCAGTGATTGAGTTACTGGAGCCCTGTAGGGATGCAAAGAATTATAACAGTGTAAACTACCGAGTGTGTTGTTAGAGGTGACTAAAGAGGGTTTGGGTGAGGCTTAGAACCCTCAGCATGGAGAACACGTGAGCTGCGAAACCCAAACAAGCACAAACAATTCTACATTGCATGGCTTGGCCTGAGTTGGTTGAAGGCCTAGGCTTCGTTGGGAGATGTAAGGCAGAAGAAAATGGTGCTTTGAACTTAAGTGTTTGAACACTTACAGAATAGGGAGGCAAATTATATTCGCATTAGAATTCTGCCGAATTCTCAGTAAGTTTTAATGAATCACCCTTCTTCTTACTTCTGTCCATTCTTCTGGCATTCCGTTTTATTTTTACATTACATTAGTGCTGTTTAAATATCAAAAATAATTTCCCAGAATATGTATCCCCAATACAAATAACGATCCCTCCAAATAATTGTGTCCCCAGGTGAGTTCAAGAATTGATAACTTTCGTTTCTGTACACTTACTGTTACCAGGCATCCATGTGTAAATAAAAATGTAAAAAAAACAACATATATTGGAAACAACAAACTGTCATCAGAATTGATAACGATGTAGGTCAGAGGTTCCCAAACCACGGCCCGCGGGCCACTTGTGGCCCGCCAGCCACGCGAGGCCTCGATGTTTAATATAATATGTTTTAATTTTTTTTAAAAAACTGCAGTCGGAACGCCCCGTCAGGGTGTGATAATTGACTCTGCTCGTTGTTGCTATGCTTATATATTATCGAATGCACCTGTTCAGTTCACAACGAAACGTTATGAAGTTCTCATACCCCAGCCTTGTCGTCCAATCAGATTGCGCAAGACGCCATGTTATCGTCTGTTACAACTGTTTAACAGAGTCGGTAGTATTGTGTTGAAAGTAGATTGTTTCAAATAAAAATTTAACGTTAAAGCCTATAAACATGGGTGTGGAAAATCTAAAATCAAACAATGGTAAAAAGCAAAAATGTGAAGATTTTGCTTGTCGTGAATTCAACGAAGATTGGTGGGATAAATTAATGTTTTTGCCTAGCCGTAGTGGTAAACCAGTTTGCTTAATCTGCGGATGTTGTGTTTCTGTTACAAAATTTTTTTTATTTGGAACGACACTTCACGACCACACATTCAGGCATAAATGTTCAATATCCGATCAATTCGGAGTTAAGAAAAGATTTCATAGAGAAAGTTCTATGACCAAGCAGCAGTCATTTTTTACCAAGGCTTACGAACAGAACAAGAGTGATTTTGTTGCATCGTACGAAGTCGCTCTTCTGTTGGCTCGAAACTGTTTACCAATGCAGAAGAAATAATCAAGCCTTCAGTTAAAATTGCTGCTAGAATGCTTGGCAATAAAAAGCGAAACAAAATTTGATCATATAAAACTATTGCTAGGCGAGCTGAAGAATTAGACGATTTTCATCATCAAGGAGCAGCACATATCAAACATTTGTAAATTTTTCTTTCATTGGCAGTGGATGAATCCACTGACATTTCTGACACAGCTCAGGTCGCAGTTTTTGTTCGAGCAATAAACGATAATTTTGAAGTCATTAAAGAACTTCTAGGACTTGAATCAATGCATGCAACTACCAAAGGGACTGATCTGTTTGAAACTCTGAAGTTGTGTGCAGAGAAAAACAAAGTAGAATGGACCAAATTGGTCAGTGCATGCACCGACGGTGCTCCGGATTTGACGGGAAAAAGGGTGGATGTCTAGCATTATTGGAACAGTTTCTTGGCAGCACGATATTAAAATATCATTGTATCATTCACCAAGAAGCTCTGTGTGGAACGACTTTAAATCTGAAACATGTCATGGGTGTTGTTCTGAGATGTGTGAACAAACTTCGAAGTAAGGCCCTGAACAGGCGTTAGTTCAGATAGTTTCTATCAGACCTGAACGAGGAATACGGTGAGCTAATGTTACACTGTGATGTCAGATGGCTATCTAAAGGGAAAGTTCTGTCACGTTTCTGGGTACTGAAAAATAGTGTCTATCTGTTTCTGTCTGTGGGAAAAATGCAAAATGCATTGCCTACAGAACGGGGATGTCTGCTAAACGATGACTGGCTTAATGACCTGGCATTTTTGATGGACATCACGTCTCATTTAAACTCTTTATATGTGAGGATCCAGGGGGAAAAAAAAACTATTCACAAATGTGTGCGATAACATTTCTTCATTTAAAATGAGACTACGACTGTTTATCGCACAGCTGACTGAAAGGGCTTTAGGGGTGTTTCCAACTTGTAGTGTACAAGAAATTTGACTTGTTACAGTACAAAGTAAAAGTTGAAAGTCTTCTGGATATATTTCAGTCGAGATTTCAGGAGTTCAAAATAAAGGAGGGTGGTGTTACTCTCTTCATAAATCCGTTCGTATTTCCTATTGCCAAGCTCTGTTAATTACAGCAAAAACCTTCAGCACGAAGTAATTGATTTGAAATGCAATTCTGCACTGAGATGGTAATTTCTGGAGCTGCCTGCTTCACCTTCAGCTGATCATATGATTTCATTCTGGCGACTATTGCCTGTCGAACAGTTTGAACACTTGCGTTCATTCGCACAGAGATACATTTGTCGTTTTGATTCGACTTACAGATGCGAGCAGTCATTTTCCCCAAAGAAAGTTATAAAAAACAAGCAACGTTCCAGGCTCACCGACAGTAACCTAGCTGCGCTTATGAATTTGGGCTCGACAGATTTGTGCCCAGACATGGATAAACTGGCATCTGACCTTAAGTAACTCGTTATGAAGAACAGTTACAATTGTACGTACATTAATTACATTAATAGCGATTTTCGAAACTGATTAAAGGTTTATTGTTAAATGGAATTTTGATTGTAAGCTAACAAATTACCGCAATGTAATACTGACAGTGACTGCCTTTAAAGTTTAAGAATTTTGTTGACGAAAGTTAAGAAAGGTAAGAATGATATTGCGCGACTTTTATAATTTTATAACGCTGTGGCCCGCTTAACTACCGAAAATAGTAGACATGGCCCTCTGCTTGAAAAGCTTGGGAACCACTGATGTAGGTCAATATCAGCCTATTAAAAGAGGCGTTAGACAAGGATGTGTAATGTCTCCAGAACTTGTTTCCCTGTACAGTGAAAGCGTCACAGCGTCCGCTCACTAGTCAATTTTAGCTTGAGCCAGTATGAGGGTGGTTAATTTGTGGCGATATTTCAGTTTATCATCAAGTGCCGTGCCGGCTGGCGTAGGCGTTCATGGCTCTCCACAGATCTCGGTCTTTGGTGTTCTGGATCAACTCTGCTGATGATATTCCTCCATGCCACCGTCTCAATCCGTCCAGCATCATTTCTCTTGGTCTGCCTCTGCCTCTCTTCCCCTCGATCTTTGCAGTTGTCACGATGTTCTCCAATGCCTCTCTTCTCATCACATGACCAAAGAAAGCTGTTTGTCTCTTTCGTATTGTTGTATGTAGTGTTCTAGTTTCATTAGCCTCTTTCAGGCAATCGTTGTTAGTTACTCTGGCAGTTCAAGGAATTCGCAACATTCGTCTTAAAAACCACATCTCTGTTGCTTCTAAGTTCTTCCTAATTTGTTCATTTACATTCCAAGATTCGCTGCCATACGGCAAAACTGGTTCTATATAGCATTTTCTTTCTTACATTCATTGATAGCGACTTATTGCATAAGATACCCTTCATTTTCTGAAATGCGGCTTTTGCCTGCCCTATTCTGCTCTTGATCTCTGTTGTACATCTTCCATCCGATGTTATAAGTGCCCCTAGGTATTTAAAATTATCCACTTGGTTGGATATTTTAGTTGGCAAATAAAATTAACGTTAAACAAAGACATCTATTGGATCCGTCGATTCCGACACTCGATCACTCCGTTGCTGCCTGGGTGCTAAGAATGAAAAAACAAAAACATATATTGCATCCCGGATGGGGAATCGAACCTCGAGCTCCCGCGCGACAGGCGAAGACACTTACCACTTTGCTACTGAAGACACGTTAATACAACAACGAAATATTATAATATAGCCACACCCATAGGAATAATCACGTGACCTACTTCTACTGCGAATATAATGTTTCTTACACACATAAAACACATATTTTTTTACGAAGTGACTATTCGCAATAGAATTGCGAATAGTCACTTCGTTAAAAAATATGTGTAGGGGATTCAAATTTCAAAAAAAAACTTAAAAGTGTGATAGAAATTACCATAACCATGTCATTGTCTTGTAATATGTCAATATTTGCCGGGGTCTGCGTGGTCTCGAGGTATGGTGTCTGCCTAGAGTGCTGGAGATTCCGGGTTCTAGTAATAAAATTTCCCCTGGTCTCTAGGTAGTGAGATCGGACGCCCGTGTGTATTGTTGCGCACGTAAAAAATCCCTTGGCAGTTGGAAATCGAAAAAGAGTAGCCTAACGGCGCTGCCCGGGCAAACATTTAGAGTTAAAAATCTACCCTAGTATTTTCAGGATCCTCGCCGGTGCTATGGAGTTCGTGCACTGAGCTGAGTTCTCCAGACTCAGATTTGAATTAGGAGGAGAACGGAGTACTTATGGGTTGCACCCGTGTGCCGTGATGTTGATCCATCGACTAAACTAAACTAAACTAAACAATGTCTAACAATTGTTGTAGGTCTGTTGAATTATCCGCTACCAATACTGTGTCATCTGTATAGCGTATATTATTATTATTATTTTTTATATTGTAACCCCCGATTAGTATTCCTGACGTCTCTTTGATCTCTCTCACTATTACGTCGCTATATGGGAAGAAGAGATCTGGCGATAAGACAGTCCTGTCGTATTCCTAGCTTTATCTGTTCGTAACTACCCTCTTTATTTTCTATTTCAATTGCTGCTACTTGGTTCCAGCAAATATTCGTTATTATTCTTAAATCATTCCCATCAATGTTGATATCTTCCAACATATAATAATAAATCATACAATGCAACTGTGCATTCATTTCCCTAGATGCTTAGAGCATATTTAAAAGATCATAATAACATTGATCACTACACTTAATAATTATGTTCGAGCATTCTGCGGAATTACAAGATTTCTAAAAGAAAAAACAGTTAAATAAGCAACGAGTAGGGGACATAAACATCTAATATTGTTGCAAGGGACATTACTTAAATTTTAAAAATATAAATAAAAATACTACAATTAATACTAGTAAATAACTTTAAACTTCGTTTTTATTCTTTTAGAAATAAGAAAATTAATATGGAAATAAAATTCTTTAAACGGGAATATATATCTTTTAGATTTCTTAAAGAAAGTTTTTTAAATATTTACATACTTACATTTTATAATATATAATTTAGTTATACATTTATTTTTTAAATAGTGTTTGTATACTTTTAATGTAGATCCAAATAAGTCTATATAGAAAATTTTTTGCTGGTCTCTTAGGGCTACAACAAATGTACAGGAAATTAACCATACACATTCCTCTCTTGTCCCTTCTCTTATTCATAACACATATAGACAACACGATACCAGCTATATCAGTTGGGGTATCTTCATTGCAATCCGGACAGGTTTATAGGTGCTCATATTCTCCCCCCAGCATATGCATCAGCGTCCGGTGGCTAATAGTTCCAGTTCTGTGTTGGTTGACGAGGCACCTCGTATTCTCAATGAACCTCTCGCGCTTGGCCGTGTCGATTCTTACTCCCAAGTTTTTCATCCTGGACAGCGATGTGGATTCACTGACGTCAAAGTCCTCTGATCTCGCCATATCTTTAAGGGCGTTAATAAGCATCGGCACGATCCATGGGACTGGCCATCTACAGGGGGTGCAGAGCCAGCCAGTTTATCAGCTCGTTCATTTCCCTCGACTCCCGCATGTCCCGGGACGAACATGAATGTGACTTTACGGACAACAGACTTCTGCAGCGACTCAGTTCACTGTCTGCGTACAGCTCCAGCTTCGACCTTCTGAATCATGCTCATTGAGTCACTTAGTACATACACCATGGTATAATGCTGTGATTCCAGCCATATGAAAGCCTGTGTAACTGCCATCACCTCCATCGTCTTGCTGCTCGTGGTCATAGAATGGATTCTTGAACGGTTCGGCCCGCTGAACAGGCTGTAAATGCCCACGCACTTCTCTGCTGCTTTACAACAGATCCATCTGTATAGATGAGCACTTCGGGGCTGTCTGAGTGTTCATAGATGAGCGCGTTGACCTCTGCATTGACAGCGGCAGGGTTCTGCTCTCTGCACCGTCTGTCGAGTGTGATAATGCAGGAGAAAGTGCACTTAAAAGCCGGAGGCAACGGCACCCATTCCTTGCCGGGGTTGATACTGGTAAGACTGCAGACCTGTCTGACGACATCTTCCGCCCGACCCATCCATGATTTGCCCCTCTTTAGCCTGTTAGCCTTTTCTCTGAATATAGCATCATGCAGAGGTGCTGCTCATCTGCACTTATTTTTAAGTATGCACGAGCTCTCCAGATCTTGATCCTGTGTTCCATTGTCGGGAAGTCAAGGAGGTATCTCATTGCTACACAGCTGGTGTCTCTCGTGCAGCCCAAAATGATGCGCATGGCTTCGTTTGTACCTTTTCAAGTCTTCCAATCTGTGTAGGGCTGACAGTGAGGATGGCCAGGGCATACTCGATGCGTGAAAGCACCAGTCCTTGGAACAGAAGTATTAGCAGTCTTTGCTCGATATTGGCAGTCGCCATGACTCTCATTGCTGACAAACCTTTTCGAGCTTTCGTTATGACATAATCGACATGATCTCTGAAGGACAGGCTACGATCAAGCCTCACACCAAGATATGTCATTGACTGGGTTCTACTCAAAATGCTCCCATCCATTCTTACTGCCGGCAGGTCTGTGTTCACAATATGGTTGTTTAGGGAGAACCATGTAACCGATGCCTTTGCAGGGTTGACAAGGGCGCCGGCATCAGCACACCATGAGGAAATTCGATCTAGTTCGCCCTGCATATCATTGGCAACCGCCTGTCTATCTCGACCCTGTCGATACACGAGAACGTCGTCAGCAAATGACAGAGTCCTACCCCTCCCGTCCAACTGTTGTTCAGTGATCGGCACCGTATACGCATTGAATAGTACTGGTGACAGTGGTGAACCAGCCAAACAGAGACCGCAAGAACACGGCAGACGAGATCACAGAAGAAGAACCTCTGCAAATTACACCATTAGAGAACTCCTGTTTGCTTACGACCAAGCACTAATAGAAAAATCAGAAGCCGAATTGCAAAACCACATGAATAACCTAAACGAAATGTTTAGGAAACATAACATGACAATTAGTATAAGTAAAACAGAGGTAATGGCTATAACTAAAGAAGAAAACAACAATTCACCTAAACGAACCTCCCTTGAAATAAGTAAAGAGTTTCAAATACCTAGGAAGTATAATATCATCAAATGGCAAATCAGAAGACGAGATCGAAAATAGATGCAATAAGGCAAACCAACTCATTGGACGAATGGTACCAATACTAAAGAACAAACATGTATCAATAACTACTAAGAAAGCACTTTACAACACAATGTTCCTGCCAACTCTGTTACCAGTTCCAAACCTGGGCAATGACAGAAAAAGAGGAAAGAAAAATCACAACAGAAATGAGATTCCTGAGAAGAATATTCAATGTATCAAGAAGAGATAAGATCAGAAATGAAGAAATCGGACCTAAAGTGGGGGTTATAGCTGCACTAGATTTCATTAGAAGGCAGCAAGTCACATGATTTAACCATGCAAGTAGGTTACCAACTAACAGCATACCACAACAAGCAATGATGTACAGACCAGAGGGAAGCAGAGGAAGAGGCCGACCACGTAAACGATGGACGCAGGGAATAACAGAGACCATGGGAATATCGATACATGAAGCCCATAAGCAGGCACTCTCCCGCGGTTTATACTTCACCTCGACGCCGCAAGGTACAAGAGGAACATGATGAGATGAGAACTCAAACGTTAATATCATTAAGAAAGAAATGAGAAGATGATAGGTGTCATGGTCTATGTCAGTGGTTCCGAAGCTTTTTAAGCTGAGGGCCATTTCTACTATTTTCGTTAGTTAAGCGGGCCACAACGTTATAAAATTATAAAATTTGTGCAATATCATTCTTACCTTTCTTAACTTTCGTCAACAAAATTCTAACACTTTAAATACAGTCCAAGAAATTCTGCCTTTGTGCACCTCATTTAAATTTTGACTGCTATCCTCAGTATGCCTGCAGAGCAGCAGGTTGTGTCTCTCTTAGTCTGGTCCCTATCCCATAAGCTGTCCGATATGTAATTTTTCACCCATCGGCAAGCAAATGGGGTCTATGGGACACGCAAGCTCCCCCACCACGTCAAGGGGGAGACACAGTCAGTGTCAGTACCATTCTGCGGTCATATTTTGGTTTAAAATCAAAAGTTAAATTAATAATAAATTTTAAGTCAGTTTCGAAAATCGCCATTATTATAATTAATTTACAATTGTAACTGTTCTTCATAATCAGTTACTTATGTTAAGATGTCAGTTTATCAATGACTGGGTACAAATCTGTTGTGCCCAAAGTCATAAGCGCAACTAGGTTACTGTTGGTGAGTCTAGAACGTAGCTTGTTTTTTTATAACAGCCATTGCGAAAAATAACTGCTTGCATCTGTAAGTCGAACCAAAACGACAAATGTATCTCTGAGCGAATGAACACAAGTGTTCAAATTGTTCGACAGACAATAGTCGCCAGAATGAAATCGTATGATAAGCTGAAGGTTGCGAATTGAACATTCCATGCAACGCGGCTGATTTTTCTATCTCAATATTTTTGATAGCATCAGGGATTTTTTTTTCTTTTCAGAATAGGTGGACCTTCTAATTGTCTTTTTTCGTTTAATTATGCTCTTTCTCCATCACACAATCCTCTTATATTACTCATTCATATCTTTATAATAGCAAGTTCCCCCAAATAATATAATTTATGTCTTTGATGTCAAACACTCTTTGTTTACTCTTATTTTTCTTCATATGAACTCACTGATTTGTTAGTGCATTTTCGGACATCTGTAATATAACTCAATTCAATTTCGTTGATATGCCATGTCAAACAATTTATTTTGCCTTTTCTTTAGTTCTCGTATATTATTGTTTGTCACTTTTAGTTTGTTTTCATTTGCCCATCAGCTTTTAAATTTTGTCAGTCATTAATTCCGTCTTAAAATGTCTTCTTCTTCTCCTCCTCCTTTTCCTCCTCCTCCTCCTCCTCCTCCTCCTCCTCCTCCTTCTTCTTCTTCTTCTTCTTCCTTCTTCTTCTTCTTCTTCTTCTTCTTCTTCTTCTTCTTCTTCTTCTTCTTCTTCTTCTTCTTCTTCTTCTTCTTCTTCATCTTAAACCAGGCGTTCCTGCCCTCATGCTATCTATATTTGCCCATTCTGTCAGTTTTTATCATTTTTCAATTTCTTGATCCTAAACCATTGTCGCCTAGTACATCTCGCATTCTTTCCTTTCCTACTTTTCCACTAACATCTCCAAGTATTAATTCATTTCGTGTGAATTGGTGTGAGATATCGCGCTTACTACTGCACTGTGCAATTTTTGTACGAGGGAGAAGTCAATAAGTAATGTCGCATATGGCTGTAGACAAATAACCTAACTATGATAGCAACTTGAAACCATTTATTTTTATACATACATTGTCCCTTTATTTCTCAACATAATTTCAACTAACATTGATGCACTTATCCCATCGTTTTATTAGACCTCCCAAACCGGCTGCATAGAACTGCGTGCTCTGTTTTCTAAACCACGTTCTCACTTCACATTCAACTTCAGCGTCATTCGCGTCCTTGAGAAAGTTTTTCTACCCAGTAATGCACCGCTTTTAGGACAAACATTTGTCAGCATATACAGAAAGCATTTCCTTATGAATGTCCTTTGCAGGCAGTCCTTTTGCCCACAAAAAATGTACAACAGCACGTTGCTCTTTTGTTGTACACTCAGTAAATACAGTCGCCATTTCGTTTAAGCGCTGTGCATTCGCATGATACACCCAGCGCCACCTGACAAACGGGAATATAAAATTCGATGTTGCTGTCACCTAATGACACCTGTAGAAAACACCAACTACATTTACCTGCCATCCCACAGAACTGTGTGACTTACTTATTGACTCGCTCTCGTAATTTCTTCGTCACGTGTGCTTGTTGTTGGTGCATATACGTATATAATATTGATGTATACTCCTTTGTCTTTGATTTTGATCATAAATACTCTATCTGAAATACACTAATTAATTGAGTCAGCTATTTTCACTCCATCAAATAGTAGTCCTACGTCTTACTCGTGTGTATCATCTCAAGAATAAATTATTTTGTGCTTGCTAGTTAAATACATTACCCGATCCCTACCAGCTCATCCCACTCATGCATATTACATTAATTTTCGCATGTTTCAATTCTCTTTTTACAGTTATCCAACTTTTCTAACCCACATAGTGTCCTGACATTCCAAGTTCCTACTTTAAACTTTTGAAAATGTTAGTATTGCCATTAGAAGTTTGATGACAGTCTGGTGTCACCTGTGGCTCAAGTGGTCCCTACCGATCGTGATTGTCCTAAGATAGGTACTGACATCGTTTCTGACCCTGATTTGTTTAACT
The DNA here is from genome assembly GCA_014155875.1 of Cepaea nemoralis. Lineage (NCBI taxonomy): Eukaryota > Metazoa > Mollusca > Gastropoda > Stylommatophora > Helicidae > Cepaea > Cepaea nemoralis. The sequence continues at coordinate 18,924 of JACEFZ010006463.1, read as the reverse complement.
ACATGAATTCTTCGGAAGATAGTGATGGTTCCGCTTTGTCTTCCACATAGGGATATTTTAACTTTGCCTTTGACAGATATTTCCGACTCTCAGTACAAATTAGAGCCTCCGTGCTCTGCTCAACTGCATAGCTGTCCACTTAACCCGGTGGTCACCCGAGCTACGTTTGCAACGCCGTGGTGTGTTTCCCATCCTCTACCATAAGAGTGGGAAACCGTTGTGTTCCGACAAGAGCAATTTGAATTATTGTCACCGCCTCACATTTATAGATATTAAGTAAAGGGCTGCAACTCCCGCCCAAGGGATAGAAGTGAGTCACTCCGGGGCCAGAGTAATCTAGAGCCTTCTCAAAGGACTGGTCATTGAGTCCATGGTCCCGTGGACACTGATGTGGCCCGCCTATTGCGGGGTCCACGAGGAACTCGGACAGAGTTACCACCCGTGTCGGATTGGGACACGTGTGGACCGGCAGAGGACAGACGGACTTCAGAGAGACAACAGGGCCTGCCTTAGAGGGACTCAATAGATATCAATTGATATATAGACATAGGCTAGATAGTTTGCTAGAATGTTTATGATAACCATGTGTGACGATGTTAACTATCTGTGATATGTAACATAGCGCGGGATTGTTAACCCACTGCGCCAACGCACTGTATATTGAAATACAATAAATGTTCGATATCATATTGAACGGAGTTGTTGTTGCGTGTGTGAACCCGAGCTCAGATACATAGACATGAGCAAGACGATGACAGGCTTTTTGGGGGCTTATTCTCCGGTTTTAGCATAAGATCTAATGTTACAGAGCTATTTATTGCCAAGTAAAAACTATAAATTAATTATATCAAATTGATTTCTGTATAACAAATTGATTTTTGTACAACAAATTGATAACTTTACAAGTTTAAAATAGTGGCAGCTATCTAGCAATGAAATAGTATTAATCTGAGTCCCTCAGCAGTGTGTCTCTCATTATTGTGATTACTATAAACTATTTTTGACATGACTGTGACATTTTTTGACTGTTACTAATGTTTTCTCGTTCTACGAGCAGATTGTTCCGCGAGTTGTGTGGTGTGTAACCTATGTAAACTATCCAATAGTGGCGAGAGTACAAGACAACATCCGCAAGTTCTGGGATTAAAAGCTAAGTTTCATATCATGCCCATTGCAACTCTAAGCGGTACTTCTCACCATCCATCAATGTATCATTTTGCTTTGCATTGATTTGTTTGTATATTCATGACCTTGTAACCAACATAATCTTGCATTTGGATTGGCACGTATAATAATTAAGGGAGATAACTAAATTGTCTACTCCCCAACATTTTTCTAAGGGATTTAACTTTATTAAAATTACCTACAAGTAAAAAAAAAAAAAAAAAATGTCTACCTTAGATAAATGCATTGAGCAAGGAATAAAATTAGGTTATAAAGAAGAGAAACTGTCAGGATGGGCACAGAAAACGCACGCAGAAAACATTGCCCGTGAAGAAAGAGCGATAGAACGAGAAGAAAAACAAAGGCAAGTGCAGGCAGAAGAAAAGAAAATGCAAATGCAAATTGATGCAGAAGAAAAGAAAAGACAAATTGATGCAGAAGAAAAGAAGAGGCAAATTGAGGCAGAAGAAAAGAAGATGCAGATGCAACTGCAGGCTCAGGAGAAACAGATGGAGCTTGAGGCGGCGGCCAAACTAGCCCAATTGAATGCCGATACACAAATAAAACTAAAACAGATGGAGATTGATTCCACTGTAGAAATATCTGTGAATAAACTAAGAAGCAAAGAGGAGGAACAAAAATATAACAAGTATAAAGGCCTCGTGAAGGCATTCTGCTCAGGAGATTCCATCAGTGCCTACTTGGAAAATTTTGAGTGTCTAATGTCCTACCATAAGATCATAAAATCAGTTTGGGCATTCATTTTAATGAGACACTTAGCTCTGGAACCTTTAAAAGTAATAGAGACAGTGCCACAGGAAATGCGAAAAGATTATGACTATTTAAAACAGCGCATTCTCCAACATTTCTCATTAGATACTGCAGGGTACCAACAACAGTTTGCCAAATTATCTTCACAACCAAATCAAACCTTTATAGATTATGTCAGTACAGTACAAGATGTGTGTACAAAGTGGATTAACTCGGCTAAAACTAACAACAGCCATGACAAACTTAAAGAACTTATTATTATTGACAAGATAGTGAGTACCATCCCTACACCTTTTGCTAAGTTCTTGAAACAAATGGACTGTAAAAGTATTCAGGAAATCGAGTCCAATGGGAATGCATTTTTCACAGCAAACAGAGACATTTTTCATCTAAACATAAGTCAAAACGATACAGTAGCAGCAGTAGTGAACACCAAATACTCGAAACAAACGGAAAGTAAATTTAAACCACGCTCAAATGTCAGTAAACTAGTTAAATGCCAATATTGCAGTTTGAATCACGACCAATACGCGATGTGCGATAAATCGCCGAACTACCCACACCACCTCAAAATGATGGTGGAGAAGCAAAAGACTAAGCGCAATGCTTACCAGAGAGCGGTCAAATGTTTTTTTTGCAGTAGCTTTGGCCACTATAGTCGCTTCTGTGAGGGCCGAAAGTTATTGAAACAGGCCAATGCTGCACTAGTGGAAACGTCATCAGACGAAGAGATTGAATCACTGAATGAGTGTGACAATCAAAACGATAATGTAAGTGAGCTTGGAAATGCTGTACAAATTATTGACACCATTACAGACAGTAAGTGTAACACCTGTACGAAGTTCCAACTTGACACAACATTACTATGTGGCCACACTATCCCTATTTCAAATGAAACAGCCAACGCTGCCTTGTCATCTACAGGCAAGCTAGTTTTTTCAACAGGGTTTGTAAATAACAAAAAGTGCACATTAATTCGGGATTCCGGCGCAACGCTCTGTGGGATTAAGAAAACATTAATAGACACTAAAGACTACACAGACAAACATGTGACTTGTCGCACATTCTCAGGCACTATAGAGAAATATCCCCTTGCTCTTGTCGAAATTCGAACAATCCTTGAAAATCCGGTCGCTGATATTATACTTGGGAACCTGCCCAACATACAACCGTGCTCTGAACAGGAAATCAGAGACTGGGAGCATAGAAACGGTATACACCACCCAAACAGCGATTCTAAAGAGAAACACCATTCATGTTTGTCTCAATCTGCCAAAAGACCAAGGGAGACAACCACCGAAGTAATTCAGAAAGAATTCACCGAGGTGTACAATGCAGGGGCGGTCGAATCTGTCAGTGATACGACCAAATTAAAACCTCGAATTGAGGATGCTACCTATCTACCAAGTACCAAGCCTGTATATGTGCAACAACACACACAACACACAAATGCAATAACACGACAGACAACCCATAAAACCAACACCGACCAACTGCAGGAATCATTAGAAATTATAGCACCAAACTCTACCAACACTAATTTTGGAAATGAACAGAAAGCAGATCCTACACTTTCATCATATTTTAAGTTAGTAGGACTAAAACCAAAATTAACTAAGAACGCATCGTGGACATTTAGGCTACAGAACAATATCTTAACTAGATTATACACAACAAAGCAGACCACGATACAGCAAGTAGTGTTACCACAAGCACATCGAGACAAAGTTCTAAAGATAGCCCATGACTCACCTTTTGGAGGTCATATGGGGTACGAAAAGACCAGGGCTAGTGTCCTGACCCAGTTTTATTGGCCAAAATTTGACCAAGACATTAAAACCTTTTGTAGATCATGTGATATATGTCAGAAACTGGTGAAAAAGGGGAAAAACCCTACGGCAGAAGTCCAATCAACTACAACTGCCTCGAGGCCATTCCATGTAAATATGTTGAAACCATACTATGCTAGACAGGACATTGAGACAATTGAGCAAACGCAGTTAACTGGTGACAGAAACGAAACGACAATTTCCCAACTGAATGACACCTTGACAAACAAAGCATCATTAACGACGCATTCTTATGACGACAAAGACGACGAAGACATATGGACTTTACCGAAAATATGTGATAACGACAACGACGACCAAGTCGACGACATATTGACAACGATTGATCTGGACGACGACGACAATGACATTGAAGACAATTTACAAACAGTAGCATCTGTGATAAATCAGACAGACGTAGACAATACTGAAATCCCAGTACCGATTACGACTGACGACGGAAGTATAAATGACATACATATCTCTGACACTTTGACACAACAACAGCGACAAGACATTTTGACTCTCCTTGACGAGTATAAATCTATATTTTCTACCAAACCTGGACGCACTGACAAGATAACACATTCGATTGTGCTGACAGATCTAACACCGGTCAAATGCAGACCATATTCTATTCCTCTCCATTACAGAGCAAATTTAGACAAAGAAATTTTAGATTTAGAGAAAAATGGAATAATTCAAAAATCGATGTCTCAATATTCTTCACCGATTGTCCTGGTGAAAAAGAAGGACCAGACAATCCGTTTGTGCATCGACTATAGGGTATTAAATACAAGAACCACAACGGATGCAGAGCCAATGAACAGTTGTGAAGATCTCATTTTAAATATGGCTCAATCATCCTTATTTTCTAAGACCGATTTAGCGAAAGGATATTGGCAAGTGCCACTACACCCTGATTCTAGACATATCACAGCATTCGCAACACCCCTTGGTTTGTACGAATGGCTATATCTTCCATTTGGTCTCAAAAACGCGCCAGCCACATTTGTTAGATTAACTAGATTGTTATTACACGGAATTAAAGATGTTGAAGCCTATATTGATGATATATGCATCCATTCTTCTAATATGACTTCTCACTTACTTACCCTCAAACAAGTCTTCAACCAAATCTCTCTTTTTGGACTTACTATCAAACCTTCCAAGGTTGAATTAGGCTATAGACAAATAGACTTCCTTGGTCATAGACATTCTGAAGGCAAATTGTTGACAGATGATAAAATTGTTTCCAAGATTCTTAATCTAGAAGTGCCTACCACAAAGAAACAAATTAGAAGTTTACTAGGTCTTATTAACTATTATTCTAAATTTATCCCACATTGGGCAGAACTTACCTCAGTCTTTTCTGATATGTTAACTAAAGATCATCCATCAAAAATTTGTAAAAGTACCAGCTTAGACGATATAATGTGTAGATTTAAACGTATTTTTTCTAATCCACCAGTCTTACGATTACCCAACATAAATTTACCCTTTATTTTGACCACAGATGCGAGTGCTATCGCAATAGGAGGATGTTTAATGCAAGAAGTGGATGGAGTGAGACACCCGATTCTCTACGTAAGCCGTAAACTAAAGAAGGCAGAGATCCGGTATGCTACAGTGGAATTGGAGGCTTTAAGCCTACTGTTTTGTGTATTGAGATTATCTAAGTTCCTCTTAGGTAGTCACTTTGTTGTGCTCACTGACAATTCGCCATTGTTGGTCCTTAACCAAGGGTCACCGAAAAACCATCGTTTAAAAAGATGGTGTCTTCTTCTTCAAGATTTCGACTTCGAAATCCGCCATATCAGAGGCACGGACAACATTATTGCTGACCTATTATCACGGCAAACGAATGCGCCAGTAGAATGACATTTAGCACATCGACCATTCGCCATACTAGAAACTGTGATACTTTTAGTCTGTGGCATATAACAGTGTAACTCTACACCTGCTAGAGAACTCCCAGTGAATAGTAATAACACCTCATTAAATAAGTTACTTGTGACACCCACGAACATGAAACCTTACGAGTCACACTTTATGAACTATACGTGAAGAGCTATACTATCAATTGCCCAAGCTCTAGAACGATCCGAGCGAGAGACATTAACAGTGCAATGATTTCAACCTGTGAATTCGCTCTGGAAATTAGAAGAACACTTTATACGCAACATTGAGAACATTCCATACTTGCTGTTGCGACGAGACTTTGCAAACAGCCGAAACAGAACTACTTCGACTACAACACTCAAGAGACAGCCATACTAACTTTAACATTCATGGCACTACACGCTAACAACAGGAGGACAACGCGCACATCATCGTTGGATTTAGTTACTTAATTAATTAATTACTTTAGTATTATATTTGCATTAATTTTGTATATAAAATGTGTTAACCTGTAATATGTACATATTCTACCATAACATTACAGGTAGTTCCATTAATAGGATAAATCACCGTCCTATACAATTGTCTCTGTGTAAATTATAACCCATTTTTGAGTCATCGTACAAAAAATACGTATTTTCTTAAAGGGCAAATATCGCCTATTCCATTTGTTCTAAGGGCAATAACACTTACCTCAACTTTAATTATATATTTTAACCAAATACTATTTTGAATGAAAGGTGAGTGAATGACAGCGTGTATGAATTAAATGAGAGAACGATATACTGAGCGGACAAATTGTACGCAAAACGTATTTATTTTAATTTGTCTGCGTCTTTCATGTAAACTGCATGACTTGTCTAAATTGTTGATACATGTTTAGTAGTTAATTTAATATTCTTAGTTTAGGAGTTAGGATACTACATCTAAGCACCACTGCTTGGAATGCCTAGTCATGTATTGCACACATTGGAGTAATTCATGATTAAGGTTATCCCAACTCGTGACGCTTGGAAATAAGCCACACATTCAGCACACACTTTACACAAAACTTAAAACTGAACACTATCAATTTAAAATGCAATCACTTTATTAGAAACAGTAACTTATTAGTCAACACACTAACAAGCCAACAGGGACACATGTAGTCTGAGGGGATAAAATAACAACGTAACTACATATTTAGCATTATACAACATACGAGAGTAAAAGTGTATTGAAATGCACACACAGATCAAGATTTGAAGGTGTATTTAATTAGCCAGGACTTCGGTCTTGTTAATCCTCTTTAATACAGAGGTTAATTGTCTTGGTATCAGTGGGGTACTATGAGAAGGACGGGTTGTAAAAACAACTACTAAACGTCAGGTAACTTCGGTCAGATAAGCATTTTTAAGGACACAGGAGAGAGAGTGATCTCTTCACCAAATCAGAGAAGTGGTGTATGGGAGAATACATGAGTTTTGATGCCAGTATGTAGGTTACCAGGTTACTGTCCACCAAACTACAAACACCGACTTTATGTGATTCGGTGACAGAATTAGAACAGATCTAATTACCCTATAACAAACCATCATATCAGGGGAGAGGGGGGAATCCTGTCACCGCCTCACATTTATAGATATTAAGTAAAGGGCTGCAACTCCCGCCCAAGGGATAGAAGTGAGTCACTCCGGGGCCAGAGTAATCTAGAGCCTTCTCGAAGGACTGGTCATTGAGTCCATGGTCCCGTGGACACTGATGTGGCCCGCCTATTGCGGGGTCCACGAGGAACTCGGACAGAGTTACCACCCTTGTTGGATTGGGACACGTGTGGACCGGCAGAGGACAGACGGACTTCAGAGAGACAACAGGGCCTGCCTTAGAGGGACTCAATAGATATCAATAGATATATAGACATAGGCTAGATAGTTTGCTAGAATGTTTATGATAACCATGTGTGACGATGTTAACTATCTGTGATATGTAACATAGCGCGGGATTGTTAACCCACTGCGCCAACGCACTGTATATTGAAATACAATAAATGTTCGATATCATATTGAACGGAGTTATTGTTGCCTGTGTGAACCCGAGCTCAGATACCTAGACATGAGCAAGACGATGACAATTATTATAACATAATTCGCAGGCTATACACAATTATCATTTCAATTCATTGAGTTTAGTATGTAGGTAATACGTTCAAGATTGGCTTTTTTCTGTTAACTAACTACCACGAATTAGACGCGCAGATTTGATTTTGATTTTTGAAAAATACTCATTTATTCATTTCGATTGGTAAACTTTTGTATTCTTTGCAATCGTAATTTGTATGATGTCACATCACTTAAGTTTCAATAACTATCCAGTATATGTGTGCGTACGTGTACGTGTGTGTACGTGTGTGTGTGTGTGTGTGTGTGTGTGTGTGTGTGTGTGTGTGTGTGTGTGTGTGTGTGTGTGTGTGTGTGTGTGTGTGTGTGTGTGTGTGTGTGTGTGTGTGTGTGTGTGTGTGTGTGTGGCCAGCGACTTGAATATTTTGCTTTGATGCATGCTACAACCAACCACCATCATAATTAACAAAAGAGGTATACCTTTATGTAATAAACAAAGACTTGCACTTTAGACAGATTCAAGAATTACCTAACCCCAAGCATAACACACAACCAAAATTGTGTGATAAAAGTTGAGAACGAGAACCAGAAGTTCATACCAGCAGAGGTAAAATCAGTTATACTGAAAAGTCATAAAAATAAATCATCTTGTCCAGATGGAATAACTACAAAGGAATTGGAAACATGAGTCACATGAATTTATAATATAGTTTGGGAAGAAAGAAGGATCCCCGACAACTGGCAACAGACAGTAATATTATCAATATGAAAAAGAAAGGTATTTGGGAGAGTGCAACACATACAGAGGTATATCACTCCTAAGTTATATAGTGAAAATTTTCGCAAAACTATTAGAACAAAGAGCTAGAGCCATAGTCGAACAACAGTTAAGCAAAGTACAATTTAGTTTCAGGAAAGGTAAAAGTTGCACTGACACTAAGATAAACGTGTGAAAAAGCATCGAATACAGTGACCAGCAGAAAATTGTGTTTTAGATCAAGAAATTGCTTGCAACAGAGTAGATAGATATACATAATTGACCATCCTTGAAGACTATGGGATACAAGGACAGTTACTAGAAAACATTATAGCTATGTGCCACTGAAGCCTAAGTGCAATAAGAACACAAGAAGGTATATCAGATTTGTTTTCAGCTAATACAGGAGTGAGACAGGGATGTGTGCTCTCCCCCTACTACTTAATATCTACATAGAATACTCAAAGGTGCAAGCCTTGACAGAAGCAATTAATGCCTCCATGTAACTTCCTCTAGTTTAACTGCTTCAAAGTCTCCGTGCCAGCAGGCAGCCATTTGACTACACAACTTATGGCAATGACAATGTTCTACTAGTTTTCGAGATCAATGCCACGGTTCTTCTTTGAGACTTCTGTTGTTTCTTTCAGTTTCTCTTTCAGTTCACCGTGTGCTGGCTTGCCTGTGTCAGTCACGCCATAGACTATTTTGTGTGGAAGTATTTCATTTGACATGCAGACAGCATGATCTACATCTCAGATGCGATTGCTTCGGCAAAGTGTGGAAGCTTATACCAGCCTTGGAGATAATTTATATGTCTGTGACTGTATGGTACCATTTTATGTTCAGCAGTTTCTTTATTCAGTCAGGAGGAGGTTGATTGATCTTTTTGCATGTCACTTCTCACTGTCCTGATTTCATTGGCATATAGAAAAGTTATAGACTACAATATAAAGCTTCAGTGTGGTAGTGAAATTGATACCTCTATGTTCCCTCACCATGGGTTTCTCATAAAACAACACAGACTAGCAATTCTGATGTTCTCTTCAGCCCCGATGTGGACTACTCTGTAGAGCAGTGGTTCCCAAGCTTTTCAAGCTTAGGGCCATTTCTACTATTTTCGGTAGTTAAGCGGGCCACATCTTTATAAAATTATAAAATTCGTGCAATATCATTCTTACCTTTCTTAACTTTCGTCAACAAAATTCTAAAACTTTAAATACAGTCAGTGTCAGTACTACTCTGCGGTCATGTTTTGGTTTAAAATCAAAAGTTAATTTAACAATAAATTTTAAATCAGTTTCGAAAATCGCTATTAATATAATTAATTTACAATTGTAACTGTTCTTCATAATCAGTTACTTAAGTTAAGATGCCAGTTTATCAATGTCTGGGTACAAATCTGTTGTGCCCAAAGTCATAAGCGCAGCTAGGTTACTGTCGGTGAGTCTGGAACGTAGCTTGTTTTTTATAACAGCCATTGCGGAAAATGACTGCTCGCATCTGTAAGTCGAACCAAAACGACAAATGTATCTCTGAGCGAATGAACACAAGTGTTCAAATTGTTCGACAGACAATAGTCGCCAGAATGAAATCGTATGATCAGCTGAAGGTTGCGAACTGAACAGGCGCATTCGATAATATCTGAATATAACAACCACGAGCAGAGTAAATTATCGCACGCGGACGGGAAGCTCCGAGTGCATATTTTTGATATTATTAAAATATATTACTTTAAATAACGAGGCCTCGCGTGCCACTTACTAACATCTGGCGGGCCACAAGTTTGGGAACCTCTGGTCTATGTCATTCCATTTATACCAGGTTTTGGTGCGGCTACGACGATGTTGAAAATACCTATTTGCTATTATTAGTCCATGTTCGGAGCATATGTTGAGTAGATGTTGACCATTGCTGTTACAATCAGTCTCTTTGTCGCTGAATGAATGGCCCCATGCAATCATCCCACGGTGTTCTTCGTGTGCCTATTCGTCCGTTAAAATCACCCATCACAATTAGTTCATCTGTCTCCTTGACATTACGGGAAAACATTGTTTTGAATTTCTGAAACGTTGCCTCCCATTACCAACTGTGAAGCGATTGGATGGATTACTCAAGCTGAAGTGTAAAATATCGGTACCGAAGTGTCGATTGAGATTTCTCGAGGAATGCCTAAAGACGGGTATTTCAGATCTCTCAGGGCGGACAGAATATGTCCAACAAGAAAAAACCTGAGACGACTGACAAAAAACCAGATAGAAGAAACCCAGTCTAAGCTGGCCAACCTCAAGCGCACACACAGTTCTGCCTACTACGACAATCGACATTACTGTGCGAACATGTGTATATTTCAGTTTGAAGGATTTATCTAGTTAATTCACTTTACGTTGTGTGATTTCTGCAGTATGTACCTGACGAGATGCAGCGAAATATGCCAGGCAATAAATCGTGCAATCTATTGTTTGTGTCTTCGTTATTCAAAATAAATTTAGTGTTGATAATGGCTTTCGCTTTGTCTGGATGTAACAAAAAACCCACTCCATGTTTAGCTGTAGCTCGCTGGTCGACGCCACCCCATATAAGAACGTAACCTTCATGTGTTCGTTTCGTGTTCTGTCCCTTTTTCCTAGTGTCTTCGAGTCCTAATAATTGAATATTTGATTTTTTCATAAACTCTACGACAGCTGGTTCCTTATATCCTAGACCAGTAACATTCCAAGTCGAGAAAATCTCCTTTCTATTTGAAGTATTTCGAAGCTTAGCAGTTGTTGTTAGTCGCTTGTTGTTGTTCGGCTTGGGTGTGTTGTTTCCGGCGTGAACGTAGATAGAGTTGCCTTTTTCTTTCAATTTCCTCCATAATTCTCGAGCAATAGTACTTGAACAAATAAATTCCCTACCGGTTTGCTGGACCTGTCGTAGGTTCATCCTTATTTGAACAGATTGATGTTAGGAAACACGCACAGAACACATAATTAATCTCTGAATCGAGCGACGCGGTTTACACCGCCATCTTGATCCCGATCCTAAATTTGTTTACTCAATTTTAAATACAAAGTGACTATTCATACTTCAGCTATGTATAAAGTATCCCTTTATACATTGTTGAAATGTCCCGGCTGGTCACGTGATTTGCCAAGTCACATGACTTAACGTACGTGACGTCATCGGGCAAGCGTGTGTCTATATTATACATTTTCGTTAATTCAAAGTATACAGATAAATAACACAACTCTGAAACAAGTTAAAGAATTCAAATACCTTGGAAGTATGATCACAGAAGATGGCAGATTGGACAGAGAAATTGAAATCAGATGTCAAAAAGCTAGTTAGTGCACTTACATATCAACTATCACCCTTACTGAAACATCCAAACACCCATGTCCGCAAAACGACAGATAATAAACAGCATATTCACACCAACCCTATGCTACCAATCTCAAACCTGGACTTTATCCAAATTACACCTTTGCAAAATCAACACCTGCGAAATGAGATGCCTGAGGAGAGCTGCCAACTTAACAATCCGAGACCGAGTAAGAAATGCTATTATCAGACAGACTGTGGGATCAACACCTTGTGCCACATTTATTGAAAGACAGAAGATCAAGTGGTTTGGCCACGTCGTTAGAATGCAGCACCAGCAACTACCATCACTGGCCTTACATCAAAGATCATCTGCGACGAGACCACGAGGACGTCCAAGAAGAAAATGGATTGACGACATCAAAGACATTGTACAACCAAACGGAATGACACTATCCAGTGCCGCCCACCGGGCGCTGGAACGCAAATTATTCCTCCCCCCGACGCTTAACGGCAGAAGTGGAAGATCATGATGATGGTGTTGATGATGTTGATTCAAAATCGTGTCGTCAGTAGCATAGTTGTTAGTGTCTCCGCCTGATGGGCGGGGAGCTCGAGGCTCGTTTCCTTGTAGGACAATTTTTTTTAAAATTGTTCAGCAATTAAATGGGTGAAAGTCAAATATCAATCGTTCGTTTCCTTGCCGGACAAGTTTTTTTTTAAAAAATTGTTCAGCAATTAATTGGGTGAAAGTCAAATGTCAATCTCATGATAGAAGGCAACTTTCATGTGCAATGTCATGTCTATCACAAGAGAACATGTTCAGCATAACCCATACACATTTATGGTCTCAAGCCAATGGGCCAGTAACAGCTAAATTAATTATAACGGGCAGGATCACATTGAGAAAGATGAACTTAGTATCCTTTATCTCTTTGGGTTTGTGGGGTTATATGCAAACTTTTTATATTTATAATTGTGTTGTTTAAAGTGAGTGTAAGTTAGTTAGTTAGTCTTTCCTCTTGAGCCCTGACTGTACTGGACTTAGGTATCAGTACAGAGCAGGGTAGGTGGTCGCTTATATAATCCTCAAGGACACTCCATTTTATGTCTGATGCCGCCTCTTGTGATACAAGTGAAAGGACTAACGGAAATGAAACGGATGAAAGGACACAAACAATTATTCTTGATATTTAAACAGCCAGAAAGGACTAATGTAATGTCACAGTTCAACTATGTATAAAGTATCCATTTATTCATACTTCAACTATGTATAAAATATTACTTTATTCATACTTCAACTATGTATACAGTCTCCCTTTTAAATAAGCATTTAGAATTGCATTTGTTTTCTTGTTTGATTTTTATACACTAAAGCATGAGAATTGTTTGTGTGGTAACTCTGTTATTTTTCTGATATCTGCTCAAGAGACGATAGTTTTCAAGCTATGGCACATGTCATATTGGACGATAGTTTTCAAACTATGGCACATGTCATATTCTCCAATTGGTTTACTGCATGTTATATGGGGGTATTTCAAAAAGGATGTTGGAATCTTAGATGCCCGGAGCAGTGATTGAGTTACTGGAGCCCTTTAGGGATGCAAAGAATTATAACAGTGTAAACTACCGAGTGTGTTGTTAGAGGTGACTAAAGAGGGTTTGGGTGAGGCTTAGAACCCTCAGCCTGGAGAACACTTGAGCTGCGAAACCCAAACAAGCACAAACAAGTCTACATTGCATGGCTTGGCCTGAGTTGGTTGATGGCCTAGGCTTCGTTGGGAGATGTAAGGCAGAAGAAAATGGTGCTTTGAACTTAGGTGTTTGAACACTTAAAAAATAGGGAGGCTCTATTCGCAATAGAATTGCGAATAGAGAAAAATTATATTCGCAATAGAATTGCGAATAGAGAAAAATTATATTCGCATTAGAATTCTGCCGAATTCTCAGTAATTTTTAATGAATCACCCTTCTTCTTACTTCTGTCCATTCTTCTGGCATCCCGTTTTATTTTTACATTACGTTAGTGCTGTTGAAATATCAAAAATAATTTTCCAGAATTTGTATCCCCAATACAAATAACGATCCCTCCAAATAATTGTGTCCCCAGGTGAATTCAAGAATTGTTAACTTTCGTTTCTGTACACTTACTGTTACCAGGCATCCATGTGTAAATAAAAATGTAAAAAAAAACATATATTGGAAACAACAAACTGTCATCAGAATTGATAACGATGTAGGTCAATATCAGCCTATTAAAAGAGGCGTTAGACAGGGATGTGTAATGTCTCCAGATCTTTGTTCCCTGTACAGTGAAAGCGTCACAGCGTCCGCTCACTAGTCAATTTTAGCTTGAGCCAGTATGAGGGTGGTTAATTTGTGGCGATATTTCAGTTCATCATCAAGTGCCGTGCCGGCTGGCGTAGGCGTTCATGGCTCTCCACAGATCTCGGTCTTTGGTGTTCTGGATCAACTCTGCTGATGATATTCCTCCATGCCACCGTCTCAATCCGTCCAGCATCATTTCTCTTGGTCTGCCTCTGCCTCTCTTCCCCTCGATCTTTGCCAGTTGTCACGATGTTCTCCAATGCCTCTCTTCTCATCACATGACCAAAGAAAGCTGTTTGTCTCTTTCTTATTGTTGTATGTAGTGTTCTAGTTTCATTAGCCTCTTTCAGGCAATCGTTGTTAGTTACTCTGACAGTCCAAGGAATTCGCAACATTCGTCTTAAAAACCACATCTCTGTTGCTTCTAAGTTCTTCCTAATTTGTTCATTTACATTCCAAGATTCGCTGCCATACAGCAAAACTGGTTCTATATAGCATTTTAGCACTCTCTTTCTTACATTCATTGATAGCGACTTATTGCATAAGATACCCTTCATTTTCTGAAATGCGGCTTTTGCCTGCCCTATTCTGCTCTTAATCTCTGTTGTACATCTTCCATCCGATGTTATAAGTGCCCCTAGGTATTTAAAATTATCCACTTGGTTGGATATTTCAGTTGGCAAATAAAATTAACGTTAAACAAAGACATCTATTGGATCCGTCGATTCCGACACTCGATCACTCCGTCGCTGCCTGGGTGCTAAAAATGAAAAAAAAAAAACATATATTGCATCCCGGATGGGGAATCGAACCTCGAGCTCCCGCGTGACAGGCGGAGACACTTACCACTTTGCTACTGAAGACACGTTAATACAACAACGAAATATTATAATATAGCCACACGCATAGGAATAATCACGTGACCTACTTCTACTGCGAATATAATTTTTCTCTATTCGCAATTGAATTGCGAATAGTCACTTCGTAAAAAATATATGTGGGGGATTCAAATAAAAAAAAAACTTAAAAGTGTGATAGAAATTACCATAACCATGTCATTGTCTTGTAATATGTCAATATTGGTCGGGGGCTGCGTGGTCTCGAGGTATGGTGTCCGCCTAGAGTGCTGGAGGTCCCGGGTTCTAGTAATAAAATTTCCCCTGGTCTCTGGGTAGTGAGATCGGACGCCCGTGTGTATTGTTGCGCACGTAAAAATCCCTTGGCAGTTGGAAATCGAAAAAGAGTAGCCTAACGGCGCTGCCCGGGCAAAAATTTAGAGTTAAAAATCTACCCTAGTATTTTCAGGATCCTCGCCGGTGCTACGGAGTTCGTGCACTGAGCTGATATTCTCCAGACTCAGATTTGAATTAGGAGGAGAACGGAGTACTTATGGGTTGCACCCGTGTGCCGTGATGTTGATCCATCGACTAAACTAAACTAAACTAACAATGTCTAACAATTGTTGTAGGTCTGTTGAATTATCCGCTAGCAATACTGTGTCATCTGCATAGCGTATATTATTACTATTATTGTTTATATTGTAACCTCCGATTAGTATTCCTGAGGTCTCTTTGATCTCTCTCATTATTACTTCGCTATATAGGAAGAAGAAATCTGGTGACAAGACAGTCCTGTCGTACTCCTAGCTTTATCTGTTCGTAACTTCCCTCTTTAATTTCTATTTCAATTGCTGCTACTTGGTTCCAGTAAATATTCGTTATTATTCTTAAATCTTTCCCATCAATGTTGATATCTTCCAACATATAATAATAAATCATACAATTCAACTGTGCATTAATTTCCCTAGTTGCTTAGAGCATATTTAAAAGATCATAATACATTGATCACTACACGTTAATAATTATGTTCGAGCATTCTGCGGAATTAAAAGATTTCTAAAAGAAAAATAGTAAAATTAAGCAACGAGTGGGGCATAAACACTATATGTTAAAAGGGACATTATTTAAAAATTAAAAATATAAAAAAAAATATTTTAGATAATTTAATAAATAATTTAAACTTTTTTTATTTTTTTGGAAAAAAGAAAATTATACGGAAAAAATATTTTAAAAACGAATATAATTTTTTAATTTTTTAAAAAAAAATCTGTTAATATTTAAATACTTACATTTTATAATAGATTATTTAGTTATAAATTTTTTTTTTTAAATTTGTTTTACTTAATGACTTTAATACTATTGATGTATTGAAAATTTTT
Organism: Cepaea nemoralis; assembly: GCA_014155875.1. NCBI lineage: Eukaryota > Metazoa > Mollusca > Gastropoda > Stylommatophora > Helicidae > Cepaea > Cepaea nemoralis. Next base: position 2,559 of record JACEFZ010006463.1, on the reverse strand, counting down.
TGCTGGCCTCTTTGGGCTACAACAAAAGTACAGAAATTAACCATACCATTTTCCCCCTTGTCCCTTCTCTTTTTCATAACACATATAGACAACAAATACCAGCCAAAAAAGATCAGATCAGTTGGGGTATCTTCATTGCACTCGGAAGGGCATAGGTTCCCCTAGGTCCCCAGATCCTCCCCCCCGCATATGCATGCGTCCGGTGGCTAAAAAATGCAATTTTTGTGTTGGTTGACGAAGCACCCCGTTTCCCAATGTACCTTCGCGCTTGGGGCCGTGCCACTTACTTCCCAAATCTTTCATCCCGGACAGCGATGTGGATTCACTGACGTCAAAGTCCCTGTTCTCGCCATATCTTTAAAGGGGTTAAAACATCGGGACGATCCATGGGCTGCCATCACAGGGGGTGCGAGCCACAGTTTTTTCAGCTCGGTCTTTCCCCCGACTCCCGCATGTCCCGGGGCGAAGATGAAGTAAATTTTCGGACAAAAAAATTCCGCAGCGACTCAGTCCCTGTCTGCGTACAGCTCCAGCTTTGACCCTTTTGAATCATGCTCATGAGTCACTTAGTACACACACCTTGGTAAAAATGCTGTGATTCAGCATATGAAAGCCTGTGTAACTGCCATCACCTCCATCGTCATGTTTCCGGGTCATAAAGTGGGCACACTGATTCTTGAACGGTTCGGCCCTGAAGGCTGTAAATGCCCACGCACTTCCGCTGTTTTACAACAGATCCATCTGTATAGATGAGCACTTGGGGCTTTTGAGTGTTCATAGATGAGCGCGTTGACCCTGCTTTGACAGGGGCAGGTTCTGCTCTCTGCACCGTCTGTCAAAGGTGATAATGCAGGAGAAAGTGCACTTAAAAGCGGAGGCACCGGCCCCATTCCTTGCGGGGGATACTGGAAACTCAGACTGTCTGAGGACTCTTCCCCCCGACCCATCCATGTTTTGCCCTTTTTAGCCTGTTACCCTTTTCTCTGAAAATAGCATCATGCAGAGGGTGCTGCTCATCTGCCTTTTTTTAAGTATGCACGAGCTCTCCAATCTTGATCCGGGTTTTCCCAAAGTCGGGAAGTCAAGGAGGATCTCATTGTTACACAGTGGTGTCTCCGTGCCCCCCAAAATGATGCGCATGGCTTCGTTTTGTACCTTTTTTAAGTCTTTCCCAAACTGTGTAGGCTGAAGTGAGGATGGGCCCGGGCATACTCGATCGTGAAACACCAGTCCTTGGAACAGAAGTATTTGCAGTCTTGCTCATATTGGCGTCGCCCTGACTCCCCCCCCCCCGAGCTTCGTAAAAAAAATCCCCCCCCCCAAAAAAAACAAAAGCCCCCCCCAAAAAAACCCACCCAAAAGAAAAAAAAGGGAAAAACTTTTAAAAAGGAAACCAGAACCCGGGGGGCCCCCCCCAGGGGACAAAAAAGGGCCCCAAGAAATGAGGAAATTCGATCAAAATTCGCCCGCATTTTCATTGGCAAGGCCTGTCTTCCCCCGTCGATACACGAGAACGTCCAGCAAATGAAGAGCTACCCCTCCCCTCCAATGTTTTCAGTGATCGCACCGATACGCATTGAATAGTACTGGGACAGTGGGGAACAGCCAAAAAGAGACCGCAAAACGCAGAGAGTCACAGAAGAAAACCTCTGCAAATTAACCATTTGAGACCCGTTTTCTTACACCAAGCACTTAGAAAAAACAAAAACCCAATTGAAAAACCACAGAAAAACCCAAAAGAAATGTTTTAGGGGAAATAAAAAAATTAGTATAAGTAAAAAAAAGGTAAATATAACAAAGAAGAAAAAAAAAATACCAAAAGAACCTCCCCTTAAAAGTAAAGGTTTCAAAAACCAGGAAGAAAAAAATCATCAAATGCAAATCAGAAACAATCGAAAAAGATGCAAAAGGCAAAAAAATCATTGGGCGAAGGTACCAAAATCTAAAAAACAAAAAGTTCAATAAATACAAGAAAAAACTTTACAACACAAACCCCCAACCTGTTACCAATTCCAACCCGGGGGAAAGACAGAAAAAGAGGGAAAAAAATCACCAAAAAAGAATTCCCCGAGAAAAATACTCAAAGTATCAAAAAGAGTAATCAGAAAGGGAAAAAATTGGGACTAAAGTGGGGGTTAAGCCAAGATTTAAATTAGAAGCAGTTTCATATGATTTTTCCATGCAAGTAGGTTACCAACTACAGCAAACCCCAACAAGCAAGATGTACAGACCAGAGGGAAACAGAGGGAAAAGGCCGACCATGTAAACGATGGAGAGGGAATAAAAGAACCGGGAAAATCGAAATGAAAAACCCTAACAGGGACTTCCGGGTTTTTACTTAAACCCCGACGCCGAAAAGGGACAAGAGGGAAAGAACCCCAAACTTTTAAAATTTATTAAGAAAGAAATGGGGAAAAGTTTGGGGGCCCTGGTCATGTCGCGGCATGCGCAAATGGGGACGCGTTTTAACAATTAAAAAACCGGGCAAAAAATTTAAAAAAATTTGGGTCCCAAAACCCTTTTCCCCATCCGCTGTGTCACAGCACTTCAATATTACAG